>CM075821.1:23318780-23723780 GCA_037975025.1 Excoecaria agallocha | reverse complement strand
TTCTTGGTCTAACATGACTATGTGATTCTATTTTGCCAAGTACTCGTATTTACAATGTAGTCTCATATATATATCATGTATTCCATGTACGATATTGAATCATCATACTGTAATAACTATAATGTATTCATACTTTAGTTTATCCTGCTTAAGTTCTAAAGGTGGATATTCGAGGGTATCAAAATGGCCGATATCCTAGGATATCAAAATTATAGACCCAAACGGGATCGACTATACCGTGGACCGATCAAGCGAACCCAAATGGGGTCGGGTAACAACCAAAAAGGGGCTATTCATGATCCAAATGGGATCAACTATAATTTAGACCCAAATGAGGTCAATGATAGCAGCTGAAATACCTTTATAGGCGCCTATCTATCCACAGTTGAATTTTAGTAGCAGGCAAATACTTTGTTCATATAACTTTCATTTGCCATGCTTTAACATTTCTAAATCAATTTCATGGGTGAATATTCATATAAAGATATACATTATCCTTTCAATCAATCCTTTTACATGCAATTATATATATATATATATATACTTTATTTTCCATACTTTGCTTTACTTTGTTCAATCACATATATATGTGTATATGAAAACTCATGTGCAATGATGTCTAAGGTAATCATATCCATGTTCATCTAATACTTTCTTTAAATATGTGATTATACACACTATTGAGTATTCCTATTCTCTACTTGAAATCAGTTCAAGGAATGTAATTGCTTTTCAGTAATGCCTATATATATATATATATATATATATATATATATATATATATACATTATTGTATAAATCTATTTAAAATTATGAGTAAGCTAATCATAATCATATATATATATGTACATGAATGATTTTCTATAACACTATATCATGTTCTTGATTAAGTATCTTCATTCCATGCTTTACTCTTTCAGCATCATATACTTATAGGTAATATATATATATATATATATATATATATATATATATATATATATATATTCATGTTCATGCGTAATTTTATGTATATGCCATAACATGCACACCTTGTGAGTAATATCTTCCAATACTTGAAACTTACTTTAAAGCATGTAATTCTTTCACATAATATCTTATATGAGATTCAAGTAATTGTACATGAAAATATCTCATTGTTCTCATATGCTTTAGCATAATAATTCATACACATAATATATGTAAGTATGTACATGTTATCTGAACTAAATAATAAGTATAATAGTTCATATATTTGTTATATGACATGTTTCATTCTTAAACATGCACTTTATATGCATATGTATAATCATAGGATATATATATTGTTGCTATGGCAAAATTATGTATGCAAAGTTCATATAATGATTCAAGTACTTTTTAACATGCTATCATTCGATATCACATATTAGCATAATCATGCTATGTCAATCACAAAATGTATCATACCTATTCAATTGCTCATCATAAAACATGCCTCATTCTTAAAACTTTACAATATAGCTCATCATATGTATGTGATATTGAAAAAAAAAGATACACAGTCCCTAGTGTATATATACACATGTATTCATATAGTCATATAACAATACGAGTATCGAAATTTAACATATATCATCGTAATTATGTACTTTAACATGTTATCATTCAAGTACCACATGTGAACAAGGTCATAATAATGCATTTCTTATTTCATACTATAAGTGCATGTTTGAAAAAAAAATTACTTTATCATTAGAGTACAAATATGTAGGAATAATTGCATATAACAAGCATGTACATAAGTTTAATCATGTATAAATATTTTATATCATTAACATTAATCTTTACTTATGTATATAGAAGATTATATATATAGACCTTTATAAAAATAATCATATTACATGCCATATATGATTCAATGTGTTTTCACATAGGCACATATTTAACATAACAATATTTAGACAATAATAAAAATACATTAAAAATTTTCCCTACAAAGTTCTACATAGGGGCAGCTGTCTGAATCTAACTTGTGTGCCATTTTTAATTCAGAAAATATTATTTTTAGGCCAAGTGGTCTTCTAAAAATTTGTTCCCCTATATTTTCAGTTTCTAAAACATCAAAATTCATCTTAATATCATATCTGTAACTCGAGATATTTGAGAAAAACTATAGACTATTCATACTACTAAAAATATTTTTTTATTACCACTTATAAAATTCATATAATAAGATAAGAATAGAATTAAACCAACTTCCCTTCACAAAAATTATGCTCCTAGGTATCTAGTTTATCCAAAATTTTACAGCATAGCATTTTGAATCCTCTACCAAGATTTATGCCCAAAATACCAAAATCTGTTCCATAATAGTGAAAACAGTTTCTACAAATTTCATGCTAAAATTTGACATGCTTAGAAATAAAATTAGGCATTTCTTTCTTCATACAAAAGTTATATTTAGAAGTCAAAGTTTCATAGAATTTAACCTCACAGCAATCCAACCGTTGTATACCAAAATATATTATGATTTCAACAAGCTGTTCTAGAACCAAAATTAACAGCTCATATGAATTTCAATTTCATATTTGGATGACTTAATGGCAAATTTAGTGCTAGGTCCCTTGTAAAAATTTGTAGACATATTTCTTATGTAGCATTATAAATTTGAATGGTCACAATTAGAGTTTTCTAACTCAATTTATACTAAAATTACAACCATCAATTCTTAAGATTTTCATGTCTTCACTTGTTGTAACACTTCCTAAAACTATTTCTCCTTTTAATTGATCATACTATCCAACAATTAAATCGTAATTCCAATCTAATTTTCTACATGCAAGTATGAGAAACCTAATTCCCATACCTTGGCCGAATTTCCCTTTGACTTCAATCTTTTGCAAGTCTTTTCCATTTGTTCTTTCTACTTTCTTCTTCCCCTTTTACAACAAATTTATTCTTTAAACTTAAATTTCCATCATCTTACTCAACCAACATTTAGCAAAATAATAATAATAATAATAATAATAATAATAATAATAATAATAATAATATGAAGAAGAAGAAGAAGAAGATATAAATCAAAATAAAATTGTTACCTTAATGATTTACACCTAATTGTTATTGAATAATCAACATGCAAAAGATCTTCTTTATTAATTCTTAGAGATTGAAATAATTTAAGAGAGTGAATGAGAATGGAAGAAGCAAAAATCTTTAATTTTTCTTCAAAATTCGTACTTCCCTTTTTTTATACCCTAAAAGTGGTCTTTCTCTCTCTAACATGCAATACTCCAAAGTGTAAAGTGGGAGGATAAGTCTCCTTTAGGTTCTCAAATATTTTGTAGGTCAAAAATCCTCCCCTACTAACTTTTTCATCACAATTTCAAGCCGTTATATTCTTTCTCTTATGAAATCAACCCTAATTAATCATTCTTTCAACATTGGCCCCAAAATTTCTATCTTATTTTAATTTAGCCCTCAAACTATTTTTTTAATTTATTTCCTTTTAAATTCATAACATATAATTCACACATTTATCACATAATTAATTACAACTTAATAACATTTATGCCCCAATCAATATCTTAACTATATTTTATTCCAATTATGCATACTATATACTATAATATCAATTTACTATTGTATACTCTATCACATAAGACTACAAATTCAATATATCTTAACTACTAATAATTAATCCAATAATGTTTAATTAGACTTTAGTAACATGTAATTGCCCTTGAATTATACTAGGGCCTATTTTGGGTCCTTACACATATAAAAAAAATACATAATTTCTAGTGTATATACATGTATTCATAAATTTATATAACAATACGAGTATCGATATATATATATATATATCATGATCAGGTACTTAAACATGTTATCATTAGGCATCATATGATCATAGTCATGCTAAAACATTTCTTATTTCATAATATAAGTGCATGTTTAAATACACATTTACTCTATCATAGGAGTACATACATGTAAGTATAATTGCATATAACAAGCATGTACATAAGTTTGATCATATATGAATATTTTTTTTTATCTCATTATCAATAATCTTTACTTATATACATATATGAATATATATATATATATATATATACCTTTATTAATAATAATATCACATGCTATATATAATTCAATGTGCTCCGATGTTGGCACATATTTAACACAACAATATTTAAACATTGATATAAAATACTTTTAAAATTCTGCCTACAAAATTTTGCATAGAGGCAGAATTCTGGACACAACTTGTGTGCCATTGTTTATTTGGAAAACGTTATTTTTAGGCCAAGTGGCCTTCTACAAACTTAATCCTATATGTTTAAAGTTTCCAAAACATTAAGATTCATCTCAATATCACATCTATCACTCAAGATATTCAAGAAAAAACCATAGGCTATTCAAAAAATAAAAAATAGTTTTTGTTATCAATTATAAAATTCATTGAATAAAATGAAGAAAGAATTAGACTAACTTTCCTTCATCAAAGTTATAATTATATGTATCTATTTTAACCAGAATTTTACATCATAGAAATCTAATTCCTCTACCAAGACTTATGCCCAAAATACAATAATCTGTTCCTTAATAGTTGAACCAGTTTCTATGAGATTCAAGCTAAGAATTGACATGCTTAAAGACATAATTAAGCTTAACTTCCTAATATGAATTATAGATTTTGAAGTCTATTTTTCATAGAAATTAACCTAATAGCATTCTGACTAGTATACACAAAAATACATCATAATTATTACAACCTATTTTAGAACTGAAATCAACAACTCACATGAAATTCAATTAATTATATGGATGACTTAAAGGCAGATTTTGTGCTAGGCCCCTTCTACAAATTTGTAAGCATATTTCTTATTTAACCCTAAAAATTGGAATGGTCTCAATTAAAGTTTTCTAAGTCAAATTATACTGAAAATATAGTCATTAGTTCACAAGTCTTCATGCCATAATAACAAATTGACCCCTAAATTAACACTTCATGCTTCAATTACACCCTTGAATATTATTAAACCAAAATAATAATTTAATTTTTTTAATGCAATTAATATAATAAAAATAATTTATCACTTATCCCATATCTTATATTAAATTCACATTTTTAATTTAATCTCAATTAAATATAATCCTATAAAATCATACATTTTTTACTAAGGTCATGTTATAGGCCTCATAACTGTTGTGACTAATGAAAATAATGAACTAATCCCAACACGCACAGTGACAGGATAGAAAGTGTGTATAGACTATAGGAGATTGAACAATACCACTACAAAAGATCACTTTCATTTGCCTTTTATTGACCAACTGCTAGAGAGGTTGGCTGGAAATATGTTTTACTATTTTTTAGATGGTTATTCAGGATATATGTAAATTGCTATAGCCTCGAAAGACCAAGAAAAGACCACATTCACATGCCCTTATGGTACATTTACATATAGAATAATGCCATTTGGTCTTTGTAATTCTCCAGCCACTTTTCATTGATGTATGATTGTTATTTTTCATGATTTTATTGAGAAATCCATAGAGATTTTCATGGATAATTTCACACTATATGGTTGTGATTTTGAGTCATGCTTATCTAATCTTGCTTTTGTCTTAGAAAGGTGTCAAAAAACTAACCTTGTCCATAATTAGGAAAAATGTCACTTTATGGTGAGAGAAGGAAGTGTGCTAGGGCATAAGATCTCTAAGAAAGGAATTGACGTAGATAGAGTAAAAGTAGATATGATTGATAAATTATTCCAACCTACAATTGTTAAAGGCATTAGGAGTTTTCTTGGTCATGTCGATTTTTATCGTCGGTTTATTAAGAATTTTTCTAAAATACCAAACCATTTTCAAATGTATTGCTTAAAGATATTGCATTTACTTTTGATGATAAGTGTTTGCAGGCATTTAAATCATTGAAGCAAAAGTTAAACACAACACTGGTCAGAACAACACCGGATTGGGCTTTGCCATTTGAGATAATGTGTGATGCTAGTGACATTTAGTAGGAGTGGTTTTATGCGAACGGAAGGAAAAAAATTTTCATACCATTTACTATGCAAGTCACATGCTCACTGGAGCTCAAGTAAATTACACAACCATGGAGAATGAGCTTTTGACGATAGTATTTTCTTTCGAGAAATTTAGATCGTATCTCATTGGTTCTAAAGTCACAATGTGGACGGATCATGTGGCTTTAAGGCACCTTTTTTCTAAGAAAGATTCCAAACTAAGTCTTATAGATTGGTTTTGCTGTTGTAGGAGTTTGATGTGGAAATCAAAGATAAAAAAGGAGCTGAGAATCTTATAGCTCACCATCTATCTAGATTGGATCATACTAACATTGAAAAAGGGAAATTTTTGATTTGTTTCCTGATGAATATATTTGTGCTATTTATGCATGTGAAACTTCGACTCCTTGGTATGTTAATATTGCCAATTATCTTGTAGGACGTTACCTTCTAAAGGATTTTACTTGGATACAAACAAAGAAATTAAAAGTGGAAGCAAGTCATTATCTTTGGGATGACCCTTATTTGATCAAGATTTGTCCGAATCAAGTTCTTAAAAGATGTGCTCTGAAGGTGTAGCAAGAGGATATAATGAGACAATGTCATAGAGGAGAGGTTGGAGGTCACCATGGACCAAATCATATAATGCATAAAATTTTACAGTCAAGTTCTTTTGGCCTTCTTTTTTTACTGATGTTAAGTCTTCAATAGAGTTATGTGATAGGTGTCAATGTGTAGGAAATATATCTAAGAGGGATGAGATGCCCATGAATGATGTGCTAAAAGTAGAAATTTTTTATGTTTCGGGAATTGGCTTTATGGGGCCATTTTCGAACTCATTTGAGTTTGAATATATCCTAGTTGTTGTAGATTATGTAAGCAAATAGGTAGAAGCAGTAGCTACTAGGACATGTGATGTGACACCCTACGTTTATTCATTTCCCTCATATATCAAATGATACTACCAATGATACCCCATAATTGTTTAGATCATTTCTTAGTTTAAATGCTAAGTAGAAATCTAAGTTAGCGTTTCGATATTTCATATCCACATTAATGTTGCTAAGTTACTATTTACTTGGTAAAATTTTTGACAGCATGACGGCTTATAATTCATGCTACCCAAACCTGCAAATGTCCAATTTTACACTCCCTAATGGCAAACTCCACCTCCAATACTCTAATTACATACATTGCACTTCTATTTTCATCCCACAATGCATCACACCGTACACAAAGTTCATTACATATAATTCATCAATCCACTAATGTGTAAAGTTTAATTACATGCCATAATTTACATCTCAAACCCAAAATACTTATGACAACTATTACTCTAAATTACATGCATCTAAATACATCAACCAAAAGTAACATCACAATGTACATGCCACGATTCGTCCTTGTCTGCCCTTAATTTATCTATCCTGCACGCAGTTAAAACAAACCATGCACTAAGCAACTTTCTTGCCTAATGGTGGATAGATCTACACAAAATTTCATCTACAGAACCATTTCAAGTAAAATTACGATTATACCCCTAGTGTCATATTTAATTAAGTAGTTCCAATTTTGTGCTTATATTTATTTAAATCACCATTTAATTTTATTTATGCTTAATTACTTCATTTAATTTAACAAATTTCTCAACTTAATAAAAAATTACTGTTTGGTCCCCAAATTTCCCTTTATATTTTTCCCTAATTAACTCCAATTTTAGTCATTTTTGCTTCTTTTGACTTATATTTCACTCTAAGTAGTAAATTACCATTTTAATCCCTACGTTGACTTATAGATGGCAAATTATATTTTAGTCCCTAAACTTTTCATTATTTTCAATTTTTCCCTTTTTCTTTTATTTAACTAATTTAACTCTTTTAATCATATTTTTAATGCCAAATTACCATTTTACCCCTATTTTCTTGCATAATTACGTTTTTCCCTTTTTAACCTATTTAATGCCATATTTCACCTTTGTCATTATTTTATTTCATCTTTACTATTATTTGGCATAATTTATCATTTAGTCCTATACTTTTCACCAAATTACGATTTTGCCCCTAATGTAACTAGTGGAAATCCTCGAGCTAGATATACGAAACTAGGACACCAATGCTACTAGTAGAATGGAGGGACCACTTGTCATCTGGATACTCTAGTGTGGGTGGAGGGACCACTTGCAGTGATCCTGCTACTCCACTATACTTGTGTGTGCTAGCTATCCAATATGTGTACTATCCAACTAACCTCGTGATGCTACTACGGTATGTGTGTCCCTATGGCTAGTCGTTATATCCTAAGATCCTAGATTATCCATTGTACATTAAGGGCAATTACATTTTATAACTTATGTCATTATTTACATGGTTTTCCTTACTAATTACATTATATCTTGATTACTACATACTCATATGGTATCTAATTATGCTTAATCACTATGAATTAATCATAAATACACAAAATATCATATAAAGACAATGAAAACATATTAATATTCCCATGTATACCATTTGGCCTCATTAGGTTTTATTACATACTAATTAATTCTTTCTCCAATTACATGTCAAATATTTTTTTAACACCATTGTATACATTTGTATAATAATACAAGTTCAATTTACCTTATGATACTCAAGTTTCCTTTTAGTTCACCATTATGTTCCATTATATATTAACATATATCATTTCCCATTCAAATCAATTCTACTATATTTTCCACATGCAATAATGTGTATTTCATACCAAATATACCATTTATTATTAAATTAGCATACATTTTCTCTTAGTACCTAATTTGACCTACCTTAGTTTTCTTAGGTCCACCTTGTTTTCTTCATCAAATCATATTCAAATCATCTTAATTCATCATTTTATCATGTTAGGTTGAATTATTTCTCATTTCTATATAGGTTCACCTTGTTACATAATGTAAAATTTTTGTAAATTTCAATAAAGTAAATGAAATTAAGTGTAAATTATATCCATTAACCTTGTTTTGGCTTAAGAATGACCTAATCTTCCCTCTCCTCTCTTTCGTTCTCCTTGCCTTTGTCTTTGCCTTGTATTTCTTCTTTAGGATGAAATTAAGAGGGAGAAAATAATAAGTTTTAGCCGTGAATTTAAGCAATTAAAAACTACTCACTAACTCTACTAATCATGTTTCACAAGTCTATAATAAAATCCCCAACTAATTCTAACAAAAACTCAAATAGTTACCTAACTAGGTCAACTTTCTCTCTCCAAAATAACTCCAAATCCATGCTTCTTCTTCTTAATGTAATTTGACTTCTAAGGTTTAAAAGACGATTTTTGGAGTATTTGGTTGAAATTTGGGTTGAGATTTGGAAGGAGGAAGAAGAAATGAAGAAAAAGGAAGAGAATGGCTAAAATGGGATGGTTCAGATTTCTCAAGGAGGAGAGGGGAGAATTATAGAATTTGGTGCATAATTATAGATGATTTTAGACCTCTCTAGGTTGTCTTTAAGTCCACCAAATCTAGGGCCCCAATTCCTCCATTTATTATTTGATATAATGGCTTATTTTTAAGCCACTTGTCACTATTTCCTTAGTCTCTACACATCTTTTAGCTATGGTGCTTCATGTACATGATTATGACTATTTTTTAATGACATTTATATCCTTAGATAATTAAAATATTGCAATTAAGTCTATTAAATAATTTAATCTTGATTTTTTACCATTTTTTTTAAAATTGATGTTCTACTTGTTAGAATGCTTTGAAATTGTGCCCCATGTGCACTAGCATATGAAAAAGCATTTTTATAAAATTTCAACTCATTCCAACATCTTTTCAATGTACTTCCAACTCCAAAGGCAAATTCTACCAATTCGAATATGTTATTTATGATACTTATAATGGCTCTATGTGATCGAAATAAATTATGGAGCTTTGTAGAATATTTTAGAGCCCGATCAAATTTTCAATCAACCCTTTCAAGGTAACTAAGAAAATGATTCTCCACTTGCTTTAAGGACCTATTTATGCTTAATTCCTTCTCAAATTGCACCACTAGACTCCATTTAACTCATACTATCACACCTAATGCTTAACTCCACTTCTCATATAGGTCACCCATCCTCTACTGATTCAGGGGTGAGCACATTTAATTATTTTCTGAAAATTTCTTTATGCTATACTAGTGCAATCACTTTGATAACTGTCCTAAGTTTACTGTACATGCTCTACAACATATTGTGCATGTCAAATAAATTTTTAGGGTGTTACATGTGATGCTAGAGTTGTGCTTGAATTCCTTAGGAAGAATATTTTCACTAGGTTTAGGACACCAAGGGCTATTATAAGTGATGGGGGTAAGCATTTTATCAACCATCAACTTAGAACATTGCTTAGAAAATTGGTATTAGGCATAAGATAATTACACCTATCATCCTCAAGCAAATGGGCAGATGGAAGTATCTAATAGGGAGTTGAAAATCAAACTTAGAGAAAAATTGTGAATAGTTTTAGAAAAGATTGATATTAAAAGTTAGATGAGGCTCTTTGGGCCTATAGAACTGCATATAAAACTCCTATAGGCATGTAACCATATAGGTTAGTTTTTGGGATAACATGTCATTTGTCTGTCAAATTAGAGTACAAGGCATATTGGGCTATAAAATTGCTTAATTTTAATTTGAGATGTGTAGGAGATAAGAGAAAGTTATAGCTCAATGAACTTGAGGAATTTTGACAGTGGTCTTATGACAATGGAACCCTCTATAAGGAAAAATCAAAACGTTGGCATGACAAAAAGTTAAATACAAAGGAATTTGTTTTCAAAATAATTGTTTTAGTATATAACAGTCAATTGAGATTATTCTTGGGAAAGTTAAAATCCAGATGGGTTAGGCCATATCAAGTATTGTTAAGCAATGAATTTAGAGTAGTAATTATCAAGAGTCTGAAGGACGGGCCTGAAAACAAAGTCAATGGTCATAGGTTAAAACCTTATCGAGTTGGGCAAATAGAGGTTACTACAGAAACCCTGATCATGGTGTTTTGAAACTAATCCAAGGGTTTATAAGTCTAGCTAAGGACTTCATAAACTTAAAACTAAGCTCTTTAACTCTTTAATTTCTTTTCTTTAAATTATTGTTTATTTATTGTTTTGTTTTATCTTTATGTTTTGGACTGTTTTTATTATTTAGGTGTTAGTTTGATTTAGTTTGGTTTGATTTAATTAATGATTCATGAATTAAAAGGAGCTTTGTCTATTGAATGAGTTAATTTTGGTTTTGAAATGATTTATTTGATTTAAGGGCTTGAATAATACTTTGACATGATTTTGAGTAAGACTTAAGCAAGGGAGATTAATTGTTTAAGGTAGAGTTGCAATTGAGTGAGTGTTACTTTATGCTAGAATTATGATGTGCTATGATTTATAGTTTTAAGCATGAATTTGTTTGGGTTTGATTTAATTGAGTGAATGCAAAAACATGGTTTAATGTTGTTTTAAGAGGTCTTGATTTAGAGATTAAATGTTTGAAATAAGGTAGGAATGGAGCAAATATTGTAAACAATCTTTAATGGAGGATTTGAGATTGAAAAATAGGACAGAAAAAAATAAAGTTAGGGTAGCGTTGTGTCACTCGACCGAGTGACTCTGGTCACTCTCCTAAGTGTTTTGTTGCTCTCTTGAGTGTTTAAACACTCTCCTAAGTGTTTTCCTCTGTATTTTGTCCTTTTTGTCCAATAGTTCATCACTCTGTCGAGAGATCTTAGTCATTCTCCTGAGTGACATTCTTTTTCTTCATTTATGTAAGTCGTTCTTCATTCACCCAACCTCATTCCCTCTTAAACCCAAACCTATCCACTCAGCTAAGTAGCCCTTTCACTCACTCGAGTGTCTCACTTTAAAACCCCCACTCCTTCATTTCTTTCCTTACTCTTACACACACTTTTTCACAAGTTATCTCACTCACCTAACATGTAAATTTTGCTCTCCCGAATTTTGTTATTTCAAGCTAAAATTTTTTATCCTTGTTGCTTTAATTAACCCAAGTAAGTGATCTTTAATTCCTTGATTATGCAATTGCATTATTATGTAGCTTATTTTGCCTTAGATTTATGTTTATTGGGGTTGATTTCGACTTTTATTTGAGCTCTAATTTTTTGTTGCTTATGCATTCTTCGTCTATTGGACTTGTTGTGTGCATAATTTCAATTTTGGTGTGATTTGAAATTTAAAAAGTAAAATGTGCATACAAGGTGTTTTGATGAAATACTCTAATGACTAGAATTCCATTTTTAGCTTAAATTTTCTTAGCTTATTTACTCTCATCTTTGATTAGCTTTGTAGCACCCTAATTCCTTAACCATGGATAATCATCAAACATCATCATACCTAATAGAGATCATGAATAAATAATAATAATAATAATTATAGAACATGCCATAATTACATGCCATAATAAGATAATCGAGCTTGTAAATAAATAATTATAACATAAAAGGGTTTCAAGCATCCTGAAATCCTCAAAGCAACTGCATCTTGCCCGATCCTCTGAAGCTTCTCTTGAAACTTACACGGATAAACAAACCCGTGCTAAATCAATAAAGCTTAGTGGGGAACAAAACTCTATCGATAACTTCTTTTCATAATTCATCTCATTTCTTATAACTTTCACAATAACACGGAATAACATATAAGTCTATTGCATTGAGCACTTCTTAATGAACATTTTGGGAAGTCCTCAAACTTATTACGAATACTATATTTACTTATGTCTAGAGCAGCCTGTAAATTATCTTATTTCAAATCCTGTCAATTTACTATCATCATCTTACTTATTCTTTTTCTTTAAACTAACTTTATTTATTCCTTTTCTAATACTTACTACTTGTAATAATTCAGACATCCGCTTATTGATAGTACAAAACTTTGACTTAATGCATTAATCATATTGTTACATAAGTTATGCATTCTACATTAATCCATGCACATGGGGGTGCTTATGCCATGAAACAATCATAGAGTTATGATCAAACATGATTTCTTTATATATCATTATACAATTGTCATTTCAGCTTCATACAACTTATCCTGTAATGTTATCCTATCATTTTACTTTAAACATCATACCAAATCATAATATATATATCATGATTTGCACTTTGGATTATATCAAAATCATACATATGCATATACATGTGTAATTGTTCATATACATACTAACGGGTTTGCATGCCATTTCAATGAATATGTATTACATACCATAATTAACAGACAAATTCTTCATACCATGTGTAAACATGTCATAATTTCCACATAAGAGATGTGAGATATCAAAATCATATCATAATGAATATAGCATTTCATTTCATGGAGGTAGTTTTATAATATGTTTCATAGTTTCAAAAGCATATGAAACTCATTGTGTATGTTATAGGCCAAACAGTTCTTATTATAACATTATATACATTCAATCAAAGCATGGAAATTTAACTCTCATAGATATACATTCCAATAATTTCATTTCATTCAAACGATTTATAGCCAAAAGAAATCATGATAAGCAATTTAATAGGCCATTCATCGTGTTGACCTTACATAAATGAGGAAATTAATGAATGATTTACTTTTTCTTAGCACATTTTATCATCTTTGATAGCTTGCCTAAGTACTAGTTCGAAGGTTGGATAACGGGAGCAATGGATACCCGAAGGTATCAAACTATGGCTATCCGAAGATATCAAACAATGGTTCCATCAAGGAATAAATGATAGACCCAAACGGGGCCAAACAATTGTTACATTAAGGAACAAAACCCAAATGGGGTCAATTATGGCAGCTGAAACTGTATCCCTCTATGCATGCCAATTTAATCCATAATTGAACTATGACCCGCAGGCTTAACCACTTAAGAACATCTTTAATTTAACATATCCTTCTTTACTTAGCACATCGTTTGGCTTAAAGCCATTTTTCATAAAAGAATGCATCATCCTTCATACCATACATCAACATTGAGCTCTAAGTTTCATTATACATGGATGCAAGTCATGTCATCACATAGTTGCATCAACATCATTCATACTCGCTGTAGTGGTTTACATTATAATGCAAACATATAAAAAATTACTTCCATCAATCTATCTCATCATACTTATAATTATGCATGAAGCCAATGAGGCAATTATGAAAGTGTAGTTCTTGCAACTAAAAAGCTTCATAATATCATATGCAGGTCCATATATATAATCATAGAAATTCATACTTTTGGGATTCTCATATTTGCTCACATTATGAATCAAACTACTCATCATAGCATGGTTAAATTAATTATCAAACATTGACTTACCTAACTCATTAACAAATCTCAATGGAGTACCTTGTTACCATCTGTCATGAGTAGCTTTCACACATCATCATAGCCCACATCATTACATAATCACTTGAAACAAAACTCATGCATTTATGGTTCATATAATAAAATAATTAGGTTCATCTATAGCTTAAGGTCATCACTTGTTCATATTTAATTCCTTGATTAGCTTTCATGTTCTATCAAATTATAAACAAGTTATACACTTTAGCATAATCACATATATACCTCAATCATCTTACTTTTATTTTTCACCTTATAACATTTATACCTAGGTAAGTTATATGAGATTATTTCATCTTAGACGTTGGCACACTACTGATAGGCATATGCTAATTATAATATAGTATAAGCATGAGCAAATAGGCGAGCATGTTATTATATATATATATCAATGCTGATCATTACTTCTACTTATGACCTTGAGTGTAATAAAGCTCCTATAGTTTCATAATTTAACATAAATTATGATGTCCCATTTCTTTTAACTTGGACATGTAACCTTGTACCTATTCTCTTATTATCACTAGGCTATGTTCTAGTATTCTCATTTCGTTGTAGAGGAATACATATGTGAAATATTTTTGGGCAAAGCCAAATCACATGCGTATAATCATTATAATACAATCAATTACAAGTAAATGCTTTCATGTATTCTAATGTTAGTGTTCATTTACTACCTTTATTCTCATATCTCACTTCATTTAATCATGCTTGGTGTCACAACTTATCTTTATTTTATGCTTAAAATGCTTTAAAATTTCTTAAAAAGGGTTTAGACCAGCTTTAGTGACACAAAAGGCCTTAAAAATCGTGTTTGGGTGAAGTAGGGAAGGTGTCACGAGTTATGAGGCTTGTCACTACTCGTGAAAGGGAGCAAACTTCATGACTCTTGCATTTGTTCACGAGTAACATATGTCACGAGTCGTGATCGGAGTTACGAGTTGTGAACAATCATAGGTAGTTTTTTTTGAGTTTAAATTATAAACGATGTTTGACCAACCAAAGGGCATTTTTAGCAAATATGGTCTTCTACAAACTTGTTCCATTATGTTTCTAGTTTCTAAAAAATCAAAAATCATCTTGATATCATTTCTATCACACGTGGCCATGGGTGAGAAGAAGGAAACTTTACGTGGCCATGGGTGGGAAGAAGGAAAGCTTCACATGGCTATGGGTGGGAAGAAGGAAAGCTTCACGTAGCCATGCATTTTTCATGAAGAGGGAGTGAGTGGCCGTGTGTTATGAAGAACAACACACGTGGTCGTGTGTTCTAAGGAGAACAAGTGCATGTGGCCGTGGGTAGGAAGAAGAAAAGCATCACATGGCCATGCATTCACAACAAGAAAAGGGTGAGTGGCCACGCGTGGGAAGGAAAGAAGAAAATCCATAACCCCGATCATCCATAACATGGATTTAAACCCTAAATCTCACCTCCCTTCTTACTTATATGATCATTTAAGTTGTCAAGCATACTATACTCATCAAAGCTTACTAGATTTATCCTTTAAACCCATTAAGAAAGACACATACCAGGAAAAGAGTTAAAAACCCTAAATCATTCACATGAATAGTGTTGGATTTTAACGGTTACATACATCACATACATGAGCAAAATTTTAAAATTTTTTAACCATTAGATCTGATCTTGCCATGAATACACAATATAACTATATGAGAATAAGAAAAATCACCTTTGATTTTTGTTGAACAGTTGATTTTACTTCGCACCGGGTTGTCGCAAACCACAGTGTCCAAAATCGAACACCTCCAATGAGTAATCCACACTAGAGAGGGGTAAATTGAACCAACAAATTGGTGTTTAACTAGGGCTGGCCGAAATTCCCAAGAGCTAGCTTAGGAGTTGGCACAAAAAGGGAGAGAGAATTAAGAGAAAAGACTTTCCTTTTGTTTTAATCACTTAACCCTAATTCTCATTAGTTGGCCTTTTATAGTTAGGTTAAAATTCCAACTCCTTAATGAGATTGGGCTCTTTAAAATTGCTGGAGAATTATTAATTGGGCCTCTAGAATTAATTATAATCATTTGGGCTTAATTAAATCCAAATTAAATTTTTTCATAAAAGACCATGCACAAAATCAACAAACTAGGCCCTTTCTGCATCTAATTGGATTTAAATACCCAAATGGATTCCAAATCCAACCAAATTAAATATGTGAGTTCCATAACACTTATGTAACATATATAAATTAATTTGGTCCAAGAAAAAGCCCTCTAAGCCCTTCTGTATTGAGTTGGCGTGTGGCCCTCTTTTGGAGGGCTTTCGCCAACTTTCTTCATTCCTCTGGCCCCTTAATAATTCCTCCAATGGTCCTATTAATTATTATATCAGTCCTATAACACTTATAGTAGTCTTATAACAATTATAAGATAATAATAATTAATCATGAAATACATTATTTCATTTAGGTCCAATTTACATAACATTTCTCAAAAGTTCCACGGACAATTTTATTTGATCATAATTAATTAAACTCTTTAATTAATTATTATCATATTCTCTTCTCTACCTTCATAATAATATCAAATATTATTATCCTTGTCATTTTACCATTTTACCCTTTTCTCTATATGTGTGTGACCTATTGGGTTCCTATCCATGTTGGCAGTATAATATGTAATTGTGAGTTCTATTCAAAACTCACATGATTTAAACTCCTTTAAATCATTTTATCAATCTATATTGATATTTTGATACATCATTATACAAGTCATGATTGGCCTCTAGCTAGGCATCATCACTACCCAAATGTCAGGAAAGTCATGTGGTTTGACAGTACTCTTCCATAGAAACAGTTACCGTGCAATTACTCCTTTCACCACTCTTATCTCAATTAGATTATGAGTATGGATTTATGTCAACTCATATAAATCTAATTATGTATGTTCTATTAATTTAACCATTGTTCCTAAAATGCCCTTCATGGATCTCCATCCATCTCGGTATATTACTCTGGCCAGAGATTCTCTGAACAAGGCAATTATAGAATCATGCGAGATAACTTCCCTTGTTAAATCTGGGATGGTGAATCCTTTGTCAATCACTCAACTATCTTCAAGTAGGTCATGATATACCCAATCTCCTAACTATGTTCACTCCCAGTTGGAAGTAATCAGTTATGCAGTCAAAGTATACCACTTGCTACTTAAGATAACTTTGGTGATCTCAAGTCTAAGGATACTTGCACAACCGCTATGAAGAGATTCCTCACTGACATAGATTTAATATCCATATGAGGATTCTCTTTGCAGGTCTCCAATGAACTTGTTCCTCTAACAAGCATCCACATGTTAGCTTTGATTATCATCCATAATCACAGTTATGAGAACCACTGCTTGAACCATTCAAGAAGCATAACATGTGCTAGTCTGTCCGAATTAATAATGTCGTATCTTGTTAATTCTATGACTAGGGATATTTAGATATTAACACATTTGCATGCGATAGACATCTCACATCATGAACACCTTCATGATTGCCTTTGGACTGTGTTTATAATATCTAGGACTTCATTTATTAATTTAAGATTTACAAACTCATGTATTCAAACATAGCATTAATAAATGAATGATGCCTTTTATTAAGAATATAAATTTCATACATATGAAAAACATCCCTATTACATGGGCTCTAGGGCAT
The DNA here is from genome assembly GCA_037975025.1 of Excoecaria agallocha. Classification (NCBI taxonomy): domain Eukaryota; kingdom Viridiplantae; phylum Streptophyta; class Magnoliopsida; order Malpighiales; family Euphorbiaceae; genus Excoecaria; species Excoecaria agallocha. The sequence continues at coordinate 23,705,771 of CM075821.1, read as the reverse complement.
ACTCTCTAACAATCTCCCACTTGCACTAGAGCCAAGCACTCATATGTCTCAGATCCATGCTATTTATATGGTGATCATGCTTTATCTGGGAAAGTGCTTTAGTGAGGGGATCCGCCACATTGTCTTCTGTGGGAACCCTTTATATTTTCACATCATTTCTAGCTACTATTTCCCTTATGAGATGGTAGCGTCTGAGAACATGTTTGGATCGCTGATGAGACTGTGGTTCCTTTGCTTATGCAATGGCTCTATTGTTGTCACAATATAAAGGAATCGGATCAACAATGCTAGGCACCACTCCTAGTTCGGTTATGAACTTTTTGATCCAGACTACTTCTTTGGCTGCTTTGGAAGCAGCAATGTACTCAGCTTTCATCGTGGAATCAACAGTTATTTCTTGTTTGGAACTTTTCCAACTAACTGCTCCTCCTCCCATTATGAACACATAACTAGATTGTGATTTACAATCATCTTTGTCAGATTGGAAGCTGGCATCTGTATACCCGTTTACTTCCAAACTGCCCTCTCCATATACCAAGAATATATCCTTAGTCCTTCTCAAGTACTTAAGAATATTCTTGACAGCTGCCCAATGTTCCTCTCAAAAATTGGATTGGAATCTGCTTGTGACACTCAAAGCAAATGCTACATTTGGACGTGCACATAACATAGCATACATGATAGAACCAATTGCAGATGCATATGGTATTCTATTCATGCTCTCTCTATCCTCTAGTGTCTGCGGACACATAGACTTAGAAAGGTGTTTTCCATGCACCATGGGTATAAACCCTTTCTTAGAGAGATCCATATTGAACCTCTTCAATACTTTATCTATATATGTACTCTGAGAAAGACCTAGCAACCTATTGGATCTATCTCTATAGATCCTTATTCACAGAATATAGGATGCTTCTCCAAGGTCTTTCATGGAGAATTGCTTGGATAACCATATTTTAACAGATTGGAGAAGAGAAATGTCATTTCCCATGATCAATATGTCATCTACATATAGAACTAGGAAGACAATTGCACTCCCACTGACCCTTTTATACACACAAGGTTCATCTTCATTATGTGAGAAACCAAACTCTTTGATTGTCTCATTGAATCGTATGTTCCAGCTCCTAGAGGCTTGCTTCAATCCATAAATGGATCTTTGAAGCTTGCATACCCTTTCGCCATTTCCTGATGTGAATCCTTCTGGTTGTGTCATATACACATCCTCAGAAAGATTTCCATTAAGGAAAGCTGTCTTCACATCCATTTGCCAAATCTCATAATCATATTGAGCTGCAATGGCTAAAAGTATTCTTATAGACTTAAGCATCGCTACAGGAGAAAAAGTTTCGTCATAGTCAATACCTTCTTTTTGACGATAACCTTTTGCTACTAAGCGAGCTTTATAGGTAACTATATTACCTTCCATGTCAGTCTTCTTTTTGAAGACCCATTTGCACCCTATGGGTTTTATCCCTTCAGGTGGTTGAGTTAAATTCCATACTTTATTCTCATACATGGAGTCCATTTCGGACTCCATAGCCTTAAGCCATAAATCACGTTCTGAACTGTTCAAAACTTCTTGATAGCTTGTAGGCTCATTGTCCTCTACTACAGTTATGCCTCTATCCGAATCAACGTGAAATCCATATCTCACAGGGATAGAACGCATCCTAGTAGATCTTCTAGGATTTTGTGTATAATCAGGTTCAACTTTAATCTCATCATTATGAAATTTAGTTTCGGGTTCAATCGGTTGATCATCTTCTATTTGTGGGTCTTGAACTTCACCAAGCTCAATTTTACTCCCACTGTCCTCTCGTAGGAGAAATTCTCTTTCCAAGAAGACAGCATGCCTTGAAACAAATACCTTTTGTTCTAAGGGATGATAGAAATAATATCCAAACATTTCTTTTGGATATCTCACAAATAAATATTTGTCAGACTTAACATCAAGTTTGTCTGACATTGTCCTCTTCACATAAGCAGGACAGCCCCATACTTTCATATAAGAAAGCGTGGGTTTCTTGTTATTCCACATCTCATATGGAGTAACATCAACCGATTTACTAAGAACTCTGTTTAACATATAAACAACAGTTTCTAGTGCATATCCCCAAAAAGACTTAGGCAAGTTCGCTCGGCTCATCATTAATTGTACCATATCTAATAGTATTCGATTTCTCCTTTCAGATACACCATTGTGTTATGGTGTATATGGAGGAGTCCATTGAGATAAAATCCCATTATCTCTAAGATAATCCTGAAACTCTTGACTTAAGTATTCTCTACCTCGATCTGATCTAAGTATTTTAATACATTTGCCAAGTTGTTTCTCTACTTCATTTTTGAACTCTTTGAACTTTTCAAATGCTTCAGACTTATATTCATTAGATAGATGTATCCAAACCTGGAATAATCATCTATAAAAGTAATGAAGTAGGAGTAACCTCCTCTGGCATGTATAGTCATTGTACCACATACATCTGAATGTATTAAGTCCAAAACCATTTTAGCTCGTTCTCCTTTACCAATAAAGGGAGCTTTTGTCATTTTTCCCAATAAACAAGATTCACATGTATCAAATGATTCATAATCAAATGATCCCAAATCACCTGACTTGTGTAACTTGGTCATGCGTTTTTCATTTATATGGCCTAAACGACAATGCCATAAGTATGAGGTATTCAGATTATCATGTTTCATTCTCTTGGTATTCACATTATGTACTTCTTTAATTAAATCAAGAACAAATATACCATTCTCAATGATAGCTTTTGCATAAAACATATTGTTCTTAAAAATGTAACAACATTTATCCTTCAAAGAAATATCATAATCGTTCATCAAACGACTGAAAGAAATAATACTTTTGGATAAGGCTGGAATATAATAACAATTATTTAATTCCAGTACTAATCCACTATGAAGAGGCAAATAGTAAGTCCCCACAACTGTTACAGAGATGTTCTGTCTAGTAGCTGACTGCAAACATATCTCTGCCTTTCCAACTCTTCTGAAGCTTCTAAGCCCCTTTAGATCATTACATAAATGAGATCCACATCCGGTATCTAATACCCAAGATTGTTTTGAAGCAATAGAATAAGTATTAATTTCAATCATATGAATACCTGAAGTAGAAGCATCAGCTTGCTTCTTCTCCTTGAGAGAATCTAGATAGGCCTTGCAGTTACGCTTCCAATGACCATCCTTTCCACAATGGAAGCAAGTTCCTTTGGGATTCTCTTTCTTGGCAACCTTCTTCTTGGAGATCCCACCATTCTTTGGCTGCGCCTTGGTTATCTTCTTCTTCTTCTGCTTATTGCCTTTAACAGAAGTGACAACCATGACACTTTTTGGATCCTTCTTAAATGATCCATCAGTTGTCTTGAGCATGTTGATTAACTCAGGAATGGATACTTGGATCTTGTTCATGTTGAAGTTAAGCACGAAAGGTGCATAACTTGGAGCCAACGAGTACAGGATTAAATCTATGTATAGATCATTATCCATAACATAGCCAAGTCTACTCAAATGCTCAATATACCCATACATCTTCAATGCATGAGTAGCAGCTGAAGTGCCTTCCACCATTTTGCAACTAAATAGAGCTCGAGCAATCTCATATTGCTCAGTTCTAGCCTGAGAAGAATAAAGCTCCTCTAGATGCAAAACGATGGTTCTAGCATCCATCATTTCATGTTGCTTCTGAAGCTCCGAGGACATAGCACCCAGCATCAGACATGCTGCTGCTTCACTATCCTCCATGTATTTTCGATAAATGCCTTTGATCTCATCAATGGCATCATCTGATGGAAGTGGTGGTGGATCTTTATCCAAGACATAATGGATCTTTCCAGCTCTGAGAACAATTCTCACTTGCCTGATCCAGTCAGAATAGTCGTTGCCAACCAGCTTGTTATCCAAGATTGATCGTATATTAATGTTTGATGTGCTCATGATGATGACCTAGATGTGAAAAAGAAAAGATATGAGAGTATGTTCATATATATGTATGCATTAATAAGGTCTTTAATTAATCCATTTACTCCTACTATTTTATTGCGAATTAATAGCCCTCACTATATAATCCGAGAAAACCCAATGGTTTTCTTAGTGGGCCAATATCCAATCCTTGATATGTAATCTGACCTTGACTGTGGTCAACAAGCCAAATTCCATACCCTTGAAAGGTAGGTATCCATATACCAATTATGTCTCTACACAACTATTGGATCATTAGGTTATCAACTCTTGATGCATGCATATCATATATGCATTCCCTAATCTTGCCTCTAGAGCCATTAGCCTTGACTGTGGTCAACAAACTAATGGGCTAGCTAAGATGACCCATTTAATTAGATTTGAACATATTCGATATAATGTGAGCTTGATTGTGGTCAACAACCCACACTATAAAGAACTCTGGTTCTCCTCAAATTAATGGAAGGCTTATATACCTTAGTATTTGTTTGAGGGTTTTAGTTAATTAAGTCTCATCGTACATGGTTGGCATACATTGGTATGCATCCTATATCTATCACATAAATATAAGCATACAAATGTGGTATAGTTATGGACTTCACTACATTGATTTCCCCAAGTCAAGAGGGAAATCAAAAGGTCACACCTAGGTAGTATGCATCATTCAAACAAGAAAAATAATTACATTATCTTCAAGCTTGTTGGATCTCCATCCGGCCCATCTTGCTCCTTGAAAATGGTCTCCATCTCTTTTTCTAATTCTAATCTAAGTAATCTAATTACATATTACAATTTGAAATGAAATACAAACCAAAAACAAGTAGCCGGGACATGAAAGTCCTCATTGGGCCAAAACATGCATAATGCTCAATAACATTGGGCTTTGTCCATAACTATCCATCATGCCAATCATACACCCTTATATGCCTTTCTAATGCATAAAGAAATGGATTACTAACTTTGTTTCAACCTTTGAAACTATATTTTGAGTTATTTTAATGATGTGATCAAATTAGGAAACTTTTTCCATTTTGGAAACTTTCATTTTAGGAAACCCTTTTGCATGAATGTGTTCTTGCTTTAATAATCAATCAAATTGATTATTAATTAATTATAAATTGATTATTTAATTAATTAATCATATTAAATAATTAAAAGAATCAATTTTGGGCTTAAAATCAAGTGTAGGCCGAAACCTACAGAAGAAAAACCCTAAGTGTGTTCACACACAAACTAGTTTTGTGTCATTTGGACCATTTGGGCCTTTTGGAATGAGCCAAGCCCACTCCATCCCTTAAAACCCATTAATAAACTTAATTAATGTTTATAATAGTTAATTTAAATCAGCTCCTTGGGCCCACCAATTCATTCACTAATTTAAACCAAGTCCGTAAACATAATTAAGCCCATTAAGTGGTTTTAATAAATTAAAATTAATCAAATTAATTTAAGGCCCAATTTAATTAATCCAATTAATTAAAAACACTTTAATATATCATGTATATTAAATTTAGAAGATCATAAGTCGTTCTAACCATGAACACATCAAGAACACACGTAGAACACCAATTTATCGAACTTTTCGACAAAACTAGTTTTCATGCAAAACTTGTTCGATTTTAATTCCGTTCGATCCTACGGCTTAATATCACATATTAAACACATAAAATATCATCTAAATGATTTTTAAATGGATCCATAAGAAATTAAATTAGAACAGCCCCTACATTACCTAGGGTTTCACGCCAAACCCTAATCTTAATCATTCAAAAATTTCGTTTTTGTTTCTACCAAATTTATTTGATCACACATACAACCAGAAATCAATATTTCACATTCATGAACAATCAAATCTAATATTTTAAAGTTCATGAAATAAATAACTCAAAACAAAACAAAACTTATTCCGCAGAAAAATATAGAATTGTATATCCATGGCAAAACCTGGCTCTCATACCATGTTGGATTTTAACAGTTACATGCATCACATACGTGAGCGGAATTTTAAAATTTTTTAACCATTAGATCTGATCTTGCCATGAATACACAATATAACTATATGAGAATAAGAAAAATCACCTTTGATTTTTGTTGAACAGTTGATTTTACTTCGCACCGGGTTGTCGCAAACCACAGTGTCCAAAATCGAACACCTCTAATGAGTAATCCACACTAGAGAGGGGTAAATTGAACCAAAAAATTGGTGTTTAACTAGGGCTGGCCGAAATTCCCAAGAGCTAGCTTAGGAGTTGGTGCAAAAAGGGAGAGAGAATTAAGAGAAAAGACTTTCCTTTTGTTTTAATCACTTAACCCTAATTCTCATTAGTTTGCCTTTTATAGTTAGGTTAAAATTCCAACTCCTTAATGAGATCGGGCTCTTTAAAATTGCTGGAGAATTATTAATTGGGCCTCTGGAATTAATATAATCATTTGGACATAATTAAATCCAAATTAAGTCTTTTCATAAAAGACCATGCACAAAATCCACAAACTAGGCCCTTTGTGCATCTAATTGGATTTAAATACCCAAATGGATTCCAAATCCAACCAAATTAAATATGTAAGTTCCATAACACTTATGTAACATATATAAATTAATTTGGTCCAAGAAAAAGCCCTCTAAGCCCTTCTGTATGGAGTTGGCGTGTGGCCCTCTTCTGGAGGGCTTTCGCCAACTTTCTTCATTCCTCTGGCCCTTAATAATTCCTCCAATGGTCCTATTAATTATTATATCAGTCCTATAACACTTATAGTAGTCTTATAACACTTATAAGACAATAATAATTAATCATGAAATACATTATTTCATTTAGGTCCAATTTACAGAACATTTCTTAAAAGTTCCGCGGACAATTTTATTTGATCATAATTAATTAAACTCTTTAATTAATTATTATCATATTCTCTTCTCTACCTTCATAATAATATCAAATATTATTATCCTTGTCATTTTACCATTTTACCCTTTTCTCTATATGTGTGTGACCTATTGGGTTCCTGTCCATGTTGGCAGTATAATATATAATTGTGAGTTATATTCAAAACTCACATGATTTAAACTCCTTTAAATCATTTTATCAATCTCTATTGATATTTTGATACATCATTATACAAGTCATGATTGGCCTCTAGCTAGGCATCATGACTACCCAAATGTCAGGAAAGTCATGTGGTTTGACTGTTCCCTTCCATAGAAACAGTTACCGTGCAATTACTCCTTTCACCACTCTTATCTCAATTAGATTCTGATTATGGATTTCTGTCAACTCATATAAATCTAATCTTGTATGTTATATTAATTTAGCCATTGTTCCTAAAATGCCCTTCATGGATCTCCATCCATCTCGGCATATTACTCTGGCCAGAGATTCTCTGAACAAGGCAATTATAGAATCATGTGAGATAACTTCCCTTGTTAAATCTGGGATGGTGAATCCTTTGTCATTCACTTAACTATCTTCAAGTAGGTCATGATATACCCAATCTCCTAACTATGTTCACTCCCAGTTGGAAGTAATCAGTTATGGAGTCAAAGTATACCACTTGCTACTTAAGATAACTTTGGTGATCTCAAGTCTAAGGATACTTGCACAACCGCTATGAAGAGATTCCTCACTGACATATATTTAATATCCATATGAGGATTCTCTTTGCAGGTCTCCAATGAACTTGTTCCTCTAACAAGCATCCGCATGTTAGCTTTGATTATCATCCATAATCACAGTTATGAGAACCACTGCTTGAACCATTCAATAAGCATAACATGTGCTAGTCTGTCCAAATTAACAATGTCCTATCTTGTTAATTCTATTACTAGGTATATTTAGATATTAACACATTTGCATGCGATAGACATCTCACATCATGAACACCTTCATGATTGCCTTTGCACTGTGTTTATAATATCTAGGACTTCATTTATTAATTTAAGATTTACAAACTCATGTATTCAAACATAGCATTAATAAATGAATGATGCCTTTTATTAAGAATATAAATTTCATACATATGAAAAACATCCCTATTACATGGGCTCTAGGGCATACTCTCTAACAAATAGTACCAAAACTTAACTCCCATACCTTGTTTGAAGCATCAATCTTCCCTCACTCACCTTGATCCAACTCTCTTACTTTCATGTTAACTCCCAAACCCTAGCTCCATTCTCCATCAAACAGTAACCTTAGAGAGAGAAAGAGAGAGATCCTTCAGAAATGCCGTTCTCCATCTCTCCCAAACCCTAATTTATAGTGGGATAAATATCTCAACAAGGGAAATTCCCACTATGCCCTTCTACACTTTGATCTCCTACATTTTCATTTCTTACAATTTACCCCAAGTCTTCCAATTTACTTTCAATTACACATTTCCTTCAAATTACAGCTTACCTATATTCATTTACACGCATGCTAAAATTTCCAAAGTACCCCTCTTAGGACTTAACCTCGACAATTGCGAAATAATTCAATTTTGCCTTAATTAATAATGATCCTCATTAATTAACAATAATTCAATTAGGGTCATGATTGGGTTCTTACAAGCTCATTCTCACTTGTTATTTGTTCATGGATATCAATGTATGGTATGCTTTGGCTATTATTATAATGTGACTTAATGTTCTTGAATGGTAGTATTGAGTTGTCCATCTTTTTTTTTGTTTGCCACATGTTACATTATGATAAAGTGCCATTATGTTTTGATATCCTCCTTATAGTGCATTAATCCTTCTCATTATTACACTTTTACTTTAAGATAGCTTGCAAATAAATTTTTTGACATGGTCCAACATGAGACTTACAACTGTTGGGAATTATCGGTTACATACATCTCATACATAGGCGGTATTTAAAATTTTTTAACCAATAGATCCGATCTTGCCATGAATTTATAATATACATATTAATGAGAATAAGAAAAATCACCTTTGATTTTTGTTGAACAGTTGATTTTCCTTCTCACCGGGTTGTCGCAAACCACAGTGTCCAAAATTGGACAACTCCAATTAGTAATCCACACTAGAGAAGGATTGAATGAACCAACAATGGAGGAACACAACGGCTGGCCGAAATCCCTTGATACTAGCAAGAGGGGTGGCGGCTAGGGTTAAGAGAGGGAGAGAATTTCTTTTCTCTTAATTGTTCACTTAACCCTAAAATCCTTATCACTTGGATTTTTATAGTTAGGTTAAAAATCCAACTTCATAATGGGATTGGGATCTTTAAAATTGTTGGAGAAATATTAAATGGGATTCTAGAATTATTAATAATTTATTTTGGCTCAATTAAATCCAATTTAAATCCTTTCATATAAGACAGTGCACAAAACCCACAAACTAGGCCCTTCATGCATAAACTTAGATTTAATCACACAAATTAATTCCAAATCCATCCAAATTAAATTTGTAGGCTCTATAATACTTATAAAATATATTTAATTTATTTTGGTCCAAGAATTAGGCCTCCAAGGCCTTCTACCAGAAGGTGGCGTGAAACCCTTCCTTTAGAGGGTTTTTACTCCAGAATCATTTCTTTGGGCCTTTTTTATTTCTCCAATGAATTTATTAATTATTATATTAGCCCTATAACACTTATAATCTAATAATAATTAATTATGAAATACAATATTTCAATTAGGTCTATTTTACAGAACATATCTAAAAAGTTCTGCGAACAATTTTACATGATCATAATTAATTAAACTCTTTAATTAATTATTCTCTTATTTACTTCTCTATTTCCATAATAATATCAAATATTATTATCCTTGTCAATTTACCATTTTGTCCTTTTCTCTATATGTGTATGACCGATTGGGTTCCTATCCATATTGGCAATATAATACGTAATTGTGCGTTCTATTCAAAACTCACATTATTTAAACTTCTTTAAATCATTTTATCAATCCCTATTGATATTTATGATACACTATTATACAAGTCATGAGCATCCACTAGCTAGGCATCATGACTACCCAAATGTCACGAAAGTCAAGTGGTTTGACTATACCCTTCCATAGAAATAGTTAACATGGAATTACTCCTTTCACCACTCTTACCTTAATTAGATTATGAGTATGGATTTCTGTCAACTCATATAAATCTAATTATGTATGTTATATTAATTTAACCATTGTTCCGTAAATGCCCTTCATGGATCCCAATCCATCTTAGCATATTACTTTGGCAAGAGATTCTCTAAACAAGGCAATTATAGAATCATGCAAGATAACTTCCCTTAATAAATTTGGGATGGTGAATCCTTTATCGATCACTCAACTAACTTCAAATAGGTCATGATATACCCAACCTCCTAACTATGTTCACCCTCAGTTGGAAGTAATTAGTTATGGAGTCAAAGTATACCACTTGCTACTTAAGATAACTTTGGTGATCTCGAGTCTAAGGATACTTGCACAACTGCTATGAAGAGATTCCTTACTGACATAGATTTAATATCCATGTGAGGATTCTCTTTGTAGGTCTCTAATGAAATTTTTCTTCTAACAAACATCCACATGTTAGCTTTGATTATCTTCCATAATCATAATTATGAGAACCACTAATCGAACCATTCAAGAAGCATAACGTTTACTAGTCTGTTCGAATTAACAATGTCCTATCTTATTAATTCTATGACTAAGGATATTTAGATATTAACACATTTGCATGTAATAGACATCTCATATCATGAACACTTTCATGATTGCCTTTGTACTATGTTTATAATATCAAGGACTTTATTTATTAATTTATAATTTACAAACTCATGCATTTAAGCATAGCATTAATAAATGAATGATGCCTTTTATTAAGAATATGAATTCATACATATGAAATACATCCCTATTACATGGGCTCTAGGGTATACTCTCTAATAGCACCAACTTGTTTTCATTATTGTTAAACTTGAACTTTCATTGTTACTTATCTGAGCTATTTTACCTTGTGTAGTTCCTCCTAAGATAGCAAGACATGATAAAGCTTCAAGTTCTTCCAGTTTGCACATTCTAGTGTGTGTGGATAAGGGGAAACAATCATTATATAAATACTTTAGTGCATGTACATAAGTCAAGGTGGCATAATTAAGTGACCTTTACTTGCATATAGCTGATGGAAGCCTATAAGGCAAAATTTTGTGTTTAATCAACAACATAGGTTAGAACAACTTCATCGAGTAGAGGCCAAAAATGCATCCTTCCCTTGCAAGAGACTTTTTTTTATTCTTTCGAGTGTTATTTTAAAGGTAAGGGAGATCTCAATACAATGAATTTCAAGTTGGGGAGGAGGTGTTACACAATGAATTTTCCTCAATTCTCAGCATATTTAGGCTTCCTAGAGAATGCCATTGGTGAATTGCCTAATGCTACTTCATAGGAGAATTGGCAAATAGTTCGAGATTCGATCAATCCAATGTTATGGAAAGGAGGTAAGATTAAATGTCACCTTATGAGATCATGCCTTGCATGTTCTTCATCGGTATCTATTTATCAACATATTCAATTGCCTTTGTAGTCTTAGTGCAATAAATTCAACAGCAATTACGTTATTAAGGTGCATGGTTAAGGGAATCTGCATTAATGGTGCAATAGCTATAGAATAAAAGATTAAGGAGTTACAAAAGAAACCTCTAAATGTTAAGGAAATTTCTATTGGTTGGATTGCCAGTATTTTGGCAATAGTTGTGAACCACATAGATATAAGGCACCCTCTTGAAGGTGATCTTAAGTAGATAGAATTTTCAATGTTGAAGTGAATGAAGGTCTTGTGGCTTAAACCTCATCGCCATTGGACAACTAGAGCGAAATACTTGAAATTGAATGGAATTCAGGTTAATAAGCATCAAGATAAGGAAATTAAAGAAGCAAAGGAGCACCAATAGGCACCAAAAGATGAAGATGCCACTACACTATAGGTGATTGATCTCCTAAACCAAGTTAATATTTGATTGGATAATCTGTAAGTTATGATGAACAAAATGCAGGATAACATTGATGAGAAGAAGTAGAATTTTAAACAGGTCATCCATAGTTTTTGGAAAAGATTTCCATCACCACCACAACCACTGCAATGATGTGACTTACTGAGGACAACAAAATTTTTTGAACGGGGGTAGAGCTTATCCAAGCTCAATTTCGCAAAGAAAATTCAGGAAGTAGACAATTTTCGCACTCCCTTTTTATTCATGAAATTTCTTTTGTTGCTTTTATTGTTTATTGATTATTTTTTGTTTTATTTCTTTGGCTTTTGTTTTTATTTTTATTTTCTTTATTTTAGTGGTATCTTTAAAGACTTTGTAACTTAGTAGTAATAATAGTTCTTTTAGTTTCAATCGCTCGGTTGTGCTAGAAATTTAGTTAGTTCAAAATTGTCACTTAACTTGTACTGAACTTAGTTTGCCCCAGTTTATTCTAAAAATTTGAACTTATTGAACTTGAACTTAGAATGTGCATTAGTCAAAATTCTTTATTTAGCACTAAGGCAAGCATGTTGTTTAATAAAATTTTAGCTAGTTTAGCATTCAACTTGACTTATATTTATGAGTTTCCACTTTATGAGCACTTAAGACAAGTTTTAAATTAGAAGAAAAAGCAATACATTGAATTAGTTAAGTAAAGAATTTAGAACACTAGAACCTTCCTGATCACCCTTTGATGTATAGAAGCAACTCAAACAACTTAGAAAGTAATCTAGGCACAATTGTTCTTATTAAGCCATAAAAGACTATTTTCCTACCTTTTAATATAATTGATCTTTGCGAAACCATTTTGAGACTAATGAGGCATGCTAAAGGCATGCCATTTTAATTTTTCTTGTTACACCTATTTTGTTATTGCCATCGAGCCTAAATAGTTGTTGCCTCCCCTATTAAGAGTTGCCACTCTAAGTTTGGATGGATTAATGGGAATTTAGTAGTATAAAGAGTGTAGTATAATAATTTGAGATTTTTAGCAAAGGTTAAAATGTAGTCAAGTTACAGTGTTGATTTACCTTGTAATTCACCTTTGTAATCTATTACTGCCTTCAATAGAGCTAGTAAATAAAAAAGGAAGAAGAAGAAAAGGAAAGAAAAGAAAAGAAAATATCTAAATAAAGCTAGCATTTAAGGCAAAGTTTTAAGTGTGGGGTTTTTACAACGGTAAGAAATTTTGGCTTCTTTCAAGTGGTGAAATTTAGTAAAATAAGAGGAATTTCAGTTTTATTGTGGGTGAGCTTAATGTTTATAAAGTTGGGAAAATAAAGGATGGTGCTTAATAGCTTAAATTTTTTATAAATTGGACTATTCAAGTTTACAGTGGCTATTCTTTTTTATTATCTATTGTCCATTTTTTAATAACCAATGCCTCAACCCCTATTACAACCTTTAAAGACCTAAGTGATTCTAAGTTTTGTTTTTGAGTTGTTTAGTAGAGATAACCTTTAGGTTCCGGTGCTAAAGGAGAGGCCTATGGTGTTTCTAGAGTTTCAAGGGCAAAACTGCATGTGCACTTACGTGTACATTAATTTTAAGCTTGACTATAAATTTGCATTGGCGTTTTGATTTTTGAAAAAAATTCTTAAAATATTTTGGTCTTATGCACACAAGGAAAGTAGCTCATATTGTCTTGTTTGAATTTATTCTAGTTGGAATTTTTTTGAGTGGTCTTGTTAATTGCTAAGTTTGTTTTAAATTGCATAATTGTGAATTTTACCACGTCTTTAGTGTGTTTTATGTGTTTAATTTAGTTAATTTAGTTGATTTTATGTTTAATTAGTTAATTTGTGTATTTTTAGGTTTAATTGTTAGTTTTGGTGTTTTTCATGGCTAAATTGAAAAGAAAAAGGGTTAAATTGAAGAAAGAAGAAGTTAAGGGGCAAAGTTATAATTTTGGGAAAGTTGGCAATTGTAAGGAATCACTCGACTGATTGATTTTATCACTCTCTTGAGTATATAAGCACTCTCCTGAGTGTTTTTGGTCACTCACCTAAGTCCAAAACTCACTCACCCCAAGAAACAATCACTCTACCAAGTGAAAAAGACACTATCTTGAGCATTCAATCACTCAACCGAGTGATCATAGCCATTCTCCTGAGTGTGGGATATGTTTTATTGATATAAGACTTTCAGTTTAGTAAAAACTCTTTTGCAACTCATTTTAGGAAGTCATAAGGCACTAAACTTCTTATTTTGGAGGCTATAAAAGGTTGCTCAAGACACCAAGACTGGAGGGCCACTAAATTAGCAATTTTTATCTTTAATTGTACATTAGTTTTATTTTAGCTTTTAAGAACATAAGGTTAGAGATGGAAGTTATACTTTGGTTTTCTAAAAAAGGTCATCAAGGCAGCTTTTATATTCTATGTGTTTGAATCTTTTTATTTATTTTGCTTTAGTTTTCAAAATGAAGTGTGAGTAGTTCTCTTTAATTTTGCTAAAGGACACTTGAATCCTTAAATTTTTATTGTAATGATTTAGTTTGTGCTTAATTCAATACAAGTTTGATTATTTCTTAGTTTTGAGCAAATTATTATCTTTGATTGTATTAAGAATGATTATTAATTTATTTGATTAATAGTTAATGATTGATCTATAATATGCATGTTCTCTGATTAGTTCATTAGTGTTGATGATGATTATTTTCTAATTTAGATGTAATTATGTATTGGTAATAGTGGATTAATACTCACAAAAGTTGAACAAAGAATAGGTTCGATTTAAGTTTACTTGAAAAAGGATTTAATGAATATCTAGGAGTATAAAACTGGATTTTTATGCTAAGTATTGAATTATTTCTAACAAGAAGGTTTAATGCTTTGAATGATATTCTTGACTAAGATATCTTGCTTTCTTTATCTAGTTTTTTTGCAATCCGTTGTGTTCTTTTGAAATTAAGTCATTACAATATTAGTTAAGGTGGATAGTCCTTTAGCAGAAGTTGTCTTTATTATTGATTTTTACCAACTTTTATTATTTGCTTTGTTTAAGTCTAGTTTTATTTGTTTAAGTTTCAGTTTAATTGCACTAGTTTTATCATTTTAGTTATTTGAGTTTTTATTTTTAGTTTAGTTCTCTTTTCATCATTACAAACTTGGGATTTCTCTCTATCTTTACACATAAGTTTTCATTCTAAAACTCTTAAATCCTTTTACACATAAACAATTTCCCTTGGGTTTGATATTAGGGGTCTTAATCTATATTTTCCCATATTACTAGTTGATCTATTATACTTGTTAGACACTGGTCATTAGTCCAACTCATGTGAAGCACATTGGAAAGCCGTCAAAAGGACATTTTGATATCTCAAAGTTACCATAAATTATTCTCTCTATTATAAATGAAAAAATCTACAATTGAGAGGATATACCAATGCTGATTAGGGAGGTGATGTGGATGAGAGGAAATCCACCTGAGGTTATATATTCTTGCTTGGAAAGGGTGTCATATCTCATGGTGTAGCAAGAAACAAACCTGTGTAGCCCTATCAACAATGGAAGCTGAATTTGTTGCTTCCTTAGCTATAGTACAAAAGGTAGTTTGGCTAAAACAGTTTATGAACAATTTAAGAGTAACCACCTTAGTGGAACCAATGACAGTTTATAGTGATGGTGAGTCGTTAATGGCTTATATTAAAGATTTGAAATTCCATAGTAGGACTAAGCATATTGACATCAAGTATCAATATACAAAAGACCTTGTTGCTTGAGTATAATTGAACTTAAAATACATTTTCGCGTATGAAATGATTGCAGATCCATTATCTAAACCTGTATTGAGAGATGTGTTTGAGAGACACATTAGATCTTAGGGTTTGCATAGGATTTACTTAGTACTATTTATATGTAATCCATTGACATTACTATTTATTAATAATAATAAAGTGATGGAATATGACATGGAATGAATTTGATAATAACGCAATGGAAAAACAAAAATTTTTCATCATACATACCATACAAATCCGAAGCAAGAATCGAAACATGCAATTTTACGGTTTTCGAAACACTACAAGAAAATTGCAGAATAGCGACAAAATTTAGCGAGTACAAGAAAAATCGTTGCTAAATCACTGATATAGCGACAAAATTGCGACGATAAATGAATTTTTGTCGCAAATGATGGTGGGATGCAAATGAACATATATTTTGCAACAACATAGCGAGAAAATTGACAATTTGTCGCTAATTTTGGCGCCTAAATTTTGGCGTAAAATTTAGCTTGAATTTGGTGAGCACAATAGTGAAACAAACTGATTAGTTTAGCATGAAACAATAAGTCCTCGCTAATTAGCAAGAAATTTCATCCTCGCTAATTTAGCGAGAAAAATTGTCCTTGCTAATGCTTAATTCATGTGGCATGTAAGGTAATTAGCGAGGAAAATATTCCTCGCTAATTCTTAGTTAGGTTGGCATGTTACATGTGAACTAAGTAGCGAGAAATTTTATCATCGTAAATTTAGCGAAAACAATTGTCCTTGCTAATTCCAAATTTAGCTATAAATATGTCTCTCGCTAATTAGCGAGGAAAATGTTACATGCTAATTCTTGGTTAGGATGTTAGATGTGAGCTAATTAGCGAGAAATTTCATCCTTGCTAATTTAGCGAGAACAATTATCCTCGCTAATGCCTAATTTAGCTACGAATATATCTCTTGCTAATTAGCGAGCAAAATCTTCCTCGCTAATTCTTGGATAAGTTGGCATGTTACATGTGAGCTAATTAGCGAGAAATTTCATCATCGCTAATTTAGCGAGAACAATTGTCCTCGCTAATTCCAAATTTAGCTACGAATATGTCTCTCGCTAATTAGCGAGGAAAATGTTACATGCTAATTCTTGGTTAGGATGTTAGATGTGAGCTAATTAGCGAGGAAAATCTTCCTCGCTAATTCTTGGATAGGTTGACATGTTACATGTGAGCTAATTAGCGAGAAATTTCATCCTCGCTAATTTAGCGAGAACAATTGTCCTCGCTAATGTCTAATTTAGCTACGAATATGTCTCTCGCTAATTTAGCGAGAACAATTATCCTCGCTAATGCCTAATTTAGCTACGAATATGTCTCTCACTAATTAGCGAGGTAAATATTTCTCGCTAATTCTTGGTTAGGTTGGGTTATTGCATGTGAACTAATTCGCGAGAAATTTGGTGCTCGCTAATTTAGCGAGAACAATTATCCTCGCTAATGCCTAATTTAGCTACGAATATATCTCTCGCTAATTAGCAAGGAAAATCTTCCTCGCTAATTCTTGGATAGGTTGGCATGTTTCATGTGAGCTAATTAGCGAGACAATTGTCCTCGCTAATGTCTAATTTAGCTACAAATATATCTCTTGTTAAATTAGCTAGGACGAAGTTCCTCGCCAAATTAAGCACAAATTAGAGAATTATGTTTTAATTATTTTTATATAATTTTAATTTTTAATATTTAAATTTTATTTACATTTAACTTAGTAAATTTAGTTAAAATATTTTTTAACAAAAATTAAAAAAATATTTTTTAAGTAGTGTGAGTTTTAACCATTTAGCGAGGAAATAGTACTCGCTAATTTAGCTTGGAATGTAGTCCTCGCCAATTTAGCGAGGACATATCCCTCGCTATTTCCTCACCGATACTTAATTCATGATACTTAATTATATTTAATTTTGTAAATTTAGTTAATTTAATTTTTTTAGCAAAAATTAAATAAACTAAATTATTATTAATTAAATTAACTAAATTAAATTAAATTATTTTTTATATTTAATAATATTAATTATTAATAATTATATAATAAAAATAACTAGCTGTTTAAGGCAATTAACTGTTTAAGTTTTTTGCCTTAAACAACAAAAAGGATTTAGCTGTTTAAGTACAACAAATCAGCCCCTGTCAAATGAATTAACCCAGCTCTGCTGCATTAAATTCTAACTATTTTTAATTATACAATTTTCATTTTTAATATTTAAATTTTATTTATATTTAATCGGGCCAGCACTTAAATTTAATTAGACCATTTAATTTAGTAAATTAATTAAAATGAACTAAATTATTATGTTTAAATTTAATAATTTTATTTATTATTAATTATATAACAATGGAACTAAATTGTGAGGATACGGTGCTTGCAAAATCAGCTAGAAAAAAAGCTTCTCGCCAACCTTCCCTGAATTTTTGGGCGGGACATAAAAATGTGATGGCGGGATTTATTCTTTTTAATTCCTAAAACCTTCTTCCCTCATGTACTGTTGCCCTTTCCCCCACCCCCGCTCTCTCTGTCTCTCTTAAAGCGTGATATCGCCTGTAAGACCACATCCAAAAGAATCCATAGGATCCAAATATGGACTGAGATTTGACCATCTCTTCGTGCCATTGAAGATATGATGAGCTTTTGTGTAAAAAGAAGGGTAATAAAGTAAACGATCGGCAAGAGACCACAAAAGAACTTCCAATTGAAGATGCTAAATCTACTAAAGGAGTATCTGAAGAGGACTCCGAGGATGAGTTTTATGATGTGGAAAGATCAGATCCAGTTCAAGAGACCCTTTCCAATGACAGTGTCAGTGCCTCTGGGGCAGCTGCATCTGCCGCTGCTGCTGATTCAGCTCCTCTGGAATCTCTCTTCCCTTGGAAAGAAGAGCTATAAGTCCTTGTACGTGGGGGCGTTCCAATGGCACTCTGGGGTGAGGTATGCTTTGCACTCTTTTTATTTTTATGGTTTGTTGCTTATTTGACATAACTATTTCTCTCCCGTTGGTTCTTCTGTCATCAGGAGGAACAATGGATTAATGTAGCAGCTGTCATAGATTTCTAGTTCATGTTTAGCTTTATATTCTCAAAACTAGATTTCCTTGTCTATTAAGTGCTTACTACTTTGGGTGCATATACAGGGCATTATTGATGACTATTTTGATGGTTATTATTCGGAGGAAGTGATAGAGTCTCAGGTACTGCTTATTATAGCTTTGCTTTTCAATCTCATTTCGGTTCTTTGTTCGAAACATGACGAAGTTCAAATACTCGATGTTCTGATTAATTTTTCCATTTTGTCAGGTTAACCAACTTGTTTTTGAGGAGTTGGTGCGGGAAAGATTTCCTAAATTAGGTTTTTTGTTTATTTTTCTCTTAAAAAAAATTCGGTGGTTTTGGTTGTTTCTTCATTGTTGTCTAAATCGAATATGTTCTGGTAATGCTAATTTTGGATCACTTCTGGTGCAGTAAATCATCTGGATTACCTGGGAGTGCAGGTTGCATGGGTTACTGGACCATGGTTCCTTTCTATAAGTGGTCAGGTTTTACACTTTTAAGATGCGAATGTAAACTTATCTAACATTGTGTGATAAGTTTGCTAGTAAATTATTGCTTTTGGTCTGGTTTCTTGCAAATCTATTTGGGTTAATCATCTAAAGAATCCCAATCTTTCTAGCATTTTGTGCTTGCGGCACAATCTAATTTCTTTTAAGGCGTATAATATTCTTAAAAGTTTCATTTGCAAAATTAGCTACTGTCTGACTCTGTTCTACTACTTATACTAATATGGTGCCTTGGAACAAAGAAAATAATTGCTAAAATTCAAGAATTACTTCAAAAAGTCATGAAAATTGAGGCTCTCTTTTCCGGCTAGGATTCTTCAGTGTATCTATTGAATTTTAGTTACATTCTTTTTCATTCCAGTAAGTCATATCATCTTTAGTGGAAGATTCTGTCTGGGTACTGGTTTTGATATGAAATTGATGGCATGTATGCATACGAAAAAGACAAGGTAAACTGGGTACTTGTTTCGCTGCCATTAGCAGTTTGGTGATGATGTTACAGTGCTTGATGCAATATAAGAAATAGCTAAAGCTCAAAATTCAGGTTTGCATTCTTGACATATTACAATTTGATTTGATGAGGTGCTTTGAATTTGATGAGCAGAATGGCTCTCTGGTCTCTCCTCTTTAAAACATCTTGATATGGGATTCATACAAACAAAGAGTGCGAAGGGTGTTTGGTTTAATGACATCAATAGTATCTCTTCTTTCTTGGAGTTGCATTTACTTCAATGTGAACTTCAAGATATTCTTGTCACACTTCCTTTTGTTAATTTTACCTCACTTTAAGTTCTTGATGTTTCAAAAAATTCCTTCAACTCTTCAATACCTAATCGGCTGTTTAATCTTACAAGCCTTACCAAACTCGATCTCAGCTCCAACTCATGCAGCGGTTCCATTTCCGATGAGTTTGCCCATTTGGTATCTCTTCAAGCCCTTGATTTACCGTTGAATAGTTATATTGGAGGTCAGTTATTACCTAGCTCCTTCAGTAATCTTTGCAAGTTGAAAAACTTAATTCTTTCAGCAAACAATTTTACTGGCGAGATTACTGAATTGCTTACTGGTTTTTCTGTCTACCTTTCTACAGGTTTGGTGTCATTTGATCTAAATTCTAATGGATTCACTGGCCAGTTGCCTGATTCATTTTGGAAGCTAAAGAAGTTGACAATTCTCGACTTTGCCTATAATTCTTTTTGGGGTTCAATTCCATCAACTATTGGAAGTTTATCATCTTTGGAAGTTCTTTACCTTCACTCAAACCAGTTTGTGATGAATCACTATCAAAGATTCTGAATTAGGTTTGTTTATTTATTTGTTCATTATTATTTTTTTATGCATGTTCACTATCAAAGATTCTGAATTAGATTTGATTTTATTTCTAGAGTCCCGGGTGAATTGGCTTACTGATAATGCAGTATATATTTGCTTGATACAGTCCTAGGTGAATTGGCTTACACAAAGCATATGCTTAGATATTTAGTCTGTAATTATTATGTTCTTCACTTTTTTCATATATTGTATTTAACTTTCAATTTTCATTTTAATTTAATTTTTTCTTATAGCAGATGGATAAATTAAATTAATGAGAGGTTTGCATAAAATGCATTCATGTCCGTGTTTGAGGCTGGTATTTTGGTAGTGTTTAGCAGGTCTTATGATCATGCTGTGAATGTTTAAAATTTGGCTTTTTTGTTCTGCTTCTCCCCAGTTGCAGGGTGCCTTGTTTCATTTAAAATTATATTATGATAGGAAAGCTAGTTGAACTTGTTAGCTTCATTTTGTAGTTGTATGTTGTTGTCCTTTCATTGTTATTTTACGCTTATCAAAGTTGTTGCCATTTATTTACTAAAATCCAATTCATAAATAAGTTAGCTTCTACAACTTTAACTTTCAAATCTATGTTTGGTAAACAAGTCCCTACAAAATACTGCTAAGTATAAATACTATTTTTGGTAGGTTTTGCCTTATTTAAAATGCAAAGTAGTTTGTTGTTTCTAGTCTAAAAACTAGGAGGAGAAAATGGGGCAGTTGATAAAGGATGTGTAGAGTGCGAGATCTTTTTCGCGACTCAGACATCACTAAGTTTGTTATAGTGACAATTCCAATGGTATGCTCTTTGATAACCTTTTGCATATTAAAAGTAACTTGGGTATAGAGCTCGTTTGGTATAGAAACCAATTTCTTGGTAATATATTTGGTTCAGTACTAAAGAAAAGGAATAAATCAATGTGTGTCGATACGTGTAAGCAGATTGATCATATTTGAGTATTGCTAAAGGACTCATCATTTTAATTAATGACTTGCTTTTATTCTCAATTTTGACAAATTCAGGTTATAGCCGCAAAAGAATTATCAAGGTTATGCTCGAGAAAGGAAGGTGTTCCTGTTATGAGACTTATAGTCAATCAAGTTTTACCTTTAACTTATGTACCAATAGGAAGAAATTCCTGTTTGAAATTCAAGTCAATCGTACAATTTATGTACCAAAATCTATTTGGAATTCATGGCTAGCTAGGGATGTAGGGCCAGCTAAATATGCATTTGTTATTTTTGATATGCAATTAACAATAATATATATCTGTAAATAACTATTTTTGATAAGCAATTAAAAATGATATCATTTTTTGTAATTTATTGTTAAAATGGTATAATTTTTATTAATTTATTTAAGCAAAAATAATATTAATTTAGCGAGAAATTATCATGATCAAATAATTGTTATTTAGCTACAATTTAATCGTGACAAAATTCAAGCTAATTTTGCGAGGATCTAATAGCGAGTATTTAGCGACAGATATTTTGTTGCCAAACAACCATGGGATAGAGAAAAAAAGAGTAATATGGCGACAAAAATAATTCCTCGCAAAGTATAGCGACAACATTTTCGTCGCAAAATTCATGCCAGAATTTAGTAAGTACAATTTTCAAGCTAAATTTAGCTATAAATATATTTGTTGCAAAAGTGCACGCTAAAATTTAGCGAGCAACTAATCATTAGCGATGAACTTGTGTTCTCGCTAAAAATTAGCGACAAATGGTTTACTCGCTAAATTCTGCTAGGACGACTTTCGTAACAAAATTTTTTTCCTTGCTAAACATATTTAGCTACGAAAAAGCATCATTAAATTCCTCGCTATTTTGCATTTTTTTTGTAGTGAAACTTACAACTTTTGATGCCTTTTAAATCTTGAATTTGGTGATGACCAGCAACTAAGATGACTTTTTCTGCCTTAGATCTCGATCACCAATGTAAAGGAACAGCCTTTTACGCCACTCCCTCTATTCTCACACACGCAATTGCACCGTCGGCTTAAAATCGAGATTGCTAGCTCTCTTTTAAGGTATTGTGTAATGGCTATAGTTTGAAGCTACAAAATTTGATTATGTACTTCTCTTAGATTGCTATTACTATCCAAGAACATAAGAGAATGAGGAATAATCCTTTCTCCTTGTGAAAATTGGATCAAAAGAATTAAGAGAGAGAGAGAGAGAGAGAGAGGAGTTCACGCCAAAACCTATAAGAACTAGGGTTCACGCCAAAAACACTTCTCTTAGTCTCCTAGGGTTTTATTTCTTTATATATCCTTATCTTTTTGGCAAGTGTTTGATCTGAATTTACTACCTCAAGATAATTAATTCAACCTCAATCATTTCCTAAAAATAAGTAATATATTTTGAATTAAACTCCTTTGAATTTAAAATTCAAATTTGAAATAAAACATAAGACATATTAATCAACTAAATCACTTAATAAATATTAAGCATGTGCCGAAATTCCTTTAATTTTTCTCTAGGAATTTCGGCCACTAATATTCCTAATAAAGTGATTTAATTTGATCATAAGTCTTTTAGGCTTTAATACTCAATTAATTAAATTAATGCAAGACATTTAATTAATTGAAATTAAACCTTGTGGGCTGAATTTCTCTCTCTCATGGACCAAGGTCCAATAGCAATTTTATAACCCATTACACATATTAATTTGACTTTAATTAAAAGCCCAAATTAATGCCCAATACATTATTTAAATATTTTAAGCCCAATGCTTTGTGTGCGATCCTATAGGTCCATTTAATGTTGGCAATGAATTAATAAATTAATTCAAAGGCTATATATATTCTCTATCAAGATATTATAGCATTCCAAATTAAATGAAAATCCATATGGCATTTAGTGACCTAATGCAATTTTGCATAGTCCCTTACCCATAAATATCAGAATTAATATAAGGCATGGAACTAGTAATCCTTATATATATTAATTCCTTTCTTGATATTCCAGTGACACTGAACTCTTAGATAAATAATGATTACTCATTATTTCATCTTGGTATGGCCATATACTTCTCAGTTCACTGATCAAGTGGCTGATGATATTTTCTCTCTTATTGAGAGGGGTAATCCCTTCACTTCTCTCATGCTCTCTAACATGAATCAATGCATACCCAATCATACCCGTACTTGTCACTCTGTTACGAGCACGTTAGGTGTATGTCAAAGTACACAGTAATTCATAAAGAGTTTCATAGAGATTTCAGGTCTAAGAACTCCGATATAAAACTTGCATATGAGAAACACTTATGACTTGTACAATGTAGCGTTCTCATGAACAGATCGTATCCAGATACCATGTTCTTTAACATGTATCTATGATCTCTGATTGACACTCTTGTCCTAATGATCCGTAAGACAGAACTCATAATATCAGAGAGAGCATACTAGTCTTAATTCATTGTTATTCCCATAACAATGACTGACTAAGGATGTTTAGAATGAAGTCTCATTTATTTCAAGGTCTTACAACCATGTGCCTCACACATGATAACTTAAACCAAAATGACATTCTTGGATAGTTTTATCAATTGACATGCACAGGAATACAAAAGATAAAACAAATGCTTCATTTTATTAATTTCAAGTGTTTTGTTACAATGCATTGGGGCTAAGGCTTACACTAACAATCTCCCACTAGCACTAGTCCCAATTGGGCATAGTCCTAAGACCGAACGCTCTCAAATGAGCTTCGTGCAGATTTAGACGTAACTGTTTCGTCAAAGGATCTGCTACATTGTCTTCACTTGCTATCTTGCTAATATTGATGTCCCCACGATCAATGATCTCTCTGATCAAGTGATACCTCCTGAGTATGTATTTGGATTTCTAGTGTGACCGAGGCTCCTTAGCCTGTGCAATGGCCTCGTTATTGTCACAGAAAATTTCTAATGGATCTAGGATGCTTGGGACCACTCCTAATCCAGAAATGAAATTTTTAATCCAAACAACCTCTTTTGCAGCATTACTTGCTGCAATATACTCAGATTATGTAGTTGAGTCAGCAACGGTATTTTGCTGCAAGCTTTTCCAGCTAACAGCGCCACCATTAAAAACAAAACTAGATTGCGATCTTGAGTCCTGACTGCTGGTCTAAAAAAGCAGCATCGGCATAGCCTTGTATGACGAGCTCTTCTTGACCACCATACACCAAGAAGTGATCCTTAGTCCTTTGCAGGTACTTTAGAATCCCCTTTATAGCAGACCAGTGCTTTTCACCAGGGTCTTGCTGAAACCTACTGGTTATACTCAGTGCATGAGCAACATCCAACCTAGTACATAACATAGCGTACATGATAGATCCAATAGCAGATGCATATGGGATTCTTCTCATGTTATCCCTTTCCTCTTTGGTTTTAGGGCACTATTCTTTAGTCAAAGGAACTCCCAAAGCCAAAGGTATGTACCCTTTCTTTGAGTCTCCCATACTAAAATGCTTTAGTACTTTGTCTATGTACTTTTCTTGACTTAGTCCCAAAAGCCGATTCGATCTATCTCTATAGATTTGAATACCAAGTATTGTCTCGGCTTCACCTAAGTCTTTCATTGAGAAACATTTTCCCAACCATTGCTTAACCTTTTGCAATGTTGGAATGTCATTCCCAATGAGAAGGATTTCATATACATATAGGACCAAAAATACTACTATGCTCCCACTAACCTTCTTGTACACACAAGGCTCATCTTCTTGTGTAATGGGTTCTTGTTCCACAACTGGTTGTGAACTTGATTCCATTTCCAAATCATCCTCTATAGGAGTTTGTGGTGCTTGAATTTCTCCAAGTTCTACTTTACTCCCACTGTCTTTCTTGAGAAGGAACCCCTTTTCTAAGAAAACTGTCTTGCGAGCAACAAATACTTTGTTCTCGGCTTGTGAGTAAAAGTAGTATCCCTTTGTTTCTTTGGGATGACCCACAAACAAGCAGACAGTGGATTTGGACTCTAGTTTATCGGATGTTAATTTCTTAACATGTGCTTCACAACCCCAAATCCTGAGAAAAGACATATTGGGTTCTTTCCCAGTCCATACCTCGTATGGTGTCTTCTCAACTGCTTTAGTTGGAGTACAATTCAATAGAAATGCAACAGTTTCTAATGCATAACCCCAAAAAGAGATAGGAAGATTAGCTTGACATATCATAGATTGAACCATGTCCAACAGAGTTCGATTTCTCCTTTAGGACACACCATTGCATTGAGGTGTTCCAAGAGGAGTGAGCTGTGAAATAATACCACACTCCTTTAGATGACTGTCAAACTCTTGGCTTAAGTATTCGCCACCTCGATCTGATCGAATGGCTTTTATACTTTTGCCAAGTTGGTTTTCTTTGAATTTCTCAAAAGTTTCAGACTTGTACTTCATTAGATAGACATAGCCATATCTACTGAAGTCATCTGTGAATGTCACGAATTAGCTAAAACCACCTCTAGCATGTGTACTTAAAGATCCACATACATCGGTATGTATTAGTTCCAATAAGCCATTAGTCCTCTCACCTTTTTTATTAAAATGACTCTTTGTCATTTTTCCATGCAAACATGGCTCGCATGTCTCATAAGACTCTAAGTCAAATGACCCAAGCACTCCAGTTTTGTGGAGTCTTGAAATACGTTTTTCGTTTGCATGTCCTAAACGACAATGCCAGAAGTAAGTAGGGTTCAATTCATTTGATTTAACCCTCTTTGTGTTAATGTTGTATATGGACTCTCTGTTTTGTAAATCAAGGATATAAAGGCCATTTTACAACATGGCATTGCCATAAGAAATGCCTTGGCAACGAATATGAGCATTGCCATTTTTAATAACAAAATCAAATTCATCATTATCCAAACATGAAACTGAAATAATGTTTCTACTCATAGCAGGCACATAATAACAATTATTCAAAAGAATACAAAGTCCGAAAGGTAAAGTGAGGTGATAGTCGCCTATCTCCATGGCAGCAACTAGTGCTCCATTCCCCACACGGAGGTCCACTTCATTCTTCCCAAGTAACCGCCTATTTCTTAGCCCCTGCACATTTGAACAAATGTGAGAATCACAACCGATATCCAATACCCAAGTGGTAGAAATAGAAAGGTTAATTTCAACAACAAAAATACCAGAACTGGATGCCTTGGCTCCATTCTTCTTTTGTTCTTCCTTGAAGAGAGCGTAATTCTTCCTCTAATGCCCTATCTTGTTGCAATGGAAACAAGTGCTCTCACTCTCTTTGAGCTTATATGCCTTGGGCTTGGATTGGGCCTGAGGTGCACTCCCACTTGACTTGAACCGAGTCAGGTCATTTTTGGGTTTTGCCTTTCCCTTTTCCTTTCCCTTAACGGGTCCCTTTTTAATGCCCCCTTGAACCATCAATACGGGATTGATCTTTCGAATGTTCTCTTCAGCATTCTTAAGCATCCCATGGAGCTCAGTGACTGACTTGTTCATTGTATGCATGCTATAAATTCATCACGAATGGATCATAATCATCAGTCAATGATCCTAAGATCAAGTTAGTAGTCAATTCCTTCGGCACTAGTACCTCAAGCTTCTCAAGAGTATCAAGATACCCTTTCATCTTGAGTACATGAGTACTGACAGGAGTACCCACAGCCATCTTACAAGAAATTAAAGCCTTTGTTGTCATCAACCTCTCGTGACGAGCTTGCTCTTGGAACATCTCCTTGAGGTGTACCATGATCGCATAAGCCTCTTGGTCCATAAATTGCTTTTGCAAGTCAGGCACCATTGTGGCCAGCATTAGACAGGTCACATCATTGGAGTCGCTCTTCTTGGTCTCAAAAGTTTCCTTTTGAACCGCAGAGGCGTTCCTGCCAGGTTCTTCAGGCAAGCATGCATCCAAAACATACGACTTTTTCTCTTGCTTAAGAACTATTCTTAAGTTTCGAGACCAGTCTATGAAATTGGAGCCATTCAATTTGTCCTTTTCAAGGACCAATCGCAATGAGAAATTGTTGTTTGAAGATGCCATTTTCAATCTACAATAAAATTTAGCAAGATTAAATGAGGTCTTATTTATGATCCCACAAATCGAATTGATATCCCTTTAAATAATTCACGTTAGTGATTTAATGTTGGCCAAGATCCACTTTTCACAACAACTTATTAGTCAAGCTGAGCTTGTACACCTAATAAGTTAAGTTACTTAGGTAGGAAAACTCCAATCATGTCTCGTACATGACTCTTGGATCAAATGGGCTAACATCTTAAGATGTTATAGCACAACCCATTTATTAGTTGCCTAGGTCCAGGCATCCCTTTCCATGTTAAGTCCAACCTACATTCATAACCCATGCCTCACAAAGATAATCGGGCGCATCTAGGACTCCTAGTCTACGTGATCGATGATCGATGATCGATGCCTTGACATGTTTCGAATTAGGAAGGTAACTTTGTGACTTACTATTTTAGGGATTCATTTTATTACGGCTTACATGGCATACGCTTTGTCATCCATAAATAGCATGCATATATAAATAATTGCATAAAGTAAAGTGTGACAAACATGGGCCCAAAAACCTACAACTAAGATTTTATACTATTACATAAGAATCTTCGAGTTGGGCTTCTCCACTCCGGTGGCTTCGTCTTGATTTACAAAGTCTTCAAGTATATTCTATTCTAAGAAATAAATGAAACTTTTACAATAAAATATAATGGCACACAGGCCATATTTAATTACAAAAACCCAGGGCCCATGAATGCACCATGCATATCCATTCATCACACCAAACTAGCAAATAAATATACATAGCATTCATGGATCAAACAAAGTCAAATTTTAATTAATTTAGCCAAGTCCATTAATGGAAATTGTGTACTTGAACCTTTAAGAGATGACCCCGTGATGGGCCTAGGCTGAAGCCCAATGGACTAAATCCTCTTATTGAATAAGTTCTCTTAAAAGCCCAAAACACAAACTAGTTAGATTTGTGCCATAAATCAACTCTAGTATAATTTCCAATTTTGCCATTTTTAATTTTATGTCATCAAGCCCATAAACATTAAAAATACATATAATATGTACCAACATGAATTCAAACACAAAATCATGAAGAACATATATATATGGTACACGGCATGCATATAAAACAAACAAACAACAAAACTAGTTGTTTAATGCTTATGTGATGCCACAAAAATGCACAAATACTTAAAACAATTTTATGAGTCGTTTAATAAATTAAATAAGGTCATAAATATTGATTTAATATTCTGTACCATTTTAATCTAAATGTTTTTTTACCATTTTAATCAAAACAAAACAAACAATGTTGATTAAACATGTAACAAACACAAACTAGACATAGTTTTAAGTGATTTTAAAATTAATCAATTAAATTGTCATGGACCAGAATTAAAACAAAATTTAAAATATGTCCAGACCTGATATTTAATCTTTAAAAATCACTTACAAACATTCCAAAATCGTTTTTACATTTAATATTTAAAACTAGTTGTTAAACTTACAATTAACATGCCAAAATGCACCTAGTTTTAATATTAACATGTACCATCAGGTATTAGCAATTAAATCTGACCATTAATAGCTCCTAGAACATCTTAGGACAGTATATTAACATGTCATATTAATTATAATACCTATCTAATCAATTAAAATCCATTTTACACCAAAACAATGCAAAAAACTCAAAACAGAAAATTTCAGATTTGCATGTTTTCATAATGACGATTTTTAATTAATTTTTTCATGCATCTAAAGCACTAAAATAAGCATGTTTAGTCTCTGATACCACTGATGGAATATGACATGGTATGAATGTGATAATAACGCAGAAGAAAAACAAAAATTTTTCGTCATACATACCATACAAATCCGAAGCAAGAATCGAAACATGCAATTTTAGGGTTTTTGAAACTTACAACTTTTGATGCCTTTTAAATCTTGAATTTGGTGATGACCGGCAGCTAAGATTACTTTGTCTACCTTAGATCTCGATCACTACTACCAAGGAACAGCCTTTTACGCCACTCCCTCTATTCTCACACACATAATTGCACCGTCGACTTAAAATCGAGATTGCTAGCTCTCTTTTAAGGTATTGTGTAATGGCTATAGTTTGAAGCTACAAAATTTGATTTTGTACTTCTCTTAGATTGCTATTACTACCCAAGAACACAAGAGAATGAGGAACAATCCTTTCTCCTTGTGAAAATTGGATCAAAAGAATTAAGAGAGAGAGAGAGGAGTTCACGCCAAAACCTAGAAGAACTAGGGTTCAAGCCAAAAACACTTCTCTTAGTCTCCTAGGGTTTTATTTCTTTATATATCATTATCTTTTTGGAAAGTGTTTGATCTGAATTTACTCTCTCAAAATAATTAATTCAACCTCAATCACTTCCTAAAAATAAGTAATATATTTTCAATTAAACTCCTTTGAATTTAAAATTCAAATTTGAAATAAAACATAAGACATATTAATCAACTAAATCACTTAATAAATATTAAGCATGTGCCGAAATTCCTTTAATTTTTCTCTAGGAATTTCGGCCACTAATATTCCTAATAAAGTGATTTAATTTGATCATAAGTCTTTTAGGCTTTAATACTCAATTAATTAAATTAATGCAAGACATTTAATTAATTGAAATTAAACCTTATGGACTGAATTTCTCTCTCTCATGGACCAAAGTCCAATAGCAATTTTATAACCCATTACACACATTAATTTGACTTTAATTAAAAGCCCAAATTAATGCCCAATACATTATTTAAATATTTTAAGCCCAATGCTTTGTGTGCGATCCTATAGGTCCATTTAATGTTGGAAATGAATTAATAAATTAATTCAAATGCTATATATATTCTCTAGCAAGATATTATAGCATTCCAAATTAAATGAAAATGCGTATGGCATTTAGTGACCTAATGCAATTTTGCATAGTCCCTTACCCATAAATATCAGAATTAATATAAGGCATGGAACTAGTCATCCTTATATATATTAATTCCTTTCTTGATATTCCAGTGACACTAAACTCTCAGATAAATAATGATTACTCATTATTTCATCTCGGTATGGCCATACACTTCTCAGTTCACTGATCAATTGGACGATGATATTTTCTCTCTTATTGAGAGGGATAATCCCTTTACTTCTCTCATGCTCTCTAACATGAATCAATGCATACCCAATCATACCCGTACTTGTCACTCTGTTACGAGCACGTTAGGTGTATGTCAAAGTACACAGTAATTCATAAAGAGTTTCATAGAGATTTCAGGTCTAAGAACTCCGATACATAACTTGCATATGAGAAACACTTATGACTTATACCATGTAGTGTTCTCATGAGCGGATCGTATCCAGATACCATGTTCTTTAACATGTATCTATGATCTCTGATTGACACTCTTGTCCTAATGATCCATAAGACAGAACTCATAATATCAGAGAGAGCATACTAGTCTTAATTCATTGTTATTCCCATAACAATGACTGACTAGGGATGTTTAGAATGAAGTCTCATTTGTTTCAAGGTCTTACAACCATGTGCCTCACACATGATAACTTAAACTGAAACGACATTCTTGGATAGTTTTATCAATTGACATGCATAGGAATACAAAAGATAAAACAAATGCCTCATTTTATTAATTTCAATTGTTTTGTTACAATGCATTGGGGCTAGGGCTTACACTAACATAAAGTTCATTACTTAGCAATATGTGAGTTTGAATGTTTATATTTGAACATAGACTTTTATTTATTATATGATTGAGCATGTTGGATAGAGAAGTAGCCCACTCACATGGGTGTTTACCTTAGTCTTGATAATGAGTTGACAAAGAATAAAATGAGGTAATTTTTTAACATATGGTGAGTTCAAAAGCCTATTCAAAATAAAAGTGTCGTCTTACGGAAATTACAAGATCGGTCTTATTAAAGTGAAAGATAAAGACATACATGAGGTTGTATGCTTTGGATTCATATCCAAAATAGGGTTAAGATTAATCCCATGATAAGTTAAACATAACTATCATATTCTATCCTAAATGCCAAAAGCAGTCCTTATGCAAACGAACTAAAGTTGAATGTTTCAGTGTGTCGTAATCTTATGCTTCTGCATGGTGTTTTATATGTGAAACACCCTAATTCTAATGCCTTAATCATACCTTCCAGACATAATACAATAGGATATCAACCCAATTATAGCAACATTAATCACATCACATTATCCATTTTTACCATGCAATATATGTATATACACTAATTAGGGGTTCCATATAACTTTTATTACTTTAATTCCATATGCATAGTGATTCATTATGTAACCCACTTATCATACCCATGCATGATACAACTATCTTAATCTATTCATTTCCATGCTCAGCATTTAGCAGTCATCTAACATATTATATAAAAGCCTTATAGCTCCTATATACATGCATATACTAGCAATAGTTTGACCATATTACATCATTTACTTTCTTATGACATACATATATTAAACAACCTTTTTATACATAATTAAATAGGTAAGGAACTTATACAAAATTAATCAAAATATCTCTACATCAATTCCTATGAACTGGTGTTAGCTTGTCCTGATGTAGAGTTCGTTCATGTGCAAAAGCCTTGGCTACAAAACCTACACGGATAAAATAACCCATGCTAAGCTATAAAGCTTATTGGGGATACTAATTATAAAGGACAACCACTCACAGTAGTCATCAGAAACATATAACATATGATAATTGAAAATATTAAAAATGTAATATTTAAAATAAGTATATAACAGAATATAATATCATCAATAACAATGTAACCTTATATTTAATTCATCATACTAGAACTTAAGCATATCATAAAGGAATCAGTACATAACGTATATAAATATAACATATGCATTGGAAATCTTAGTCAAATATATTATTTCATATATCATATGCTTTACCTATATTGTAATTAATTGTAATGCATTTACACTTTATTTTAGCCTGCTTAAGTTCTTAAAGTTGATAACGGGATCAATGGATACCCAAGGGTATTAAATGGTGGATATCAGAAGATATCAAAACTATGGACCCAAATGGGTCAACTGTGCGGTGGACCGGTCAAATAGACCTAAACGGGCCTACAACAACCCAAATAGGGCTGTGCAAGATCCAATAGGATCGACTGTATTTTGGACCTAGAAAGATCAATGGTGGCAGCTGCAATATCCCTATAGGCGCCTATCTATCTACTATTGAACTCTATACGTAGGCGATACTTTAATTGATTCTCTTTTCATATAACATATTTATTCATACATCATGTAATTGAAATGTGTCTATAGTCATATAAATATTGATTGATCACTATGGCATATTTCCCATGTATCAATCATATAGTCTTTCATGTTCTTTTAACTTACTTTTAATAGCTCTCTCATGTGTGCATAACATGCCTTTTCAATCAAGTTTGGTTACTCATCATAACACATGCCTCAAATATGAAGCTCTACAACATGTCATAACATTTAATTGTATAATTCAATGAATATCCTTGGTGTTACTTTAACTATACATATATTAATACTATGCTCAAATAAAATCTTAGCATGCCATAATGTTGTACATAGTATGTAGAGGTATTAAGTTAGTATAGCAAGTTGTCTCATACAAAAGCAAGGCAAATAAAGAAGAATTCATGTTAAATGGGCAAGTCATGAGCACGACCGAGGCTAATATAATAGTTCACATTTAGTGCATTATCACGAGTGCGACAGAGGCTAATATATAGTCCATATATAGTGCACCTTCGCGAGTGTGATAGATGCAGATTATGCAATTTTAATATCTTTTCATTAACACAACTCTTATAAGGATTCCTTTTATTTCCAAAATGACTTACTTAAGCTTATATAATTTAAAACCTCGGTTTCATGCATTAAAAATTCATAGTGCTTCCAGTTTACACTTTTAACTTAGATTCCATAATTTGACATCCAAACATAACATGAAACATATGTATATCACAATTGGATAGGGTCTTTATCATGCTAAGTCTTCCTATGGTGGCACAGTTATAGAACCAAGTTAAGCCATTAGGGAATAATCTTTCTAAGAACTCTAAGTTCTTTCCTCATTTTTGACACGCAATAACATTTCTAGATTCTAGTCAAAGACTTCCATGTACATACATTAGTAAGAAAAAGAAGAATTATATAACCTCAAAGTACACGAATCCCATACCTTGGCAAAAAATTCCCTTAACCTTAATCTTATGCCTTTCCTTTTCCTTTACTCCTTCCACCTTCTTTTTCTCCTTTAACAAAAATTTCATCCATTAACATAACTTCTAGTAATTTGATCAATCAATCACTCATAAGATTAAGAAGGAGATGAAGAAGAAGGTGATTAACTATCAAATTAAGATATTAACCGTATAGTTTTACACTAATGATCTCAACTAAGCAACATGCGATGATTTCTTCAAATGTTTCTTAGAGGAATTAACATTGAACACAAAAGATGAGAAGAAGAATTTCTATATCTCACTCAAGAATTCCATCCCACATATACCCTATCTCTTCACAAAATTAACTTTTTATATAAGCAAGGGAAGATTCCCTTTTTAGTCCCTTAAAAAGTTGCATGTCTTACAATAACCTCTCAACCTTTTGCATGCTTCACATTAACCCCTCCATTAATTTCTTCTCTTAAATCAACCATTAAATTCTTTCTTTAATTACATTTTTCCCTTAAAATGCCATATTTACAAAATGACCCCTAAATTAATACTTCATGTTTTAAGCACACCCTTAAACATTATTAAACAAAAATAATAATTTAACTTCTTCATACCATTAATATAATGTAAATAATTCATCACTAGTCCCATACCTTATGTGAAATTAACATTTATAATTTAATCTTAATCAAATAAAATCCTACTCAAAACATGCATTTTCAATTAGGGTCATGTTAGGGGCCTCACAAATCTCTCCCCTTAAGAAATTTCATCCTCGAAACTCATACCTGTTTCAAACAATTAAGGAATTGCTCTCTCATGGCTGCCTCTGGCTCCCAAGTTACTTCTTGTACACCATAATGTTGCTAGAGTAGTTTGAATAGAGGGATCAACTTGTTGCTTAGTTGTCTAATTTCCCTAGCCAAGATTTCTCTCGGTTCCTCATCATATGTAAAATCCAGTTGTACTTGAATATCTAGGACTTGCAGCTTATGAGATTTATCCGAGCGATATCTTCTAAGCATGGACACATGAAATACATCATGAAGCTTGGCTAATTCCATAGGAAGAGCCAATCTATAAGCCATTGGTCTGACTCTTTGCAAAATTTCATGTGGACCAATGAATCTTGGACTGAGTTTCCCCTTTTTCCCAAAATCTAAGCATCTTTCTCCATGGGGATACATTCAGAAATACCTTATCACCAACCTGATACTCAATATTCTTTCTTTTCATGTCAGCATAGGATTTCTATCTGTCACTAGCTTCTTTCAACCTCTACTTGATCACTTAAACTTTTTCCTCGGTATCTTTAACAAGGTCAAGGCTGATCATTCTACATTCAATCAAATCAGTCTAACATACTAGAGTTTTACATTTCCTACCATACAAAGCCTCATATGGTGTCATTTGAATACTCTTTTGATAACTGTTATTATAGGCAAATTCCATTAAGGCCACATATTTGTCCCAACTTCCAGAAAACTACAAAGCACATCCCCTCATCATATCTTCTAGAACCTGAATAACCCTTTCAGATTGTCCATCCATTTGAGGATGAAAAGTTGTACTATATTTGAGCTATGTTTCCAAGGCCTTCTATAGACTCTGCTAAAATCTCGATGTAAACCTTGGATCTCAATAAAAAATTATAGATACTGGTATACCATGTAACCATACAATCTCATTCATATATAATTCTACAAGATTATCCATAGAATAATCTATTCGAGCTGGTATAAAGTGAAATACTTTTGTTAACTTATTTACTATTACCCAAAAAGCATCATATTTTCTTTGAGTAAGAGGCAAACTGCCTATGAAATCCATGGTAATGTCTTTCTATTTCCACTGTGGAACAAGAATGGGGTTCAAAAGACCTAAAGGAAATTGATGTTTTGCTTTCACTTGCTGACATGTTAAATATTTAGAAACATATTCAACAATATCCTTCTCCATGCTAGGCCACCAGTAAAAATATTTCAACTCTTGATACATCTTGTTCCCACCTGGATGCATAGTAAAGGCAGCATTATGCACTCCATGAAATAGAACACTTTTCACTTCTTTGTCATCAGGAACATACAACCTATTATGGTAGTATACACCACCATTTTCTTCCACTGAAAAATCTGATTTATCTCCTTCACAAGCTTCTTTCATAATCTGTTGCAACTTTTTATCATCCTTCAGAGCATCTATCACTATTTGCCTATCCATAGGCCTAGCTTTAAGCTGTGCTAATAATGCACCATCTGATACAAATTTCCATCCGCACTGCTTTAACATCAATGCTCCCATTGTCTTACGAGTCAAAGCATCAACAACCACATTCATTTTTTCCTGATGGTAGTCAACTATACAATAATAATCTTTGAATAATTCCAACCACCTTCTCTGCCTCAAATTAAGTTATTTCAAAGTAAGCAAGTATTTGAGGCTTTTATGATCAATATAAATTTTGTATTTTCCCCATACAAGTAGTGTCGCCAAATCTTTAAAGTAAAAACCATAGCTACCAATTCTAGATCATGAGTCGGGTAGTTCTGCTCATGATGTTTCAATTGTCTAGATGCATCAGCTACAACTTTACCATCTTGCATTAATACACATCCCAACCCAATCTTGGAGGTATCACTGTACATTGCATACTCTTTCCCTAACACTGGTTGAGTCAATATTGGTGCTTCAGTCAACATTTTCTTCAACTGATCAAAGCTTACTTGACAACGATCAGACCACTCAAACTTAATATTCTTCCTTAACAGCTTAGTGAGTGGTGAAGTAATGATGCAAAAACCTTTCACAAAATGATGATAGTAACCTGCCAACCAGAGAAAACTTCTAACTTTATGTACATTATTGGGTGGTTTCTAATTAACAATAGCTTTAATTTTATTTGAATTAACCCTAACACCTTCAGCAGATACAACATGATCTAAGAAGGAAATTTCCTTAAGCCAAAAGTCACATTTACTCAACTTGGCATACAATTGATATTCTTTCAAAGTTTGCAACACAATCCTTAGATGTTCAGCAATCTCAGCTTCATTTCTAGAGTAAACAAATATTTCATCAATAAACACTATAACAAATCGATCCAAGTAGGATTTGAATACCCTATTCATAAGATCCATAAATGCAGCAGGTGCATTTATCAATCCAAAATGTATAACTAGGAATTAATAATGCCCATGACGGGTTCTAAATATAGTTTTGGGAACATCCCCATATTAACTCTAAGCTAATAGTAACTTGATCGCAAATCTATTTTTGAAAACACACCAGCACCACTCAATTGATCGAACAAATCCTCAATATGAGGTAAGGGATTTTTGTTTTTCACTGTCACTTTGTTCAACTGTCTATAATCGATACACATCCTTATCAATCCATCATTTTTCTTAACAAATAAAACTGGTGCAACCTAAGGTGACACACTAGGTCTAATGAAGCCTTTGTCTAATAATTCTTGTGACTGAACCTTTAGCTCTTCTAATTCAGATAGAGCCATTCTATACGGTGTCCTAGAAATTGGGGTTATACCAAGTAACAGATTAATAGACAACTCAACATCTCTTTTTGGAGGAAGACCAAGCAATTCCTCAAGAAGTACTTCTAGAAATTTATTCATAACAGGTATATTCTCAAGCTTCACTGTATATCTTTTTGAGTCAAGGACTAAAGCTAAAAATGCTTCACATCTTTTTCTAATGCAATGTCTAGCTTGCATTGCTGATATAACATTAGGCAGTGGCTTAGAACAACTGCCTTCTACTACAACTTCCTTTCCTTTATTATCCCTGATAGATATTGTTTTCATTTCACAATTCACCACTACATGATGTTTGGATAACCAAACCATTCCCAGAATTACATCAAACTCATGAAAAGACAACACAATCAAATCTACTAAAAACTCTCTCCCTTGAACTACTATAGGACAATCTTTACATACTTTATTAACAATTACACTATGTCCCAATGGACTAGTCACACATACATCAAAATCCAAAAGTTGTATTTTAGACAAATCTCTACCCAAATCCCCAATACAAATATAAAAATGAGTAGATCCAAGATCAATAAGTGCATGTATGTCACATTTATAGAGAGAAAAAGTACCCGCTATAACTTCTGGAGCATTCTATTCCTCTCGAGCTTTCATTACATAAGCCCGACTAAAAACCATCTAAGTCAAAGGTTTATCAACTATTTCTAACACATTTTGAGACTGGGATCCATGATGATTTGATCCACCTCAACCTTTGCCACTGCCTCTACTAGATGAAGGTGTATTGGAAGCTCCTCTATTGCTTTGTTGCCTAAACCTTGGTCCCATTTCAAAGGACAGTTAGCCATAAAATTTTAACACCCTAAAATTTCATCTGTTATGCATAGTATGTTGTAGAATATACAAAAAAACCTCAGGACTGTTATTAGAGTAATTGAACTAGTATAATATAGAGAAACTCATAGAGACTCAAAGGTTAAACGTGCTCACCCTTGAGCAATCAGGGAACGGGTGACCGGACTGAAGAGTAGATTTCAGCATTTTATGAGATGGTATGGGTTAAATGGAGTCCATCAGTATAATTTTAGAAGAAATTGAGCTGAATCAGGTCCCCAAAACGAGTTGAGAAGCAATTTCTCTATTACATTAAAAGGGTTGACTAAAAGTTTGATCGAGCGCTAGAATATTCTACAGATCTCCAAAAATTATTTTGATCACAATGATTCATAAGAAATATCATAAATAACCTATTGAAATTGAAAACTAAATTTTCACACAGTTTTGGAATTTCAGGCTGGTTGAATTTGCCTCTGAAGCCAGAAGTATATTGAAATGATGTCAGAATAAGCTAAAATTTTAAAAAAAATTCTCTTACATATGTTAGTGCATGTAGGGAAAAATTTTAGAGCATTCTGACATGCAGAACATCAATTTTAGAAAAATGATCAAAATCGAGATTAGATTACTTTATGGGATTAATTACCATATTTTAAATATTTAAGGACATAAAAGTCATTAAATATAAGCTATGATCACCTACAAGAAGTACCACAATAAAAATATATGTAGTGATTAAGGAAATGGTGACAAGTGGATTAAAAAATAAGCCATTAGATTAAATAGCAAATGGAGGAATTTGGGCCTTAGATTTGGTGGACTTAAAGAAAATATGGAGGGGTCTAGAATCATCTATAATTATGATTCAAATTCTATGATTCTCCCCTCCATTCTCTAAGAATTATGAATTTCCCATTTTCTTACTAATTTCCACCATTTTCTTCATTTTTTCCTCCCATCAAATTTGCACCCTAAATTTTTACCACATACTCCTAAGATCCTCTTTTAAACCCTAAAAGTTGGATTGCACTAAGAAGAAGCTTATAGTTGGAGTTATTTTAAGAGATAGTTATTTAGTAGCTTTTAATTGCTTTAATTCATGGCTGAAACTTACTATTTTCCCTCTTCAAAATTTGGCCTAAAAAGGAAGATCAAGGAAAAGATAAAGGCAAGGAGAAAGAAGGAGAGGAGAAGGAACATTAGGCCATTTTCAAGCTAATATAAGGTTAGTGCATACGGTTTACACTTAATTTCATTTACTTTGATGAAATTTACACAAATTTTACATTATGTAAACTAGGTGAACCTATGTAGAAATGAGAAATAATTCAACCAAATAAGATAAAATGATGATTTAAGATGATTTCGGTATAAATTGATAAAGAAAACCAAGTGAAACTATATGATCTTAAGTGGACCAAATTATGTACTAAATTGTAATGTGAGCTAACTTGATTATAAATGACATATTTGATGTAAAATATACAATATTATAGGTAGAGAATATAACAACATTGATTAAAGTGAAAAATGTTAAGTGTACATAATTAATCATAATGAATAATAATGATGGAAGTTAAGGAAACTTAGGAATTATAAGACAATTTGAACATGTATGGTTATGTAATTGCTTAGAATGATATTTAAGGCATATTTGGCATGCAAATGAAGAAAGAAACAAATGATATATAGTAGTTCCTATTGAGGCTGAGTGATGTTTTCATGTATATTACTATAATTTCTTTATTTTCACATGATATTTTATGTATTTATAATGATTAAGTATAATGGGATACAATATAAGCATGTAGTGTTTGTGACATAATGCAATTGATAAGAAGAAACTTATGAAAATAGGTCATAAGTTATAACATATTATAGACCTTAGTATAAAGTGGATAGTCTAAGATCCTAGGAAATGATGCTAGCCATAGGGACACATATACCGCGGTAGTATCACAAGATTCGATGAAAAGTACAAATAATAGAATGCCAACAGACACAAATATATTGGAGTAGTAGGATCATGGCATGTTGTTCCTCCACCCACAATGGAGCAGTTAGATCATGGCAAGTGTCCCTATAGTCCACTAGTAGCACTGGAGGCCTCATCCTGTATATCCAATTCGAGGATTTTTACTGGTCATATTTGGGATAAAATTGTAATCTGATGAAAAATTGAGGACTAAATGGCAAATTATGATAAAACAATGTTAAAGGTGAAATAAAATCATGAATAAGGTGAAAATTGGAGTTAAATGGGCTAAAAAGGGCAAAAATTTAATTATGCAGGAAAAAAAGTGTTAAAATGGTAATTTGACACTAAAAGTGTGATTAAAAGAGTTAGATTGGTTAAATAAGTGAAAAAGGGAAAAATGGTAATTAAAAAAAGTTCAGGGACTAAAATGTTATTTGCTAGCTTATAAGTAACATAAGGACTAAATTGGTAATTTACCATCTAGAATGAAATACAAGACTAAAGAAACATAAATGACCAAAATCGAAGTTAACTAGGGTAAAATATAAAGGAAAAAGGAATCTAAGGACTAAACTATAATTTTCCACAAGATTAAGAAATTTATTAAATTAAATAAAGAAAGTGAATTGTAAATTTAAGTAAACGACAATTTAAAGGAAAACAAGAATTAAAATTTAACCAATGTAACGAATATAACACTAGGGGTATAATCATAATTTTCCTTAAACTATTTAGTAGGTGAAATTCTGTATATATGTATCCACCACTAGGCAACAAAGTTGCTTAGCGTGTGGTTTGTTTTGACTACACGCAGGGACAGGTTAAAAGGAAGGTAGCAAAGGAGTGCAAGTGGCATGTACATATGAAGACTTTTTGGACTTATGGTCTTATGCATATTTCTATATATGTGTATTGTGTAACGTAACTGAATATTGTATTTTGGGACTTGATGTGTAAAATGTGGCATGTAACGAACATTAAATGTTAGTGAATGTGACGAAATGCGTGATGTGAATACTATGTTGTGTTGATGAGTTGTGATTGATAATAGAAGTGCAATGTATGGAATTGGAATATTGAGGAGGAGATTACTTTTTGGGAGTGTAAAATTGAGCTTTTGCAGGTTTGGGTAGCATAAATTATAAGCCGTCATGCTGCCAAAAATTTTACCAAATGAATAGTAACTTAGTGATAGTAACATAATTATAGGATGTTGGTAACATTAACATGGATTCGACTTTGCATATAACCTAGGAAGCGAACTAAACAGTTAGGTGGTTTTATTGGAAATGTCATTCAAATGTATAGTAATATGAATGATTGTACAGTTTCGCATTTTGTGGTATCAAAGCCGGTTTAGGCAGTCCTAAGATCATAGCAAATGTTATGTAAATGTGTGAATGAATGATGATTGAAAGGATATATGTACATGCCACGTAAGACTAAGTGAATTTGGCATTAAAGTTTACCTGTCCCTTTGTGTATTTCAATGGTAGTTATGGCTTCTTGATCCAGATGAGCACATGATCTGGCGAAAGATGCAAGAGAGCGGGGCCTTTTCCTTAACTAAACCGACAGCTAGTACCTCAACTGCTCAATCTCATGTGCCCACTCAGCAGTCATCGCCACATGCTCCTCTGACTTCTAAGCTAGCAGCATAGGCTCCCCCAAATTTTGCATAGATTGTGGCAGATTTGTTGTATAGATAGCTTCAAGGCCCAGCTCCCTCGCAACCACAGCAGTAGCCGCTAGCTCAGTCGCCTAGAAGGCCGATATTAAAACCGTTAAAAAGATTGAGATCAAAAAATTTTTATGGTCGAGAACAAGTCACTGCCATAGAAGCTGATGAATGGTTAGATTAGATTAAGTGATTATTTGAGATTACTCATAGCCCTCCATAAAGGATTATGGAAGGTGCAGTAGCACTGTTTTAGGGCCTAGCTTACACATGGTGGGATACAGTTAGACGTTACACCCCACCAGAACAATTGACTTGGGACTTCTTCCTTCAACAATTTAGAGACAAATATATGGATAAGGCACACCAGCAGGCTATAAAGGAGGCATTTTGGTGACTG
Organism: Excoecaria agallocha; assembly: GCA_037975025.1. NCBI lineage: Eukaryota > Viridiplantae > Streptophyta > Magnoliopsida > Malpighiales > Euphorbiaceae > Excoecaria > Excoecaria agallocha. Next base: position 23,663,578 of record CM075821.1, on the reverse strand, counting down.
CATCAGGGTACACATAGAGTTCAGGAATATGGTAGGGAGTTTGAGAGGTTGAATGCCTACATGAAGAACTACCATATTTCTCCAGACAAGATGTGCCAGTTTTTGAGAGGGGACTATACACTAAAATTCGAAAGGCAATAGTAGTCCATACTTACACTGATATGAGGGCTTTTGTAGATACAGCCATAAGATTTGAAACAATTGAAGCTGAAGAGGCCAATAGGAAAGCCAAATTCCAGCAAAGGAGGAGGCCACCCACAAGGACATCCAGTAGATTCAGCAAGAAACCCAAACCTTCTGCAGCTCCCCTATAGAGTCGTACAACCACTCCAGCATCCAGCCAAAAGTCAACAGCTCAAGCGGCTCCACCTACGGCATCAGTTGCCAGCACCCCATAGTGCTCCCATAAATTTGACAATCCAGAATATGAGCAATGTGGATGCTGCCATCCAGGAGAGTGCTGGAGGTTGACAGGAGCTTACTTGAGATGTGGGTCAAAAGAATATATGCAAAGAGACTGTCCTTGTGCTCAGGATGTGGTTGAGGTGGATCCAATAGAGCAACATCCACTCGAGCAAGTGCCCAAATGCCTCCTACTTCAGATAGACGATAGCTGGTCAGGCATATGCAGTGAGAGCTAGGGAAGACCAGGATGTACCAAATGTTATAGTAGGTAAATGTTCTTTATTCGACACTCCAATTTATGCTTTGATGGACCCTGGGTCCATACATTTATACATTAGCACAAAAATTACATATGGGAAGGGTTTAGATAAATCACAGTTAGAACAAGACGTCCTAGTGAGCAACCCTTTAGGGAATGAGGTGAGAGTGAAGATAGTTTATAGGGAGTGCCCTATCCAAATACAGAAAACCATTTTCTTAGCAAAGTTGATTAAACTTCCATTTCATAAGTTTGATCTAATCTTGGGGATAGATTGGCTTCATAAACATCAAGTAATAGTGGCCTGTCGGTTGAAGAGAATCACATTGAAGGCTCTTGAAGGACAGGAAATCATAGTAGTGGGTGAAAGATTTGACTTTTTGTCAATTGTTATATCAGCTGGAATAGCACATAGGTGCATCAGAAAAAGGTGTGAAGCTTATTTGGCTTATGTGATAGATGTTAAGGAAGAGAAGCCAAAAATTAGTGATGTGCCAGCTGTCCGAGACTTTCCCAATGTCTTCCCTGATGATTTACCAGGGTTGCCACCGAAGAGGGAGGTTGAGTTCACAATTGATGTGATGTTAGGTACTACTCCATTTTTCATAAATCTTTATCGGGTGGCACCCACAGAGCTGAAGGAACTGAAGTTGCAGTTGCAAGAATTGTTGGATAAGGGGTTCATTCACCCAAGTGTATTACCATTGGGAGCACCAGTGTTGTTTGTGAAGAAGCAAGATGGTTCCCTTCGACTATGTATCGACTACAGGTAATTGAATAAAGTCACCTTAAAGAACAAGTACCCACTGCCTCAGATTGATGATTCATTCGATCAACTAAAAGGTGTAGCTATTTTCTCAAAAATTGATTTGAAATATGGCTATCATTAGCTTTGGGTTAGGGAGATAGATGTACCAAAAACCGCCTTTCGCACCCAATACGACCATTATGAGTTCTTGGTTATGCCAGTTGGCTTTTCCAATACACCAACAGTATCATGAATTTGATGAATCGAATCTTCCATCCATATTTAGACCAGTATAGTTGATATACTGGTGTATTTAAAAACTCTAGAGGAACATGACAAGTACCTGAGAATTGTTTTGCAGACTTTGAGGGATAAAAAGTTGTATGCCAAGTTCAGCAAGTTTGAATTCTAGTTGAATGAAGTTGCTTTTCTTGGCCATGTAGTGTCAGCAGAGGGTATTAAAGTTGATCCTACAAAGGTTAAAGCTATCCAAGAGTGGAAACCACCCAAAAATGTTCCAGAAGTTAGAAGTTTCCTGGAAGCTGGTTATTATCGATGGTTTCCCCGTGGAGGAAGATTCTGCAATTTGGCAAAAAGGGAAAGCTTAGTTTGAAATTCATTGGCCCCTATACAGTTGTACAATGGGTTGGACTGATAGCTTATCGATTGAATTTGTCACCAGAGTTAGAAAGGATCTATGATGTATTTCATGTATCTATGTTGAGAAGGTATCGGTCAGATCCTTCACATATCATCACACCAAAGGAAGTCCAGTTGTGACTCGACTTGTCATACAATGAGGAACTAGTGATAATCTTAGCCAGGGAAATTGGACAGGTAAGAAAAAAGAAAATTCCACTAGTCAAGATGCTTTGGACACGCCATAATGTGACAGAAGCAACTTAGGAACTAGAAGAAGCGATGAGACAATAGTATCCACAACTCTTTAACCTAGGTAAATTTCGAGGACAAAATTTTTATTTAGTGGGTGAGTAATGTAACACCTTAAAATTTCATCTATTATGCATAGTAACCTTAGGACTGTTATTAGAGTAATTGCACTAGTATAATATAGAGAAAATCACAAGGCTCAAAAGTTAAACATGGATGGGTGATCGAACTGGAAAGTAGAGTTCAACATTTGATGAGATAGTATGGGTTAAATGGAGTCCATTGGTACATTTTGAGAAGAAATTGAGCATAATTAGGTCCTCGAATCAAGTAGAGATATAATATCTCGGTTACCATAAAAAGGTTGAAAGAAAGTTTGATCGAGCTCCAAAATATTCTACAGAGCTCCAAAAATTATTTTGATTATATAGAATAATAAGAAATATCATATATAACCTATTGAAATTGAAAAATACATTTTCAGACAGTTTCGAAATTTTAAGTTTCGGGTTGGTTGAATTTGCCTCTTGAGCCAGAAGTATACCAAAATGATATTAGAATGAGAATAAATTTTAAAAACATGCTCCTACATATGTTAGTGCATGCAAGGAAAAATTTAAGAGCATTCTGGCAAGTAAAACATCAATTTTAAAAAAAATGAAAAAAATAGAGATTTGATTACTTTCTAGGCTTAATTGTCATAATTTAAATATTTAAGGACATGGAAGTCATTAAGTATAACCCATGATCACCTACAAGCATTACCACAATAAAAAGACATCTATAGATCAAGGAAATGGTGGCAAGTGGCTTAAAAATAAGCCATTAGATCGAATAGTAAATGGAGGAATTTAGGCCTTAGCTTTGGTGGACTTAAATAAAATATGGAGGGGTCAATAATCATCTATAATTATATCCCAAATTCTGTAATTATCGCCTCCATTCTCTAAGAAATCTGAATTTCCCATTTTCTTGCCAATTTTCATCGTTTTCTTCATTTCTTCTTCCTCCAACCAAATCTCCACCCTAACTTTTTACCACATACTCCTAAGTTCCTCTTTTAAACCATAAAATTTTGATTGCACCAAGGAGAAGATTGGATTTGGAGTTATATTTGAGAGAGAGAATTGACCTAATTAGGTAACATCTTATGTTTCTGTTTGAATTAGTTGGGGAATTTGTTATGGGGTTGTAGGGCATGATTAGAAGAGTTATTTAGTAGCTTTTAATTACTTTAATTCATGGTTGAAACTTACTATTTTCCATCTTCAAAATTCACCCTAAAGAGGAAGATCAAAGAAAAGATAAAGGCAAGAAGAAAGAAGGAGAGGAGAAGGAAGATTAGGCCATTTTTAAGCTAATATAAGATTAGTGGATACAATTTACACTTAATTTCATTTACTTTGATGAAATTTACACAAATTTTACATATATAACTAGGTGAACCTATGTAGAAATGAGAAATAATTCAACCTAACAAGATAAAATGATTCTTTGAGATGATTTGAGTATAAATTGATAAAGAAAACCAAGTGGAACTACACGATCTTAAGTGGGCCAAATTATGTACTAAATGGTAATGTGAGCTAACTTGATGATAAATGATATATTGATTTAAAATATACAATATTATAGGTAGAGAATATAATAGTATTGATTAAAGTTAAAAATGTTAAGTGTACATAATTAATCATAATGAAACATAATGATAGAAGTTAAAGAAACTTAGAAATTATAAGACAATTTGAACATGTATGATTATATAATTGCTTAGAATGATATTTAAGGCATATTTGGCATGCAAATGAAGAAAGAAACAAATGATAAATAGTAGTTTCTATTGAGGCCGGGTGATGTTTGCATTTATATTACTATAATTTCATTATTTTCACATGATATTTCATGTATTTATAATGAATATATGATGATTAAGTATAATGGGATACAATATAAGCATGTAGTGCTTGTGACATAATGCAATTGGTAAGGAGAAACTTATGAAAATATGACATAAGTTATAACATATTATTGCCCTTAGTGTATAGTGGATAATTCGGGATCCTAGGATATGATGGCTAGCCATAGGATACATATACCACGGTAGTATTACAAGATTCAATGAAAAGTACACATATTGGAAAGCCGACACACACAAATATACTGGAGTAGTAGGATCACGACAAGTGGTCCCTCCATCGAAACTAGAGTAGTTGGATAACGGCAAGTGATCCCTCTAATCCACTAGTAGCATTAGAGTCTTCATCTCGTATATCCGGTTGGAGGATTTCCACTAGTCACATTAGAGGCAAAATTGTAATTTGGTGAAAAATTGAGGACTAAATGGTAAATTATGCTGAAACAATGTTAAAGATGAAATAAAATAATGAATAAGGTAAAAATGGAGTTAAATGGGCTAAAAAGGGCAAAAACGTAATTACACAGGAAAACAGGGTTAAAATGGTAATTTGACACTAAAAGTGTGATTAAAAGAGTTAGATTGGTTAAATAAGTGAAAAAGGGCAAAATGGTAATTAAAGAAAAGTTTATGGACAAAAATGTAATTTGCCAAATTATAAGTAACACAAGGACTAAATTGGTAATTTACAATCTAGAATGAAATACAAGACTAAAGAAACAGAAATGAACAAATTTGGAGTTAAATAGGGTAAAATATAAAGGAAAAAAGAATCCAAGGACTAAATTGAAATTTTTCACAAGATTAAGAAACTTATTAAATTAAATAAAGAAAGTGAGTTGTAAATTTAACTAAACGGTAATTTAAAGGAAAACAAGAATTAAAATTTAACCAATGTGACGAATATAACACTAGGGAAATTCGATGTATCTACCACTAGGCAACAAAGTTGCTTAGCGCGTGGTTTGTTTTGACTGCACACAGGGACAGGTTAAAGAGAAGGTAGCGAAGGAGTGCAAGTGGCATGTACATATGAAGACTTTTTGGACTTGTGGTCTTATGCATTTTTGATATATACGTATTGTGTAACATAACTAGATATTGTATTTTGGGACTTGATGTGTAAAATGTGGCATGTAATGAACATAAAATGTTAGTGAATGTGATGAAATGCGTGATGTGAATGTTGTGTTGTGTTAATGAGTTGCGATTGATAATAGAAGTGCAATGTATGGAATTGGAATATTGGAGGAGGAGATTACTATTTGGGAGTGTAAAATTGAGCTTTTGCAGGTTTGGGTAGCATAAATTATAAGCCGTTATGCTGCCGAAAAATTTACCAAATGAATAGTAACTTAGTGATAGTAACATAATTATGGGATGTTGGTAACATTAACATGGATTCGACTTTACATATAACCTAGGAAGCGAACTAAATGGTTAGGCAGTTTTATTGGCAGTGTCATTCAAATGTATAGTAATATGAATGATCGTAGGGTGTCCATTTTGTGGTATCAAAGCTGGTTTATGCAGTCCTAAGATCGGAGCAAATGTTATGCAAATGTGTGAGTGAATGATGATTGAAAGGATATATGTACATGCCTCTTAAGACTAAGTGAATTTGGAATTAAAGTTTACCTTACCCTTTGTGTATTTCAGTGATAGTTATGGCCTCTAGATCCAGAGGAGCACATGAGTTAGTGAGAGACGTATAGAGCAGGGCCTCTGCCTCAGCTAGGCTGATAGCTAGTACCCCGACTGCTTAGTCTCATGTTCCCACTCAGCAGACATAGCCACCAACTCCTCTAGCTTCTCAACTAGCAGCACAGGCTCCCCTAGATTTTGCACAGATGGTGGTAGATATATTGTATAGACAGCTTCAGGCCCCAGCTCCCTTGCCACCACAGCAGCAACCACCAGCTCAGTTGCCTAAAAGGCCGATATTAGAAAAGTTAAAAAGATTGGGAGCAAAAAAATTTTATGGTCAAGAACAAGTCACAGCCATAGAAGCTGAGGAATTATTAGATCAGATTAAGAGATTATTTGAGATTACTCATAGCCTTCCAGAAGAGATGTTAGAAGGGACAATAGCACTTTTTAAGGGCCCAGCTTACACATGGTGGGACACAGTTAGACGTTACACCCCACAAGAAAATTTGACTTGGGACTTCTTCCTTCAACAATTTAGAGACAAATATGTGGGTAAGGCGCACCAGCAGGCTATGGAGGAGACATTTTCGCTGCTGCATCAGGGTACACGTTCAATTCAGGAATATGATAGGGAGTTTGAGAGGTTGAGTGCCTACATGAAGAAATACCATATTCCTCCAGACAAGATGTGCTAGTTATTTGAGAGGGGACTGCACAGTAAAATCCGAAAGGCACTAGCAGTCCATAGTTACACTGATATGAGGGCTTTAGTAAATTCAGCCATAAGATTTGAAATAATTGAAGCTGAAGAGGCTAGTAGGAAAGCCGGATTCAAGAAAAGGAGGAGGCTACCCCACAATGACATCCAGTAGATCCAGCAAGAAACCTAGACCTCCTGCAGTTCTCCCACAAACTCCTACAACCACTATAGCACCCAGCCAAAAGTCAAGAGTTTGAGTGGTTCCACCTACTGCATCAGTTGGCAGCACCCTATGGGGCTTCCATAGATTTGACAATCTAGAATGTGAGCACTGTGGATGCTGCCATCCAGGAGAGTGTGGAGGTTGACAGGAGCTTGCTTGAGATGTGGGTCAAAAGAACATCTGCAGAGAGACTTTCCTCATGCTCAAACTACTCCATCAGCCACACATACTAGTAGACCTCCCACTACAACAGCCAGAGGATGTGGTCGAGGTGGATCCAGTAGAGCAGCATCCACTTGAGCCAGTGCTTAAATGCTTCCTGCTTGAGATAGATGACTAACTGCTCAGGCATATGTAGTGAGAGCTAGGGAGGACCAGGATGCACTAGATGTTATAGTAGGTAAATTTTCTTTATTCGACACTCCAGTTTATGCTTTGATCGACCCTAGCACCACACGTTCAAACATTAGCACCAAAATTGTACATGGGAAGGGTTTAGAGAAATCACAGTTAGAACAAAATATCTTAGTAAGCAACCCTTTAGGGTATGAGGTTAGAGTGAATACAATTTATATGGAGTGCCCTATCCAAATATAGAAAACCATTTCCTTGGAAAACTTGATTGAACTTCCATTTAATGAGTTTGATGTAATCTTGGGGATGGATTTGCTTCATAAACATCAAGTAATAGTGGACTATCGGTTGAAGAGAATCACATTGAAGGCTCCTGAAGGACAAGAAATCATATTAGTGGGTGAAAGATCTAACATATTGTCAAATGTTATATCAACTACAGCAGGACACATGGACATCAAAAAAAGGTGTCAAGCTTATTTGGCATATGTGATAGAAGTTAAGGAAGAGAAGATGAAAATTGTTTGTATAAGCCCAGCCCCAATTCATTATTGTAAAAACACTTAAGTTAATAAATGAGGCATTTGCTTTATCTATTGTATTCATGTGCATATCAAATGATAGAACTATCCAAGAATTTTGTTTCAGTTTAAGTTATCATGTGTGAGGCACATGGTTGGAAGACCTGGAAACAAATTAAGACTTCATTCTAAATATCCCTAGTCAGTTGTTATTATGGGAATAACAAATGAATTAAGACTAGTATGCTCTCTCTAATAGGATGAGTTATGTCTTACAAATCATATGTACTAAAGTGTTAATCAGAGATCATAGGTACATGTTTAGAACATGGTATCTGAATTTGATCCATTCATGAGAGCACTACCTGGTACAAGGCATAAGTGTTTTTCATGTGCAAGTTTTGCATCAGAGTTTTTAGACCTAAAATCTCTGTGAAACTCTTTATGAATTATTGTGTACTTTGACATACACCTTATGTACTCGTAACAGGGTGACAAGTATGGGTATGATTGGGCATGCACTAATTCATGTTAGAGAGCATGAGAGAAGTAAAGGGATTACTCCTCTCGATAAGAAAGAAAATATCATCAGACACTTGATCAGTGCACTGAGAAGTGTATGGCCATACCGAGATGAAATAATGAGTAATCATTATTTATCTGAGAGTTCAGTGTCACTGGAATATGAAGAAAGGAATTAGAATATATAAGGATGACTAGTTCCATGCATTATATTATTTTTGATATTTATAGGTTAGGGACTATGAAAAATTGCATTAGGTCACTAAATGCCATTTAAATTTTCATTTAATTTGGAATGCTATAATATCTTGCTAGAGAATATATACACCCTTTGGATTATTTATTAATTCATTGCCAATATTAAATTGACCTATAGGATTGCACATAAAGCATTGGGCTTAAAATATTTAAAATAGAGTATTGGGCATTAATTTGGGCTTTTAATTAAAGTCAAATTCATGTATATAATGGGCATTAAAATTGCTATATGGACCTTGGTCCACGAGAGAGAGATTTTCGGCATGTACTAGGTTTATTTCAAATAATCAATTATCTATGTATAATTAAGGTAATTGAGTTTGAATCCTAAATAGTATTTAAATCAATTAGCAACACTTAGATAGGGATTGTTGTGGCTGAAATTCAAGCTAGTTTCCTAGTTGAATTCGGCACATGTTAAATCCTAAACAAGTGATGCATTTTGATTAAATGACTAATGCCATTTGAATTTGAATTCTAATAGAATTTGAATTAAGTTATATCCCTTAATTAGGAAGTAATGGAGGCTAAAATTACTACTTAATTATAGTAGATTTTGGCATTCACACTTGACCTAAACAAGGAATATATATTAATGTATTAAAAGGAAATTAAGGGCTTGCCCTTTTTTTTTGTTCTTTCACTCTCTCATTGCCGATTTCAACAAAAGAAATAATTGTTTCTTCCTCTCTTGTGTTTTTAGGTAGCAATTGAAACCTAAAAGAACAAGATCAAATTTTGTATCTTCATACCATACCCATTACCAAATACAAACTGTAGAGCTAACACTATCGTTTTTAAGCCATCTTTGCAAGTGTTTGTGTGAGCATAGAGTGGTGTGGCATAAAGGCTACTCCTTTGTCATTGGTGTTTGAGATCAGAAGTATATAAGTCTATCTTATATATTGGCCACAAAAAAATCAAGTTTTAAGACCATCCAAGGTTGTAAGTTTTTAAAAATGGTTTTAATTCTGGCCTATGATAATTTAATTGATTAATTTACAAATCACTTAAAACAATGACTAGTTTGTGTTTGTTGCATGTTTAATCAACATTGTTTGTTTTGTTTTGATTAAAATGGAAAAAAAATTTGAATCAAATCTGAACAGAACCTTAACTCATTGTTTATGACCTTATTTAAATTATTAAATGGCTCATAAAATTGTTTTTAAGTATTTGTGTATTGTTTATGGCATTATATGAGCATTACACAACTAGTTTCACGTTGTTTGTTTGTTTTAGTATGTATGTCATGTATATTATATGTTCTTCATGAATTTTTATGTTTTCATTCATGTTGGTTCATATTATATGTATTTTTAATGTTTATGGGTTGTATGACGTAATATTAAAAATGGCAAAATTGGAAATTATACTAGAGTTGATTTATGATACAAATCTAACTAGTTTGTGTTTTGGACTTTTAAGAGAACTTATCCAATAAGAGGATTTATTCCATTGGGCTTCGACCTAGGCCTATCATGGGGTCTTATCTTAAAAGTGCAAGTACACAATTTCTATTGATGGGTTTGGCTTAATTAAATAAAATTGAACTTTGTTTTATCCATGAATGTTATGTATATTTGATTGCATCTTTTGTATGATGAATGAATATGCATGGTGCATTCATGGGCCCTGGGCTATGTAAATATGGCATGTGTGCCATTATGGATTGTTGTAAAAGTTTCTTTTAGTTCTTAGTATAGAATTTATTTGAAGAATTTTTAAATCAAGACGAAGCCCACCGGAGTGGAGAAGCCCAACTTGAAGATTCTTATATAATAGTATAGAATCTTAGTTGTAGATTTTTTGGCCCATGTTTGTCACGCTTTACTTTATGCAATTATATATATATATGCATGCTATGAATGGATGACAAAGCATATATCATGTAATCCATAATAAAATGAATCCCTAAAATAGTATGTCACAAGGTTGCCTTCCTAATTAGAAATATGTCATGGCATCAATCATTGGTCACGTAGACTAGGAGTCCTAGATGTGCCCGATTGTTTTTATGAGGCATGGGTTGTGAATGCAGGTTGGACTTAACATGGAAAGGGATGACCGAACCTAGGTAACTAATAAATGGGTTTGTGCTATAACATCTTAAGATGTTAGCCCACTTGATCCAAAAGTCATGTACGAGATACGATTAGAGTTTTCCTACCTAAGTAACTTTACTTGTTAGGTGTACAAGCTCAGCTTGACTAATGAGTTATTATGAAAAGTGGATCTTAGCCCACATTAAATCACTAATGTGAATTATTTAAAGGGATATCAATTCGGTTTGTGGGATTATAAGACCTCATTTAATCTTGCTAAGTTTTATTATTGTAGATTGAAAATGGCTTTTTCAAACAACAACTTTTCATTGCAATCGATCCTAGAAAATGACAAAATGAATGGCACCAATTTCATATACTAGTCTTGAAATTTGAGAATAGTTCTTAAGCAAGAGAAAAAGTCGTATGTTTTGGATGCACCTTTGTCCGAGGAACCTACTAGGAATGGCTCTGTAGTTCAAAAGGAAACTTTAAAGACTAAGAAGAGTGATTCCAATGATGTGACTTGTCTGATGCTAGCCACTATGGTGCCCGATTTGCAAAAACAATTTATGGATCAAGAGGCCTATGTGATCATGGTGCACCTCAAGGAGATGTTCCAAGAACAAGCTCATCAAGAAAGGTTCGTGACAACAAAGTCCTTAACAAAAAAGGTGAGAGGACTAGTGACTTATTGGGACTAATACACACCGATGTATATGGACCATTAAGTACACTAGCTAGAGGTGGTTTTAGTTACTTCGTGACATTTATAAGTGACTTCAGTAGATATGGCTACATCTATCTAAGGTAATTGAATGCAAGTAGCTATTTAAACTCAAAGCTGACAAGACCTACAAAGATAGACTAGTAGCAAAAGTTTTTTAGCAAACTCATGGTGTAGACTATGATGAGACCTTTTTGCCTGTAGTCATACTCAAGTCCATTAGGATCTTGCTTATCATAGTTGCATATCATGACTATGAGATATCGTAAATGGATGTCAAAACTGCTTTCCTCAATGGAAATCAACTTGAGGATCTATATATGACACAGCCTGAGGGTTTTGTCAATCCCAAGCATCCTAAGAAGGTTTGTAAGTTTAAAAAATCCATTTATGGATTAAAGCAAGCATCCCGAAATTGGAATCTCCGTTTTGATGAAGCAGTCAAAGAATTTGACTTCATCAAAAATGAAGATGAGCCTTGTGTGTACAAGAAAGTTAATGGGAGCATAATAGTATTTCAGGTCTTATATGTAGACGTCATCCTTCTCATTGGGAATGACATTCCAACATTACAAAAGGTTAGGCAATGGTTGGGGAAGTGTTTCTTAATGAAAAACTTAGGTGAAGCTGAAACAATACTTTGTATTTGGATCTATAGAGATAGATCGAATCGGCTTTTGGGACTAAGTCAATAAAAGTACATAGACAAAGTAATAAAGCATTTTAGTATGGGAGACTAAAATAAAAGGTACACACATTTGTCTTTGGGAGTTCCTTTGACTAAAGAATAGTGTCCTAAAACTAAAGAGGAGAGGGACAACATGAGTAGAATCCCATATGCATCTGCTATTGGATCTATCATGTATGCTATGTTATGTACTAGGTTGGATGTTGCTCATACACTGAGTATAACTAGTATGTTTTAACAAAACCCAGGTGAGAAGTATTGGTCTGCTGTAAAGGTGATTCTTAAGTACCTGTGAAGGACTAAGGATCACTTTTTTCTTGGAATTTATATGTTACATGCATCTCATACATAAGCGGAATTTAAAATTTTTAACCAATGTTACTGATCTTGCCATTAATGTACAATATTCATACTGATGAGAATAAGAAAAATCACCTTTGATTTTTGTTGAACAGTTGATTTTACTTCGCACCGGGTTGTTGCAAACCATAGTGTCCAAAATCGAACACCTCCAATGAGTAATCCACACTAGAGATTGATAGAATGAACCAAAAAATTGGTTGAGGACAAGTGCTGGCCAAAAAACCCTAGAGCTAGCAAGGGTTTGGGTGGCTAGGGTAGAGAGAATAATAGAATAAGTCTTTCTTAAGTGTTATATCACTTAACCTTAATTCCTCATTAGTTGGCTTTTTATAGTTATATTAAAAATCCAACTTCATAATGAGATTGGGCTCTTTAAAATTGCTAGAGAATTATTAATTGGGCTTCTGGAATTCTTTATAATTATTTGGGCTCAATTAAATCCAATTTAAACCTTTTCATAAAAGACTATGCACAAAACCCATAAACTAGGCCCTTTGTGCAGCTAATTGGATTTAATTACCCAAATGGATTCCAAATCCAACTAAATTAATTATGTAGGTTCTACAACACTTATGTAACATATATAATTTAACTTGGTCCAAGAAATAGGCCATTAAGGCCTTCTGTCTGGGAGTTGGCATGTGGCCCTCTACAGAAGGGCTTCTGCACCAACTTCATTCCTTTGGCCCATTTATAATTCCTCCAATAGACCTATTAATTATTATATCAGTCCTATAACACTTATAGTAGTCCTATAACATTTATAGTCTAATAATAATTAATCATGAAATACATTATTTCAATTAGGTCTAATTTTACAAAACATTTCTCAAAAGTTTCGCGAACAATTTTACTTGATCATAATTAATTAAACTCTTTAATTAATTATTATCTTATTAACTTCTCTACCCTCATAATAATATCAAATATTATTATCCTTGTCATTTTACCATTTAATCCTTTTCTCCATATGTGTGTGACCTATTGGGTTCTTGTCCATGTTGGCAGTATAATATGTAATTGTGAATTCTATTCAAAACTCACATGATTTAAACTCCTTTAAATCATTTTATCAATCCCTATTGATATTCTTGATACATCATTATAAAAGTCATGATTGGCCTCTAGCTATGCATCATGACTACCCAAATATCAGGAAAGTCAAGTGGTTTGACTATATCCTTCCATAGAAACAGTTACCGTGCAATTACTGCTTTCACCACTCTTATCTCAATATAGATTCTGAGTACGGATTTCTGTCAACTCATATAAATCTAATTATGTATGTTCTATTAATTTAACCATTGTTCCCAAAATGCCCTTCATGGATCTCTATCCATCTTGGCATATTACTCTAGCCAGAGATTCTCTGAACAAGGCAATTATAGAATCATGCGAAATAACTTCCCTTATTAAATATAGGATGGTGAATCCTTTGTCAATCACTCAACTATTCTTCAAGTAGGTCATGATATACCCAATCTCTTAACTATGTTCACTCCTAGTTGGAAGTAATCAGTTATGGAGTCAAAGTATACCACTTACTACTTAAGATAACTTTGGTGATCTCAAGTCTAAGGATACTTGCACAACCGCTATGAAGAGATTCCTCACTGACCTAGATTTAATATCCATGTGAAGATTCTTTACGTAGGTCTCCAATGAACTTGTTATTCTAATAAGCATCCACATGTTAGCTTTGATTATCTTCCATAATCATAGTTATGAGAACCACTGCTTGAACCATTCAAGAAGCATAACATGTGCTAGTCTGTCCGAATTAACAATATCCTTATCTTGTTAATTCTATGACTAGGGATATTTAGATATTAACACATTTGCATGCAATAGACATCTCATATCATGAACACTTTCATGATTGCCTTTGCACTGTGTTTATAATATCTAGGACTTCATTTATTAATTTAAGATTTACAAACTCATGTATTTAAACATATCTTTAATAAATGAATGATGCCTTTTATTAAGAATATAAATTCATACATATGAAAAACATCCCTATTACATAGGCTCTAGGGCATACTCGCTAACAATCTCCCACTTGCACTAGAGCCAATCACTCATATGTCTCAGACCCATACAATTTATTTAGTGATCGTTCTTTATCTGGGAAAGTGCTTTAGTGAGGGGATCCACCACATTATCATCTGTAAGGAACCTTTCTATTTTAACATCATTTCTAGCTACTATTTCCCTTATGAGATGGTAACGTCTGAGAACATGCTTGGGTCGCTAATGAGACCATGGTTCCTTTGCTTGTGCAATGGCTCCATTGTTGTCACAATATAAAGGAATCAGATCAACAATGCTAGGCACCACTCCTAGTTCAGTTATGAACTTTTTGATCCAGACTGCTTCTTTGGCTGCTTCTAAAGCAACAATGTACTCAGCTTGCATCGTGAAATCAGCAATTGTTTCTTGTTTTGAACTTTTCCAACTAACTGCTCCTCCTTCCATTATAAACACATAACCAGACTGTGATTTACAATCATCTTTGTCAATTTAGAAGCTGGCATTTATATACCCATTTACTTCCAAACTTCCCTCTCCATATACCAAGAATATATCCTTAGTCCTTCTTAAGTACTTAAGGATATTCTTGATAGCTGTCCAGTGTTCCTCTCCAAAATTGGATTAGAATCTGCTTGTGACACTCAAATCAAATGCTACATTTGGATGTGTACATAACATAGCATACATGATAGAACCAATTGCAGATGTATATGGTATTCTATTCATGCTCTGTCTATCCTCTAGTGTCTGCGGATATATTGACTTAGAAAGGTGTTTCCCATGCACCATAGGTATAAACCCTTTCTTAGAGAGATCCATATTGAACCTCTTCAATACTTTATCTATATATGTACTCTGAGAAAGACCTAGCCACCTATTGGATCTATCTCTATAGACTTTATTCACAGAATATAGGATGCTTCTCCAAGGTCTTTCATGGGGAATTGCTTGGATAACCATATTTTAACAGATTGGAGAAGAGAAATGTCATTTCCCATGATCAATATGTCATCCACATATAGAACTAGGAAGACAATTGCACTCCTATGACCCTTTTATACACACAAGGTTAATCTTCATTCTGTGAGAAACCAAACTCTTTGATTGTCTCATTGAATCGTATGTTCCAGCTCCTAGAAGCTTGCTTCAATCAATAAATGGATTTTTGAAGCTTGCATACCTTTTCGCCATTTCCTGATGTGAACCCTTCTAGTTGTGTCATATACACATCCTCAGTAAGATTTCCATTAAGGAAAGCTGTCTTCACATCCATTTGCCAAATCTCATAATCATAATGAGCTGCAATGGCTAAAAGTATTCTTATAGACTTAAGCATCGCTACATGAGAAAAAGTTTCATCATAGTCAATACCTTCTTTTTGATGATAACGTTTTGGTACTAAGCGAGCTTTATAGGTAACTATATTACCTTCCATGTCGGTCTTCTTTTTAAAGACCCATTTGCACCCTATGGGTTTTATCCCTTTAGGTGGTTGAGTTAAATTCCATACTTTATTCTCATACATGGATTCCATTTCAGACTGCATAGCCTTAAGCCATAAATCACGTTCTGAACTGTTCAAAACTTCTTGATAGCTTGTAGGCTCATTGTCCTCTACTACAGTTATGCCTCTATCCGAATCAAAGTGAAATCTATATCTCACAAGGATAGAACGCATCTTAGTAGATCTTCTAGGATTTTGTGTATAATCAAGTTCAACTACAATATCATCATTATGAAATTCAGTTTCGGGTTCAATCGGTTGATCATCTTCTATTTGTGGGTCTTGAACTTCACCAAGTTCAATTTTACTCCCACTGTCCTCTCGTAGGAGAAATTCTCTTTCCAATAAGATAGCATGCCTTGAAACAAACACCTTTTATTATAAGGGATGATAGAAATAATATCCAAATGTTTCTTTTGGATATCCCACAAATAAAAATTTATCAGAGTTAACATCCAGTTTGGCTGACATTGTCATCTTTACATAAGCAGGACAACCCCATACTTTCATTTGAGAAAGCGTGGGTTTCTTGTTATTCCATATCTCATATGGAGTAACATCAATCGATTTACTAGGAACTCTGTTTAACACATAAACAATAGTTTCTAGTGCATATCCCCAAAAGGACTTAGGCAAGTCCATTCGGCTCATCATTGATCAAACCATATCTAATAGTGTTCAATTTCTCCTTTCAGATACACCATTGTGTTGTGGTGTATATGGTGGAGTCCATTGAGATAAAATCCCATTATCTCTAAGATAATCCTAAAACTCTTGACTTAAGCATTCTCCACCTCGATCTGATCTAAGTATTTTAATACTTTTGCCAAGTTGTTTCTCTACTTCATTTCTGAATTCTTTGAACTTTTCAAATGCTTTTGATTTATATTTCATTAGATAGATGTATCCAAACCTGGAATAATCATCTATGAAAGTAATGAACTAGGAGTAACCTCCTCTGGCATGTGTAGTCATTGGACCACATACATCTGAATGTATTAAGTCCAAAACCCTTTTAGCTCATTCTCCTTTACCAATAAAGGGAGCTTTTGTCATTTTTCCCAATAAACAAGATTCGCATGTATCAAATGATTCATAATCAAATGATCCCAAATCACCTAACTTGTGAAATTTGTTCATGCGTTTCTCATTTATATGGCCTAAACGACAATGCCATAAGTATGAGGTATTTAGATTATCATGTTTTATTCTCTTGGTATCCACATTATGTACTTCTTTAATTAAATCAAGAACAAATATACCATTCTCAATGATAGCTTTTGCATAAAACATATTGTTCTTAAAAATGTAACAACATTTATCCTTTAAAGAAATATCATAATCGTTCATCAAACAACTGAAAGAAATAATACTCTTGGACAAAGCTGGAACATAATAACAATTATTTAATTCCAGTACTAATCCACTAAGAAGAGGCAAATAGTAAGTCCCCACAACTATTGTAGAGATGTTCTGTCCAGTAGCTGACTGCAAATAGATCTCTGCCTTTCCAACTCTTCTAAAGCTTCTAAGCCCCTGTAGATCATTACATAAGTAAGATCCACATTCAGTATCTAATACCCAAGATTGTTTTGAAGCAATAGAATAAGTATTAATTTCAATCATATGAATACCTGAAGTAGAAGCATCAACTTGCTCTTATCCTTGAGATAATCTATATAGGCCTTGAAGTTACGCTTCCAATGACCATCCTTTCCACAATGGAAGCAACTTCCTTTGGGATTCTCTTTCTTGGCAACCTTCTTCTTGGAGATCCCACCATTCTTTGGCTGTGCCTTGGTTATCTTCTTCTTCTTCTGCTTCTTGCCTTTAGCAAAAGTGACAACCATGACACTTTTTGGATCCTTCTTAAATGGTCCATCAGCTGTCTTAAGCATATTGATTAACTCAGGAATGGATACTTGGATCTTGTTCATGTTGAAGTTAAGCACAAAAGGTGCATAACTTGGAGCCAACGAGTACAAGATTAAATCTATGTATAGATCATTATCCATAACATAGCCAAGTCTACTCAAATGCTCAATATACCCATACATCTTCAATGCATGAGTAGCAGCTGAAGTGCCTTCCACCATTTTGCAGCTAAATAGAGCTCGAACAATCTCATATTGCTCAGTTCTAGCCTAAGAAGAATAAAGCTCCTCTAGATGCAAAACGATGGTTCTAGCATCCATCATCTCATGGTGCTTCTGAAGCTCCGAGGACATAACACCCAGCATCAGACATGCTGCCGCTTCACTATCCTCCATGTATTTTCGATAAATGCCTTTGATCTCATCAATGGTATCATCTGATGGAAGTGGTGGTGGATCTTTATCCAAGACATAATGGATCTTTTCAGCTCTGAGAATAATTCTCACTTGCCTGATCCAGTCAGAACAGTTGCTGCCAACCAGTTTATTATCCAAGATCGATCGTATATTAATGTTTGATGTGCTCATGATGATGACCTAGATGTGAAAAAGAAAAGATATAAGAGTATGTTCATATATATGTATGCATTAATAAGGTCTTTAATTAATCCATTTACTCCCACTATTTTATTGTGAATTAATGCCCTCACTATATAATATGAGAAAACCCGATGGTTTTCCTAGTGGGCCAATATCCAATCTTTGATATGTAATTTGACCTTGACTGTGGTCAACCAGCCAAACTCCATACCCTTGAAAGGTAGGTATCTATATAACAATTGTGTCTCTACACAACTATTGGATCATTAGGTTATCAACTCTTGATGCATGCATATCCTATATGCATTCCCTAATCTTGCCTCTAGAACCATTAGCCTTGACTGTGGTCAACAAGCTAATGGGCTAGCTAAGATGACCCATTTAATTAGATTTGAACATATTCGATATAATGTGAGGTTGACTGTGGTCAATAACCCACGTTATAAAGAACTCTGGTTCTCCTCAAATTAATGGAAGGCTTATATACCTTAGTATTTGTTTTGAGGATTTTAGTTAATTAAGTCTCATCATACATGATTGGCATACATTGGTATTCATCCTATATCTATCACATAAGTATAAGCATACAAATATGGTATAGTTATGGACTTGTTGGATCTCCCCGAGCCAAGAGGGAAATCAAAAGGTCACACCTAGGTAGTATGCATGATTCAAACAAGAAAAATAATTACATTATCTTCAAGCTTGTTGGATCTCTATCCGGCCCATCTTGCTCCTTGATAGTGGTCTCCATCTCTATTTCTAATTCTAATCTAAGTAATCTAATTACATATTACAACTTGAAAAGAAACAAAAACCAAAAACAAGTGGCTGAGACATGAAAGTCCTCATTGGGCCAAAATATGCATAATGCTCAATCACATTGGGCCTTGTCCATAACTATCCATCATGCCAATCATACACCCTTATATGCATTTCTAATGCATAAAAAATGGATTACTAACTTTGTTTCAACTCTTGAAACAAACTTTTGAGTTATTTAATGATGTGATCAAATTAGGAAACTTTTTCCATTTTGGAAACTTTCATTTTAGGAAACCTTTTTGCATGCATGTGTTCTTGCCTTAATAATCAATCTAATTGATTATTAATTAATTATTAATTGATTATTTAATTAATTAATCATATTAAATAATTAAAAGAATAAATTTTGGGCTTAGGATTAAGGGTAGGCCGAAACCCACCAAATGAAACCCTAATTGTGTTCACACACAAACTAGTTTTGTGTCTATTGGACCATTTGGGCCTTTTGGAATGAGGCAAGCCCACTCCAGCCCTTAAAACCCATTAATAAACTTAATTATTATTTATAATATTTAATTTAAATGTCTTATGTTTATTTTAAATTAATTTGAATTTAAAATTTAAAAGAGTTTGAGTTAATGTATGTCACTTAATTGGGAAGTGATGGAGGCTGATTTACTAGATAAAAGATAGTAAAATTCAGATTTAACACTTACCTAAATTAGTGAGATATATAAATGAACTCAAACATAAGAACCCTTAGGCATTTTTTGCTCTCTCACACTCTTGGCCAAAAATACACAAGGGGAAAGGATTTTTTTCTTGTTCTCTTATGTTCTTGGGCAGCAATAACAACCTAAAGGAAGTATAAGATCAGATCTTATAGCTTCAATCCATTACCATTGCCAATTATTTACACATAGAGCTAGCACTCTCAATTTTAAGCCTTCATTGAAATTGTGTGTGTGAACATAGAGAAGAGTGGCATAAAGGTTGTTTCTTTGGCAATGGTGATCAAGACTTGAAGCATATAAGTTCATCCTAATTGTTGGTCATCATCAAACTCAAGTCTTGAAGTGCATCTAAAGTTGTAAGTTTTAAAACTCTAAAATTGCATGTTTTTTATTCTTGTTTGCGGATTGCATGGTATGTATGATCAATTTTATTATTTTTCTGCTGCGTGATCATCGTATATATGCCATGTCATATTCCATTAGGTACCATCTGATCAGAGAAATCATTGATCGTGGGGACGTCAAGATTAGCAAGATAGCTAGTGAAAACAATGTACCAAATCTTTTGATGAAACTGTTGCATCCAAATCTGCACGAAGCTCATTTGAGAGCATTCAGTCTCAGGGCTATGCCCTATTAGGACTAATGCTAGTGGGAGATTGTTAGCGTAAGCCCTAGCGCCAATACATTGTTGTAAAAACAATTAAGTTAATAAATGAGGCATTTGTTTTTCTCTATTGTATTCTTGTGCATATCAAATGATAGAACTATCCAAGAATATTGTTTCAGTTTAAGTTATCATGTGTGAGGTATATGGTTGTAAGAGCTTGAAACAAGTTGAGACTTCATTCTAAATATCCCTAGTCAGTCATTGTTTTGGGAATAACAAATGAATTAAAACTAGTATGCTCTCTCTGATAAGATGAGTTCTGTCTTACAGATCATAAGGACTAAAGTGTTAATCAGAGATTATAAGTACATGTTTAGAACATGGTATCTGGATTCGATCCGTTTATGAGAGCACTACATGGTACAAGTCATAAGTATTTCTCATGTGCAAGTTTTGCATCGGAGTTCTTAGACCTAAAATATCAATGATACTCTTTATGAATTACTATGTACTTTAACATACACCTAACGTACTTGTAACAAGGTGACAAGTATGGGTATGATTGGGCATGCACTGATACATGTTAGAGAGCATGAGAGAAGTAAATGGATTACCCCTCTCGATAAGAGGGAAAATATCATCAGCCATTTGATTAGTGAACTTAGAAGTGTATGGCCACACCGAGATGAAATAATGAGTAATCATTATTTATCTAAGGGTTCAGTGTCACTGGAAAATCAAGAAAGGAATTAGCATACATAAGGATGACTAGTTCTATGCCTTGTATTAATTCTGATATTTATGGGTAAGTGACTATGCAAAATTGCATTAGGTCACTAAATGCCATTTGCATTTTAATTCAATTTGGAATACTATAATATCTTGCTAGAGAATATATATAGCCTTTAGATTATTTATTAATTCATTGCCAATATTAAATGGACGCATAGGATTGCACACAAAGCATTGGAATTAAAATATTTAAAATATAGTATTGGGCATTAATTTGGGCTTTTAATTAAAGTCAAATTAATGTATGTAATGGGCATTAAAATTGCTATATGGACCTTGGTCCATGGGATAGATTTTCGGCATGTACTAGGTTTATTTCAATTAATTAATTATCTTTGTATAATTAAGGTAATTGAGTTTGAATCCTAAATAGTATTTGAATCAATTAGCAACAATTAAATAGGGATTGTTGTGGCCGAAATTCAAGCTAGTTTTCTAGTTGAATTCGACACATGTTAAATCCTAAACAAGTGATGCATTTTGATTAAATGACTAATGCCATTTGAATTTGAATTCTAATAGAATTTGAATAAAGTTATATCCGTTAATTAGGAAGTGATGGAGGCTAAAATTACTACTTAATTATAGTAGATTTCGGCATTCACACTTCAACTAAACAAGGAATATATATTAATGTATTAAAAGGAAATTAAGGGCTTGCCATTTTTTTGCTCTTTCACTCTCTCATTGTCGATTTCAACAAGAGAAAGAATTGTTTCTTCCTCTATTGTGTTTTTGTCCAGCAATTGAAACCTAAAAGAAGAACAAGATCAGATTTTTTGTTTTCATACTATACCCATTGCCGAATACAAACTATAGAGCTAGCATTGTCATTTTTAAGCCATCTTTGCAAATGTGTGTGTGAGCATAGAGTGGTGTGGCGTAAAGGCTGCTCCTTTGGCATTGGTGTTCGAGATCAGAAGTATATAAGTCTATCTTATATATTGGCCATAGCAAAATCAAGTTTTAAGAGCATCTAAGGATGTAAGTTTTTCAAAAACCCTATAATTGCACGTTTCGATTCTATGTTGTATATTGTGTGGCATAAAAGATCGAATTTTTATTTTTTTGCTGCGTGATCTGCATGTTTATGCCATATAATATCCCTTCAAAAATTAGTGATGTGCCCACTATCTGAGACTTTCTTGATGTCTTCCCTGATGATTTACCAGTGTTACCACCGAAGAGGGAGGTTGAGTTCGCAATTGATGTGATGCCAGGTACTGCTCCAATTTCCATAGCTCCTTATCGGATGGCACCCACAGAGTTGAAGGAATTGAAGGTGCAGTTGCAATAATTGTTAGATAAGGGGTTCATTTGCCCGAGTGTATCACCATAGGGAGCACCGGTGTTGTTTGTGAAAAAGAAAGATGGTTCCCTTCGATTATGTATTGACTACAGGCAATTGAATAAAGTCACTATAAAGAACAAGTACCCACTGCCTCGGATTGATGATTTGTTCGATCAACTAAAAGGTGCAACTATTTTCTCAAAAATTAATTTGAAATCTGGCTATCATCAGCTTCAGGATATGGATGTAGATGTACCAAAGACTACCTTCCACACCCGATATGGCGGCTATAAGTTCTTGGTTATGCCATTGGGCCTTACCAATGCACCAGCAGCATTCATGAATTTGATGAACCGAATCTTCCATCCATATTTAGACTAGTTTGTGGTGGTATTTATAGATGATATACTGGTGTATTCAAAAACTCTAGAGGAACATGACAAGCAATAGAGAATTGTTCTACAGACTTTGAGGGATAAAAAGTTGTATGCCAAGTTTAGTAAGTTTGAATTCTGGTTAAATGAAGTTGCTTTCCTTGGCCATGTAGTGTCAGCAGAGGGTATTAAATTTGATCCTTAAAAGGTTGAAGCTATCCTAGAGTGGAAACCACCCAAAAATATTCCAGAAGTTAGGAGTTTCCTGGGTTTAGTAGGTTATTGTCGACGGTTTGTCAAAGGATTCTCCATGATAGCTACCCCACTCACCAAGTTGCTACAGAAGAATGCTAAGTTTGAGTGGATAGATAGGTGTCAAGAGAGTTTTGAAAAACTAAAAACTATTTTGACTGATGCACCGGTGCTTACATAACCCACTTCAGGTAAATTATATGTCATTTATAGTGATGCTTCCAGAAATGGGTTAGGATGTGTGCTTATATAGGAAGGCAAAGTGTTAGCCTATGCTTCCATGAAAGAAACTATTCTACCCATAATTTAGAGCTAGCAGCTATTGTGTTCGCCCTGAAGATCTGGAGCCACTTTTTATATGGGGAAAGATGTTACATCTACACCGATCATAAAAGCCTAAAGTACTTGCCTACTCAGAAGGAACTCAACTTAAGACAAAGGCATTGGTTGGAGCTTATCAGGGATTATGACTGAAGGCCAATGTGGTTGTTGACGTACTTAGCATTAAATATTAAGCAGCACTGAGAGAAATGAAGGTGAAGATGAATGTAGTTCAAGACGGGGCACTGATAGCTGAAATTCATGCAAAACCTGACTGGTTACAACAAATAAAAGCTACCTAAAGGCAAGATGATAGGTTAGCCTCTATCATTTCTCAAGTACAAGCTAGGAAGGATAGTGAATTCTTCCTTGGTCCTAATGATTGCTTATACTATAAAAGGAGGATTTGTGTACCAAATGATGCAACATTGAAAAAGAATATTAAGATAGAAGCCCACAGTAGTAAATATGCAATGCACCCAGGCAGTAACAAAATGTACCAAGACTTAAAAGCAACCTACTAATTACTAAGGATGAAAAAGGAGATTGCAAATTTTGTGACTAAATGCTTAATATGTCAGCAAGTGAAGATTGAACACCAAGTTCCTTCAGGATTACTGTAGCCTATCACCATACCAAAATGGAAATGGGAACATGTCACCATGGATTTCGTGTCTGGACTGCCACTTACCAGGAAATAACATGATTCTATTTGGGTGATAGTTGACAGATTAACAAATTTTGCTCACTTCAAACCAGTGAAAACTAATTTCCCATTAGCCAAGTTGGCAGAAATCCACATCAATGAGATAGTGAGGCTACATGGTATTCCCATCTCCATCATTCAGATAGAGATCCTTGGTTTACATCCAGATTTTGGCAAAAGCTTCAAAAAGCATTAGGAACTAATTTGCATTACAGTACAACCTTCCACCCCCAGACTAATGGACAATCTAAGCGAGTGATCCATATATTGGAAGACATGTTAAGGTGTTGTATCCTTGAGTTTGGTAGTAGTTAGGAAAAGTATCTTCCAATGGCAAAATTTGCATATAACAATAGTTACAATCCAGCATCAAGATGGCACCTTGTGGAGCACTTTATGGGAGAAAATGTAGGACACCTTTGTGTTGGACCGAGCTAAGAGAGAATAAGCTAATGGGACTATATTTAATCCAGGAAACCGAGGAGAAAGTTAAATTTATCAGAGATAACCTGAAGGTAGCTACAGATAGACAAAAATCCTATGCTGACTTAAAAAGGAAAGACATAGAATTCAATGTGGGCGAGAAAGTGTTCTTAAAGGTTTCCCCATGGAGGAAGATCCTATACCTTAGGCAAAAATTCCCTTAACCTTAATCTCGTTCCTTTCCTTTTCCTTTACTCCTTCCACCTTCTTCATCTCCTTTAACAACAATTTCATCCATTAATATAACTTCTATCATTTTAATCAATCAATCACTCACAAGATCAAGAAGGAGATGAATAATAAGATGATGAACTATAAAATTAAGATACTTACCTTATAGTTTTACACTAATGATCTTAATTAAGCAACATGCAATTATTTCTTCAAAGGTTTCTTAGAGGAATTAACCTTGAACACAAAAGATGAGAAGAAGAATTTCTGTAACTCGCTCAATAATTTCATCCAACACATACCCTTTCTCTTCACAAAATTAACTATTTATATAAGCAAGTGAAGATTCCCTTTTTGGTCCCTTAAAAAGTTATATGTCTTACAATAACCTCTCAACCTTTTGCATGCTTTACATTAATACCTTCATTAAATATTTCTCTTAAATCAACCACTAAATTCTTTCTTTAATCACACTTGTCCTTTAAAATGCCATATTTACAAATTGACCCCTAAATTAATACTTCATATTTCAATTACACCCTTGAACATTATTAAACCAAAATAATAATTTAATTGATTTATGCCATTAATATAATATAAATAATTCATCACTAGTCACACGCCTTATGTGAAATTCACATTTATAATTTAATCTTAATCAAATAAAATTCTACTTAAAACATGCATTTTCAATTAGGGTCATGTTAGGGCCTTACAATATGTATATATATCTGTGCTTATATTTTGTGAGATATATACTCTTTTAAGGGAAGGAAAGAACATTATGACACGTGTTTCATACCATGTGTGCTTAAGTCAACAAAAGGGAGGAAATTTAAAGTGATTGATCTCAACGTTTCCTAGTGTGAGACCCCATATAAGAACAAACCTTAGAACCCTTAACTTATCCTTGAAATATAATTCAGCGTGGCTAGCTTAGATATTCTCTAAAAGGTCATAAGATAAATTTGGCAAGGCAGATCTAATAAGAAAAGTGAGTTGAATCATCATAAACAACATATAGCAAGAGGGAAAGATAACCTTTCAATTACATTTAATGGTTTTGTGGTTCACCGGTATGCCTATTATAGTCTCAATGGGTAAAGACATAATAATTAACACAAAAATTGCTTTATGATCCACTACAAGACAAAGGGGTATTAGGGACCATAAAATAGGGACCAATCAATTTTATGGTCCTTAAAAGTATACTACTAAAGACCAGTTTTTTTATTTAGTCCATAATTCTCAATTCTCCAATTTTATTTGTAAAAAGATTTAATCTGGTCCTTAATACATATAAAATCTGGTCCCTGATGTCTATTGTTAGTGGGATAAAAATGATCCATTTGAAATTTAGTCTTGATACCTATTGCGAGTCAAAAATGCCCTATTCGATAGAAAAATTAAAACAACGCAAATCTACTTGTGCCTTTCATTTCTTTGGTTTCTCGCCAAACAAATCCCTAAAATCAACATCATCCATCGACACCATCCACCGTCCACCATTAAACAAATCTCTAAAATCAACACCATTAAACAAATCCCTACTTGTGCCTTTCATTTCTTTGGTTCCGCCTATCGACACCGTCCACCGTCGGGTTGTCATTCTCCACTAACAGGTGAGTCATTCATTCTTCTACTTCGTTCGACTTTTTTTTTCTTCGTTAAGTTTATCATTTATTTCTGATTGTTCTATAATTCTTTGATTTTGATTTTTCTTTTTTGTATTAAGAATATGATTTTTCTTTGATTTCGAACACTGAAGAGCATTATAAGGTTGTAATCTCTTATCCATGGTCGCTTGGTTAGAAGGCAAACTATTGCCACCTTATATTATATTCGGACAATTGTTAGATTTCAGGCACTGGCTCATGGTCAAAAGGTTAGACGTTCCGCTATTGGGATTGAGGTGCTGAATGTATGCAACAAGGGAAAAATTTAGGTATTGTTTTGATGTAATTGGGAGATCTCTCTGTTAGATCCTCTAATTGAAATACTCCTATTTCCATTAACAAATATTTATGTTAACATTTTAAGTGTATTGTTGCTAAGATGGAATATTTGACAATTTGGAGTAACTACTCATTCCTTTTGTTCGTCTTCTCCTTGTCCTTAGATCTAGAACAAGTTCGATAGTGGATTTTCTTTAATAGAATTATCTGTTTGCTAATGTTTTGATGCTATCGATATATTGCTAATTTTAAATAATTTTTTTGTAATTAGGGCGCTATATATTCAGATTCATCTGGAAAATGTGCATCTGTGAATGAGAAGATTATAAATAATGTATTTGCTTAGAAGGTGAGATCCACTAATATTTTCTTATGTGAATAGGTCTGTTGTCATTGGAGGTCCAATCTTGAAATTCCTGATGAATTGTTTAGTTTAAGGTTAGTTTGTCCATAATTAATATATTGATTCACATGTATATAATTTTTCCTTGTTTGTCTTTTTGGTTCCATCATATATTTCATTTCAAAGTTTATTGCTAGATAAATACTTCCATTTGGCACTCGTTAAATATATTTAATATAGCACTATTAACATTCTTCTATTCAACTTCTTCATAATTTGGAGTTAACGAGTCTAAATGATTTAATTCATATTTAGTTACTTGCCATTTAACCCTTCACATAACAGAATTCTTGCTTTCAAAAAATGTTGCAGCCTATTTAATGTTATTTTGGCAAATGAGTTCATAGTTGGCTATCTATTTAACTGATTTTCCATTTGTCTATTTACGTTATATAGAATAAAATGCAAAATTGTGAAGTTTCTGTATCATCAAATTTGGAGAACTATGCAATAAATGATGATTACTTCTAGTTCATGTTGCTGTTATCTCCTATGCCAATAATTTACTTCAATTGAATGAATTGTACTAATTTTGATTGCCATAATATTTTAGACACTGCATACATTTATGTAGCTATTATGCAAGTAGATTGAGAGGTAGATGAATGAAATACACATGTATATGTTAATGCACATGTTAATGGGTTTCAATCTATTCGTATTTGAGAATCTTTGTACTGTGATCGAGTTTTATTGATCGTCACTTTTATTTACTTATACAGGTTTCTGATCGTTGCTTTTATTTACTTATACAAGCTTGCAACATTGGAAAACTTCCTCTACCAAGTAATATCACTGGTTCAATTTAAATATTTGTCATTTTGATTTTGATCGTCATAGTAACTTATTAATTTGGTGTTCTATTCCATGTTCTCATCAAGCTGTTCTCTTAAGGCAGCAAACTCTACAGTAAATGCACCAAATTCTGACATTTGATGCCACGAAGATGAGATGCATCACTGGAACTGTTATGTGACAGCTCAATCTATTGATTTTTTAATTCTATTATCTGTCTGTTGGTTTTTTTATTCTATCATCTACCAACTATTAGCAGAGTGAGCTCTACGAAAGCAAATGAACTCAAGAATTGGCAGGATCTTATGCCAAAGTGTGAATTCTGGGAGATATATAAAATTTTCTCTGATTTTTACATTTTTTTCTCTGATTGCAAGTTGCCTAAGGTCATCGCTATAAAAATGCCAATGAAATTGCAAACCCGTGATATGATCATTAGGAATGATGATCATAGTTGAGTTGTGATTTTCTTACTATGTGCCATTTGGCCTCTAGGTTTGTAATTTTCGTTGCAAGTCCATTAATAGCTTCCATACTAGTAGTGTTCGAAAGGTATAATTTTGTTTTGTTTTGTCTTTGGCAGGTACTCTATTTTAACACTGGTCTCAGAGGCCATATGCCATTTAATTTATCCTTTCAGATGGCATGTAAGTTATAAATATTTGGTGGTCAATTAATCCGTTATCAGGTAGATATGGATTTCCTTTTTATTGATTGTTAAATGGTAGTTGGATATTGATTTCTTACTAAATAAGCTAATTCAGTACTCATGTCTTGCTATCATTTAATTGTTTTATGTTTGTTGTTAATGGAATATGGCCTATTAACATGACATTGATTTGATATATCACTTTAGATCATTTTCTATATGAAATTAACATGGTGAAATGTCTGAAAACCATTTTGAAACTATAATGTTTAGGGTCATAGTGTGTTTGACTTCTTGTGGGCATGCTCACCCACTGAGTTGGGAGGTGAGAGAGCTAGCTCTTCTTTTATGGACTAGGCCTATAGGGCCTTTCCACCAAAAAGCTGTTGTTGGTGGCATTGAAGGGGAAGTGGTTGCAATTGTTGGTGGCCTTTCCTGCAATATATAAGTAAATAAACTTATGGAAGAAATTCATCTTTATCTTTTTTTTTCCATTTGTGTGCATGGTCTCAAAAATAGCACAGCTAAAAATTGATCTTAGAATGCACAACATACATGCATTATAGATTGTTATAATAATTCATTAGCATGTTAATATAATTTCTAATTGCGCATTGCTTTGGACTAAAATATTTGATAGTTTTCTGGAAGTGGGATTCTACTTTCTTTGGGAAACTTACAAAGAAATTAATGTTAGGTATTTTTGGCCATTTTAACTATTGCAAAAACTCTTCATTCTAGGCCTCTAGGGTGATAGCAAAGTCTACATTTCCACTATAATTGGGTTTTTTAAGTTAGATTTTGATAGCTGGAAGTTATTTTTTCTTGCATGGAAAATGGAATTGGTCAGAATGCGGGCAAGGATCAATTTGAAGAACCTGGAAGACCTGCAGCAATAATTTCTAATCATGTTTCATATTTAGATATTTTGTATCACATGTCTTCTTCTTTTCCAAGGTTTGTTCATATCTCAGTTTTTGCTACTCCTATGGAATTTTCCTATTTAATGTTTCAAAACCACACATATAGTATTCTTGCTTGATTGATGCATTTTTTTTATATTTTATTTTTTATTTGATTTTATCATCATGGATTTTTTGCTGAAGAGATCAGTAGGTAAACTTTCGACTGTCGGCCTCATCAGGTTAGTCAAAAGCATCTGAACATTTTTTTTATTTCATTTAAAGTGCTGACCTGCTTTTACTGGCCCTTCTCATAATATATATATATAAAGCAATTGTTTGAATGGATAAGAGGGGTTTTGGTTTTGATTCTGATGTGGTTTGTTTTTCTTACAGCAAATGCCTTGGTTGTGTTTGTGTTCAACAGGAAAGTGATTAGCTACCCTTCATTATAACCTTTAACTAGTCCTTTCTTCGCACGCAATACAGTTTACACTTTTTGTTTCCAATACCCATTTTGAAGTTGTTTGTCTTGACTTGTCTCATTGGTTTTGTTAATTGTTAAACTATTTGGATTTTGGCATAACTTTTTTTTTTAATTTTTTATCTTACCTTGCTATATAATAATTAAAAAAAGAAGAAGAAGAAAATAATAGAAAGCTTCCTAAAATGTTCTCCAAGATTTCTTACTTTTGTATTTCATTTACCTTTGCAAGTGGGTTGATTTCAATAGTTGTAGTCAAGTTCAATCTATCCATTAAAGATTTATAATTTCTTTTTTTTCTTTCTTTGTCTTTTCCTTTTTCATAATTTTACCATTTGTGAACTGTTTTAGTGGCTTGTTACTTTTTTTTTAATTTTTTGCCGTAGGAGATGAGATCTTGTTGGAGCTTCTTCATCATCTTAGTTTAGATTATTACTTCTAATTATGAAAAGATGTAGTCAATTGTCAAGTTGTTTTTTCCATAACATTTTGAATTAATTTCCTATGGCTGTTTTTGTATTTTGATGGTTAGGCTTGGAGGCAGATCACACTGTCCACTTGGTTCGTGGTTTTGCACTAGCTGTTACAACAAATGCAGTTAGCTCCCGCTAGCAATATTGGAGCTCTAAACACTACTATAACTATTTCATAGGGTGTTGGTGCCAAATAAGGTGGAGCACTTTGAGGATCTAGTTTTGGAGCTTTACTATTTCTAGGACTTGGTTTGAATAGCTTGGGAGGCTTGGGTGGCAGTGGTGGTTTATTTGGAGTTGGACTTTCAAAGTTTGAATAGATTCAGCAGCAATTGACTCAAACTGGAGGTGATAGTGCAAACCTATTTGCAACTCTTTTAGGGAACCAAACAGGAACTCAAATGAGTGATGGGACAACTAATCCTTCAATCACTAATTATGAGTCCACTGGTTCTCCAGCTCCAAATACAAATCCACTTCCCAATACCTGGGTTGCTGCCGTAAGTAAGTTGTCTTGCTCACTATAATTAGTGTGTTTATATAATTTATCTAGTATTGACATTTCAGAGCTGTTCAATATAAACCTCTCTATATTTTCTTATATTTTCTTTATTTTATGTTGATTTTGTATGACAATCATGTGTCCTAATAATGACAAATACTTAGGCCAAATAAGAACTAAAGAGTTGCAACATTTCTTCCTTTTTATTTAATATATACAATATTTTTATTCATATGATAATTTTTTTAGAAGTTAACTCTTACATTTGTATTCATTACAAATTATATATATATATATATATGAAATGTTGGGATTATTATTTATATATGTATCTATTATTTATGAATTATATAATACAATTGAATTTACAGAATTAAAAATTTTATTTATTTTGGAATTGACAGGAATTATATACCTTTTAGTGACTAGATTAGAGGCTAAAATATTGGTCTTTTATTAACCTTTTAGTGACCAGATTACAATTAAAAGTTGGTCCCAAAAACAATAACGACGGGATATAAGTTGTCCTCTTTGAATTTTAGTGACCAAATTTTTGGTAATTAAAAAGTTTTATTAGTCACATGAGCTAATTATTTGGGACAAAAAATCTGGTCTTTAATACTTTCTAGGTACTAGTTATTTTTTGTCCTTAAATTTTTTTAGGGACCAGATTTTTGGTCCTTAAAGGTTGTATGGGTCACGTGAGGTGGATTAATTTGGACAAGAAATCCGGGTCCTTAATATTTTTTAGGGACCAGAATTTTCTTGTCCTTAATAACTTTTAAGGACCAAATGTCAAATCTGGTCCTTATTAGTCATTACCGATGGAGCCTTTAAAGACCAGAAATATGGTCCTTATTGACCTTTAAGGACAAATTTTTCAACTTAAAGGACCAGATTTATGGTCTTTAAAGGTCATTTTTCTTATAGTGAGATCAGTAATTAAAACAGTAAATATTAAAAGGCAATCTGGGGTTAGGCATACATAATAAAGAGGATCTTGTTTTTCAAGACTTATATATCACTAACTAAGGATGCGATCACGGGGCAGGGTAGGCATGGGGATGGGGTCCCTACTTCCCTCCCCATGCAATATTGGGGATTCCCCATCCTCGCCGCCGCTTAGCACACGGGGAAAAAAACCTCCTTACCTCGTAGCGATCCCCATTCCCCAAATAGTATTCCCCAACCTCAATGAATCCCTAACCCGACCTGAATTAAACATATCCTATAAATTTATTTCATTTCAAAAAAAACACATAAAATTAAAATACAAATTTTCACAATTAATAACTTAAAATTAAAAATATTCCACACCATTCAAATACAAATATTTATAAACATCCCATATAATTCAAATTATAAAATAATATTCATTCATTAACAATTAATAACTTCACTTGGAACACTTTCATTCCGAAAAATGTCAACTTGAAATATCAATTAATCAAACATAACAAATTACTTCTATATTTATATATAGATTGAAAGTAAATTGAAATTGATGACAACAATTGTACCACACTAAAATTTGCATTTAACATGCATGAAATTTCTAGAGCATGAATAGTAACCCTAATATAGTTTTTGGGGAAATCATAGTAGAAAAAGATAGTAAAAATTTGAAGTATATTAAGGTTAAACATGTTGAAGCTAGGAAAATCTAAGGATAGGTGACCTGGCAAACAATTTAACCAAATACTGAAATATGAAAATAGGTGTAAAACGGAGTCTAATGGTATAATTTGAGAAGAAATTGATTAAATAGGCCTTCAATTCAGACAAAGAATTTTTACTCAATATTGTAAACTTGAATGACCTAAAGTTTGATCAAGCCATAAAATACTCAAAGACCTCTAAAATTTTTTTGATCATATATGCATGTTAGATATGACTTAAATTAACTACTGGAACTTAAAAATAATTTTTAACAGTTTCAAAATTGAGTTTTGGACTGGTCAATTTTGCTTCTAAAGCTAAAAGTATACCAAAATGATGTTAGAATGACTTAAAAATTTAACCAGATGCTTCTATATATTTAAGTGCACACGAGGAAAAATTTCATGACATTTTGACAAGCAAAACATTCACTTCAGAAAAATGATAAAAAATCGAGGTTAAATTAGTTAGAGGGCTTAAAGGCCATATTTAATTCTAATAAGGACATATTAGTCATTAGAAAAGGAGCTTGAGCATCTACATACATCAGTATGTTAAAAAGAGAGGTATGAACCAATGGAATCATAACAAGTGTCTTAAAAACAAGCCATTAGATGAAATAACAAATGGAGAAATTTGGGCCATTGATTTGGTGAACTTTAGAGCTGCCTAGAGAAGGCTAGAATTCTCTAAAATTCACCCCAAAAATCTATCATCTTCTCCCATTTTTTCTCAAAAAATCCAAACCACCATCTATTTGCCTTCTTCACCATTTTTTCTTCCATTCTCTCTCCTCTACCCTAGTTCCACTCAAATATACTACAAGATGTTCTCTTCATCGTATAATCTTGATTGGAGCAAAAAAAAAAGATTGAAAAACAAAGGATTTAAGTGAGTGAAAGAAAACCTAATTAGTTTTAATTAGGGATTTTTATGTAAAGGAATTAGGTAAGTCATGGTGTTCTAGTAAGTTTTAATTAGGGATTTTTATGCAAAGCTTCTCTAGCATGATTATTTATTGGCATTTAGGTGTTAAATTTCAAAGCATAGACTTATGATTTCTCCTCCCTAAAATTTGGCCTAAAGGTGGAACACAAGAGGAAGAAAAGAACAAAAAGGAGGAAGACTAAAGGAAGAAACATTAGGTGATTTGAAGCTTCATATAAGTTAGTGGATACATTCTCTACATTTAATTTCATTTAATTTTGTCATTTCTCATAAAAATTACATTATGTAACAAATGAAAATGAGTGAATAATATAAAATAATTTAAGAGAACGTTGTAGAATGATGAATTAACATAGAATAAGTATGAAATTGTATAGAAAACAAGCATATGTGTGGTGAAGTAGTTGTGGCCAAATTGTACCCTAAAAGGAATGTAGGATATGTTTGATGTTAAATGATGCATTAAGCATTAATTTAGCAACATAATGATAAATGAACACATTGTAATTGATTTGAGTAAAAATCATGAAAGTACATAAAGGTTAGCATGTTTCCATAATGCTATTTACATAAGTAATAATAGAATATTAAGGTAAAATTAGCACAAGTTAACATATGTGCATATAATTTAACCTTGGAAACATAAATGGAATAAAATGGAATGGGAAAATAAAAAGTATGTGGGATATCTCATCAATACCGAATGGTAAGCTTATTGGAAATGCCATATTTAAATTATGTTTACATGTTATTTCAGATGTACATTTTGGTTTTATATATATTGTAGATGAATACATGAAAAATAAAGGTGTATAAGATGATACATAATTGGTGTACTATGTAAAATATAATAGAAATATAAAATAAAGTACAACATTCAGTTGCCTTTAGTATACAATGGGTGCTCCGGGACCCATATACCGTAGTAAAATCATACAGTAAATTATTATCGAGGAATGACTACCTTTGAGTAGTCACCTCACTCATACAATCACATAGTATTCTCATATAGTCATACAGTCCACTTTCGGCATATCTGGTTTGAGGATTTTCATTAGTTACTACTAGGGGCAAAATGATAATTATGTAAAAAATATGGACTAAATGATAAATTTTACATAAAAGAACTCATAAATGTAAATAAATAGGAAATAATGTGAAAAATGAGATTAATATGTTCAAAAAGGGTAAAATAGTAATTACGCAATAAATTAGGGGTAAAATAGTAATTTGACATAAAAAGGGTGGTTGAAAGGATTAAAAAGGTCAAATAAGGAAAAAAGAGTAAAACCATAAATAATGAAAAGTTCAGGGACTAAAATGTAATTTTTCACTTTATAGGCAAACATGAGGACCTGAAAAGGAAATTTTTCATCTAGATTAAATTAACGGTCAAAGAAAGTCAAAATGGAAGTCAAATGAAGTCAAATAAGGTAAATAAAAAGTTTAGGGGCCTATTTGTAATTTTACCTTCAGGTAAGAATATTATAGCAATTAATAATAAAATTAAGTATCATAAGGCTTGAGTGTTAAATTATAAGTTAAAACTAGTTAATGAAGTTAAATTAATAAAGGTAACATGAAGAGGGTAAAATGGTAATTAAACAAAAATAATATCAATAAACAAAATTTTGAATAGTTATATCCACCACTAGGCGACATTGTATCTTAACGCATGGTTTTGTGACTACACATAGGGATAGGTACATAAAGGATGAAGAAAGAAAAGTCGAAATCATATACATGTGTCTCGTTTTTTGGATCAAATTTAGTTCAATATGTATTAGCTTACTTTAGAATTTTGGAATGTAAATTGTTACTTGTATTAAGAATGTTACGTAAGGATGAATTTATGTAAATATATATATATATATATATGCATATGTGAACTGGTGAATGTATGATTGTGTTGTGTTGATAGATGTTGGATAAATATAGAAGTGTTATGCATGCAAATGAAGTTTTGGAGGCGAAATTTGACTATTGGGAGTCTTAAATCTTCAATTTGTAGGTTTAAGTAGCACAATTTTTAAGCTATTATGCTGCCAAAAATTTTACCCAATGAATAGTAACTTAGTGACGTCAAAATAAGTTGGACCCTAAAGTATATACTTAATATATTAGTTATTAGATTGAATGGTCTTCTATAATAATAGCCTCCAACATCACAATGATATATATATATACACACACACCATGTATGGAAAGCCTGTATGTTCTTAAGGTGTTACATTTAGTGGTATTAGAGCAGGTTTAGGCAATCCTAAGATCAGAGTAAATACCTAAGGGTGAATGGAAGTTTAAATCGATACATGTACATGCCATGAAGGAATAAGTGATTTTGTTATTGAATCTTACCTATCTCTTTTGCTTATTTCAGTTAAAGATATGGCTTCAGGATCGCGGCGAGTTCTTGAATTAGTGAGTTTTACTAAGAGTGGGGCCTCAGCCTTAGCCAGACCTGCAGCTAGTGTAGCTACTATAACTGCTCGGTCCCAGTTGCCTAGTCATTATATGCCACCACCAGCTCCACTAGTTCCTCAACCAGCTGCACAGGCACCTCCAAATTTTGCATAGATGATGGTAGATATTATATATCAGAAGCTATAGGCCCCAACTCCTCCTCAACCATAGCATCATCCGCCACCCCAACCACCTAACAAACCCATATTGGAACAACTAAAAAGGTTGGGAGCCTAAAATTTTTATGGTCGAGAATAGATAATAGCAACAAAAGCTAAAGAATGGCTGGACCAAAGGAAGAGACTTTTTTAGATTACACATAGTCTACCCCAGGCGAAGTTAGAGAGTGTAATGGCATTGTTCCAGCATCCATCCTACACCTGGTGGAATACAGTCAGACGACATAAACTACTTGAGCAAGTAACATGGGATTTCTTCCTCCAACAATTCAAAGATAAATACATGGGGAAAGAATACTAAGGGAATATAGAGGAGGCATTTTGGCGACTACGCCAAGGGACCCAAATAGTGTAGGAATATGATCGAGAGTTTGAAAGAATTAGTGTCTACATGAAGGACTACCAGATGGCCCCTACAAAGATGTGTTACCTATTTTGGAGGGGACTCTACAATGATATCAAAAAAGCCCTAGTAGCTCATACTTACATTGACAGGAGGGAGTTAGTAGATACGACCATAAAGATTGAAGCAATTGATGTTGAGGAAATAAATAGAAGGGCAAGGTCACAACAAAGAAGAAGACCACCTGCAGGAGCACCCAATAGGTCTAGTAAAAAGCCTAGAGGCACTACTGTTCCTCTACTAGGCTCATCAAAAAATCAAGTAGCTAGTCAGAATTCCACTACTGGAGTTGCTTCTCCTGCTACATTTATAGCCAGTGCCCTCTAAGGACAGGGAGGATTTAGTAACCCAGTATGTAATCATTATGGGAGACAACATCCAGGAGAATGCTGGGGACTTATGGATGTTTGTTTAAAGTGCGGATCAAAAGACCATCTAAAGAAAGATTGCCTTTAAGCTCAAGCAACTACTTCAGCTACTCTGGTAGACAGACTAGTACTGCACCAGCTAGAGGTCA
Organism: Excoecaria agallocha; assembly: GCA_037975025.1. Taxonomy (NCBI): domain Eukaryota; kingdom Viridiplantae; phylum Streptophyta; class Magnoliopsida; order Malpighiales; family Euphorbiaceae; genus Excoecaria; species Excoecaria agallocha. The sequence continues at coordinate 23,626,466 of CM075821.1, read as the reverse complement.
TAGGAGAGGTGGACCCACTGGAGCTATATTAGCTAGAGGGAGCACACAAGCACCACTAATACCAGGCAGGCAACCATCAGGCTAGGGAAGAGCAAGATGCTCTAGATGTCATAGTAGGTAAATTTTATTTGTTTGATGCTCCGATATGTGCATTGATATATCCCAAGTCCACACACTCCTATCTTGGCACAAAGATTGCACATAGGAAATGGTTAGCTAGAACAAAATTAGATCAGGACATCTTAGTTAGCAATCCTTTAGGGCACAACATGGTAGTCAACAAAGTATTTAGAGACTACCCCATCCAGATACAAGAAACTACTTTTGTTGCAAATTTGATAGAGCTTCCCTTCCATAAATTTGATGTGATTTTGGGGATAGAGTGGCTCCATAAACATCAAGTAATGGTGGATTGTCAATCAAAAAGAATCACATTGGAGACCCTCGATGGATAGGAGATCACGATTGTAGGAGAAAGATCCAATCATTATCAAACATTATCTCAGCCACTGCAGCACATAGGTGCATTCGCAAGGGATGTTCAACTTATTTAGCTTATATGACAGACATTAAAGAAGAAAAGCTTAAAGTCAGTGATGTGCCTACAGTTCATGATTTCTCTGATGATGCATGTTCAGAAAGTGCACTAAATCATCAAGTAATAAAGTAGGGTATAGTTAGGACCCATGAATATGATACCTAAAGGGATTGATGATGCAACCAGTGAAAATCAATTGTATGCTAAAGAATTCCTAAATTTTTTGTATATGTATAAGCTATCACCTAAATGGTATGTAGAAATAATAACAATGAAATTAAACTTGCAGTAATTTTTCTATAAAATAATCAAGTACATAATAAACAAGTATAAAATTCAATAGGATAAAAGTGTTGCATAGCTTCACTCATTCTCCCCATATCCAATGTGAATTAATTTAACCTAAAGATATATATAAACAAATTTGGGATAACCCTCTTATCCCTAGCGTCCCATTTTGGAGCAAGCTACTCTAATTACAAGGCATCCCATTCCAGAGCAGGCCCTACAATTAGCCTAAGCATGGGTCTAAAATCCTAATTCCATATTGCTTTCCCATTCCAAAGCCAAAAAAACCCAAAACTCATTTATTTCACTATACACTCTAATCCTAAAATCACAAAATCCTACATATTAAGAGTCCCATTCAAGAGCAATCTAAATCCATATCATTCATGATAAAAGAAAAGAGAAATAAACATTCATAGCATTTATCACTACATTATAGCTCTTACTACCACATTTTTCACAAATTTAACACTCTTGACTGATCAGCTCAATTTTCATTACTTAACCTACACAATACTACTCTACCTAGAGTGGCCAATTCTAAAACACGGAAGATATACAACATTTAAGTTATATGGTTAAATTTATTAGTTTAATCAAGAAAAAATTAAGTAGTGCGCTTTCAGCATACCAATTCAACTCAAGGGGCTAGCAAAGGTAAACATGAATCACAGGGTAGATGAAAAGTCATTTTAAAGTGACTGCCAAAGAAAGGCTACCTAGGTAATGTCCTAAATTTGCTTGAGTTAATTGTTTGTTTTGAAGTGTGAAGAGGACGGTTCTAGCTATTCCAGAATTCCTTTACTCAATTGCTCTCACTCATTGGTCTTTCATAATTTTCACAAAATTAGCCTATTATGCTCACTAAATTAGAAATTGAATGGTATAAAACTAATTGAGATCAAACTTGCTTAAACTTCTACTGCTCTCTAGCTACTTAAAGCTCTCTAAACTAAAGTTCAATAATATTAGAGTTCAAATTGATCCCGTCAAGATTAACTGGGTAAACATAGAGCAAATGCAATTGGCAAAAAACAACTCAACAACACAAAGACCTTATTCAAAATTTTAAATTAAAGGTAAATAAACACTAAAACAAAAAAAAGTATTGAAAGTAAAGTATAAAAAGAAAATAACTAAAAGCAAAAAATGAAATTGAACTAACATAAACTACCATTGATTAAAACTAAAGAAAACTTCAAAAATGCAACACTTTACTAAAAATAGAAATGTACTTAAACAACTAATAAAATAACCAAACTTAAAACATAAATAAACTAAAACAATGAGATGTGGTTCAAGGATTTCACAATTTTTTAGCATTTGAAACGCAATCTTCTTCTTCCCAAAAATCTACACAAGAATCTTTACAAGCCTTCACAAAAAGTTACCTTCAGCAATGGTTAGCACTAAATCTTCACAAAAAGAATTTCCTTCACAAAATTCATCAAGTTGTAACTATTATCCATAAAAACAATCAATGTTAAAAAATAATCCCCTACCCTACACTTCTAAAGTTGCTGTCCTCAGTAACTATTATAAAATCATCTCAAAAATGAAAAGTGAGGTAGGCAACTCCTTGTAATCAAGGGGCAAATAGAGAAGGGGATGGTGGTGCAATTGTCTCAATCTCAGTGATTAATATGGCCAGGGTTGTGATAATTTCCCCTTATTGTTGCTTGAACTTTGCTTAATTTATAGCTAGAGTGTCTTTTCTATTTATCAAGGTAGTGTACTCGGTAAAGGATACGGTGACAGTCCCTTGGTCTAGGCCAGGTGGAGGATTGCCTAAACTCCTTGTCATTTTCTTAATGTATTCCTCTTTATCGATGAGTCTGATGCCATGCTGTGTAGCTAGATGTTCAACAATGACTTTAATATTCTTGAGTAGCTTGTGATCAGTATAAACTACTACAGGTAAGGCATCATCTTTATTCAGTGGATGCTCAAAAGCCCTAGCAACCATAGTACCCATCTTCCCAATGAAATCATTTTCAATTTGGTGGGTTGTTGCTGTATCTCTTTTATCTTGTTCCACCAATGGTAAGCACCATTAATTAAAAATTTTTTGGCCATGCAGGCTAAAAAAAACACCTCTGGTAAGTTTACCTGCCTTACAGACTGCACGTGAGACATAGGAGATAATGAGAAAAATCTGTACAAAATCCAAAAGGTATAATCCCTCAAGTGGTGGGATTTGGTTGTCTCTGAAATGTATAGGCCTTCATCTTGAGGATCTTTGATCTCCATCCATGTAGTGTTCTTGTCATAATTAGAGTATGCATAGGGTGCATCACTAGGGAATCCCAAAGCATCAGAAAATTCTACAAAAGTCCTATCATAGTAATTGCCTTCCAACCAAAAGGATACCATGTCAAGGAACTTTTCATGGCCAGAATGGCATTTAACAGTAGCCAAAGAGTCCCTAGTTAGCTTAGGATAAACTAGCTCCTTGCAGTCAAAAAACTTCTCCTAGCCAATTCCTTGATTCCTAACTTCTCCAACAGCTTAAATCTAAGTAGGCTAAAGGAAGGTATTCACAGTTAGATAAAATTTTATAAGTAGTATGACCATTTTTAGGTATACAACTTGGCACTTTAGGCTCCCTTGATCTCTTCTTCTTTTGCCTCTTGATAGATGTTAGTAGAGGTGGTAGAGGTTGACTGGAAAGAGGCTAAATGGCTTGAGCCTATGATGATGAAGAACCTTCAGTACGAGATCATTTTCGTGCAACTAACAATAACAAAGGACAAAACAAAGTTAAACCTGTACAATGTTTTAAAAGAAAACACAAAAAGCACAACCAAAAGAATTTGAGAAACAATAATGCTTAGCACAATTTAAGATAAATAGAGAATAAAAAGGATAAACAATAAATAAGTGATGCATTTGTGGTTGCAACATGAGCATGTATCTCAAAATGATGTGAAGCTAAGCAACAACACATGGATTAATAGTCAAGCAAATACTTGAACAGAAATGGGGGCATCACTACAACATTAAAAAAATGAAGGATCTAAATAAAATTGTAGATTAAAGACAAGAATCCCTGCATCAGACTAATATGTGCATTGTACTTGCAATAATTAAGATAGGCATATATTCTATGAGACCCTTAACAAGACCCGAATTGAAATTGCAAGGCTTTTATAGGATTTTATTTGATTAAGATTAATTAAAAATGTGAATTTCACATAAGGTATGGGAAAAGTGATAAATTCCTTATATTATATTAATTTCAAGAGAGAAATTACATTATTATTTTTGTTTAAAAATATTCAAGGGTGTAATTCAATCATGAAGTGTAAATTTAGGGTCAATTTGTAAATATGGCATTTTAAGGACTAATTATGAATAAAGAAAGAATTTATTGGTTGATTTAAAAGAAACATTTAATGGATAGGTCAACGTAAATCATGCAAGAAAATAAGAGTCTTTGGTGGGACATGCAAATAATGGAAGGATTGAAAAGGGAATTATTCCTTGCCATTATAAATAGTCTTTTTCAAGGTAGAGAGAGAATGTATGGAGAGGGCCAAATTTTTAAGTGAGAATTCCATAATTTGGTTGTCTCTCTATTTCATTTTCTTTAATCTCTTAAAGCATATCTAAGTGTTCGTGAAGTAATCCATGCATGTGAGATTAATCAAGGATAATTAGTGTAAAACATCAGTGGCGAAGCCAGGATTTATAATCAAGAGGGACAAAAATATAAGTCATGCTTAAAAAATATAGCATAAATACTATAAATAAATTGTTAAATAAAGAAAAATATTCATTTACCATATTTAAGAAAACTTACAATTGTTCTCGATGAGTTTTCATGCATTTATAGTGACAAATAATGACTTTCTTATCAATAGCATTGAATAAATGTTTTCCAATATAAATGATCAAACAATCAGTTATCCATTGATCTCGCATTTTATTACGTAATCAATTTTTCACAAATTTCATAGCAAAAAATACTTTTTTAATTGTTGCAGTCGCAACGGGTAAAACAAGTGATAAAGTGATGAGTTTATAAACCAAATGATATAAATATATATATATATATATTTTTTTTTTGAAAAATTAAGGGTGGGGGGGGGGAGGGGGGGAATTGGCCCCCTTCCTCTTCAAATGGTGTCACCACTGTTAAATATTAATGTAAGCATATTAATTTGGTGTTTATCTCTTCTTCTTCATCTTTTTCTTACTTGGTTAATGGTGGATTGTGTTAAATGCTGGAAGTATGATAAATGGATGAATTGTTGTTAAATGAGAAGAAGAAGGTGGAAGAAGCAAAGGAAAAGGAAAGGTTCAAGATTGAAGTTAAAAGGGGAATTTTCGGCCAAGGTATGGGACTTGTGTGGTTTTGTGCTCTATGGATCTTCTTGCTCTTTAAAATGCATGCAAATTAAAGTCTTTGACTAGGTTTTAGAAATGTTAATGCATGTCTAAATTGATGGAATAACTTAGAGTTCTTAGAGGGATTATTTCCTAATAGCTTAATATTGTTGGGTAATTATACTTCTAAAAGAAGATTTAGCATGAAAGGACCCTTACCCATTCGTGGTATGCATACATTTCATGTTATGTTCTGATGTCAAATTATGGAGTCTAAATTAAAGGTATTAATTTAAAGTGTTATGAATAAACAATGCATGAAACCGGGGATAAAATGGTGTAAGATGGAGTAAGTTATTATTCATAAAAAGGAATCCTTACAAGAGTTGTGTTAATGAAAAGATATTGAAATTGTATAATTTGCATCTGTCTTGCTCTCAGGAATAGTCATGCTCATGACAATGCACTATATATGGACATTTATTTTCGCTTGGTCATGCTCGTGACAATGCACTATATGTGGACCATTTATTTTCGCCCCGACCATGCTCGCGACTTGCCAATGTAACATGTATCCTTTTTTTATTACCATGCTTTTGTATGAGAGAACTTGCTATGCTATCTTAGTGCCTTTACAGATTATGTACAACACTACACCATGCCAAAAATCCATATGAGCATAGTATTGATATATGTATAGTTAAAGTATGACCAAAGAATTCATTGAATTATATGATAAAATGCAATTGAATGTTATGACATGTTATAGAGTTTCATATGTGAGGCATGTGTTATGATGAGCAACCAAATAGGTATGTTTCACTATTTTATTGAAAAGGCATGTTACGTACACATGAGAAAGATATTGAAAGTAAGTTAAAAGAACATGAAAGACCATATGATTGATGCATATGAAATAATTCATAGTGATAAATGAATTGTTATATAAGTATATACACATTTCAATTGTGTGATGTAAGAATGAATATGTTATATGAAAAGAGAATCAATTAAAGTATTACCTGCATAGAGAGTTCAACAGTGGATAGATAGGCTTCTATAGGGATAGAGCAGCTGCCCCTATTGACCCCGTTTGGGTCTAATTACTATTTATCCCATTTGGATCATGAACATCCCCGTTTGGGTTGTTAGCTGACCCCATTTTGGTTTGCTTCACTGGTCCCTTATTCTTGTTGGCCCCATTTGGGTTTATCTTTCGATATCCTCGGATATCCCCTATTTTGATACCCTCGAGTATCCCCTGTTCTTGTTATCCACCTCTAAAACTTAAGTAGGCTACCTTAAAGTATAACTGCAGCATAGTTAATTACAATATAAATAATGCATCTGATATATGAAATAACATGTTTAATTATGGCTTATAATGCATGGGATATATTTACATACATTATGTATAGATCCTTTTATGAAATGCTTAAATTCATGTATGATGAATTAAAAGTAGTGTTACATTGTTATTTAAGATATTATATTTTCATATACACATGTATACTTATTTTGAATATGTTATTTTTAATACTTTTCAATTATCATTTGTTATATGTTTCTGACGACCACTTTGTGTGGTTGTCTTTCATGTTTAGTATCCCCACTAAGCTTTATAGCTTAGCACGGGTTGTTTTACCCTTGTAGGTTCTGTAGCTAAGGCTTTTGCATAGAAACGAACTCTGCATCAGGACAAGCCAACACCAGCTCATAGAAATTGATATAGGGATGTTTTGGTCCATTTTGTATAAGTTCTTTCACATGTTTAATATGTATAAAAGGCTATTTATCATATGTATGTTATATGAAAGTAGATGTTGTAATAAACACATCAAAAAAATGCTAGTATATGCATGCATATAAGAGCTAGAATGCTTATATATATATATATATATACACTAGATGAATGTTGAATGCTATGCATGACTACGAACAGATTAAGATAGTTGTATCATGCATGAATATGTTAAGTGTGTTGCATGATGAATATTTGCTTAAGTAATTAAGAAATGGAAGTTATGGAAACACTTAATTGATATACAAGTTGTTTAATTAAATGGACCATTTGATATGATTAATGCTGATTTAATTGGGTTAATAACCTACTAAAATATGACTGAAATGTATGATATGATAATGGTAAAGGCAGTAGATTAGGGTGTTTCAATTTGGTATGAGAGCCTATGTTTAGTCTTTTCTAGGCAATATGAGTGTAGGATTCTAGAACATAAGATAGTGTCATGTTGGCCTAATGCAGAAGTTCATATTTTCTTATAGATTAAAGACGAAGAATTCCTCTAGGGATGCTATAGAAGAATCGGCTGAAAGTAACTTGCCAGTTAGATCGAATCCTTCTAACCCAGTGACTTCATCCTCATTCCAAAATGAAATCCCTGCTGCTGTTCCTGGAGAAGCCTTGTTAAAATTTTCTCAGGATGTGGCTCAAATTCGGCAAAGAATGACAATGTCTAAAGCTCTAAAATCCAAAATTTGGAAGCATGGGACACAAAACAGGAAATTTATGCTGACCGTGACCTATTAAAATCTCCTTGAACAATTGCTATGGGACATGGTCAATATCAAAAATCTATTGATCGTGAGGTAATCCTTAACTAGCTTCTAGACAGGGGTCACAGTCAACACCAAAAATCTGTTGACCATGACATAGCTCTCCTTTGCATTCTGGACTAAAAACTTGACTACCTCACGGTCAACACCAAAAATCTGTTAACCATGAGGTCCTTCTTTTCTTAGTTCTATACTAAGGTACTACCTAGGTCACGGTAAACATCACATTAAGAATAATGCCACTATTGACCATGACACTCCTTGTAATGGTGCATTTTGGCAGAAAGTATAGGTCACAGTCAATAGGTAAAACCTGTTGACCTTGAGGTACCTACAAAAACTATAATTAAGCACAAAATTCCATCACAAGCTCTCCAAAACTCATAAAAACTAGGATTAACTGAATTTAGATATAAATTATTAAACTAAAGCAAAAAGAAAGTAAAAGACATTGAAAAAGGAATTAAAAATAAACACTGAATTGGAGTTATCAAAATACCCAACACTTAGACCTTGCTTGCCCTCAACCAATTGAATCATTCCACAATCTTGAAAACTCATACTCCAATCCAGAACAAGAAATGTTACAGAAGCCCAAATAACACTCAGTAGAAGGCACTCAAAATAAAACTCAACTAATCTATATCAAATAATTTTTTTTTTGTGTGTTCTTGGCCAAAACAAGTTTATCATTTTCAAAACCAAAACTATCGGTGAACTTTAGTAATCAAACAAAAAGAAGATTTTTGACGGTTTTGCACTTGAAACTCTAAATAGCCATAGGCCTCTCCTTTAGCACCAGAACCACAAGGATCATCTCCACTAAACAACTCAAAGCAAAACAAGATCACTAGGTCTTACATTAAGGCTGTAATGGGGTTAAGGTATTGGCTCCAAGAAAAGGATAAAGCTAGCAAATTAGAATCAACCATACTACCATAACTACCACCTAACTTTCTAAACATCAACAACTTTTCTTTCTCAGTCTCTGCTCTTACTAGTAAAATTAACAATTAAATCCCAAAAGACATCAGCTAGACTTACAATTGTAGAGGAAGAATGAACTTAAGTTTTTGTCTCTTGGACTACCTCAACCTTTAATACTTACCCTTAAATGCTAGGTACTCCACACTTATTTATTGTAGTAGTAATTAAAATTTCTACAGCATAACCCTTACATGCTTATGATTTTTTTTTTAAATTGGGTCACGGTCAATAGGTAAAACCTACTGACCGTGAGGTACTTGTAACTTGTGAAGCCTTAGAATTAGAAAAGCCATAGGATCATTACATTATAGCTTTTACTACCACATTTTTCACAAATTTAACACTCTTGACTGATCAGCTTAATTTTCATTACTAACCTACACAATACTACCCTACCTAGAGTGGCCAATTCTAAAACAGGGAAGATAAATGACATTTAAGTTATATGGTTAAATTTATTAGTGTAATCAAGAAAAAATTAAGTAGTATGTTGAATCAGCTCAATGGGCTAGCAAATGTAAACATGAATCATAGGGTAGATGAAAAGTCATTTTAAAGTAACTACCAAAGAAAGGCTACCTAGGTCATGTCCTAAATTTGCCTGAGTTGATTGTTTGTTTTGAAGGGTGATGAGAAAGGTTTTAGCTATTCTAGAATTCCTTTACTAAATTGTTCTCACTCACTGGTTTTTCATAACTTTCACAAAATTAGCCTATTGTGCTCTTTGAATTAGAAATTGAATGGTATAAAACTAATTGAGATTGAATTTCATAAACATTCTACTACTCTCATGCTACTTAAAGCTCTCTAAACTAAATTTTTAATAATATTAGAGTTAAAATTGATCCCATCAAGATTAGCTGGGCAAACTTAGACCAAATGCAATTGGAAAAAAGCAACTCAACAACACCTACCTTATTCAAAATTTTGAATTAAAGTGAAATAAACACTAAAACAATACAAAAGTATTAAAAGTAAAGTACAAAACGAAAATAACTAAAAGCAAAAAATGAAATTACACTAAGATAAACTGCTATTGATTAAAACTAAAGAAAACTTCAAAAATGCAACATATTATTAAAAAAATAAATTTACTTAAACAACTGATAAAATATACAAACTTAAAATAGAAATAAACTAAAATAATGAGATGTGGTTCAAGGATTTCACAAATTTTTTAGCGTTTGAAACCCAATCTTCTTCTTCCCAAAAATCTACATAATGAATCTTTACAAGCCTTCACAAAAAGTTACCTTCAACAATGGTTAGCACTAAATCTTTACAAAAAGAATTCCCTTCACAAAATTCATCAAGTTTTAAGTATTATCCACAAAAACAATCAATGTTAAAAAATAATCCCCTACCCAACACTTTAAAAGCTGTTGTCCTCAGCAACTATTATAAAATCATCCCAAAAAGGAAAACTGAGGTAGGTAACTCCCTGTAATCAAAGGTCAAATGGAGAAGGGGATGGTGGTGCAATTATCTCAATCCTGGTGATTAATGTGGCCAGGGCTATGATAATTTGCCCCGATTGTTGCTTGAACTTTGCTTAATTTGTAGCCATAGTGTCTTTTCTATTTATCAAGGTAGTGTATTGGGCAGAGGATAGGGTGACAGGCCCTTGGTCTGTGCCAGGTGGAGGATTGCTCAAACTCCTTGTCATTTTCCTCATGTAATCCTCTCTATCTATGAGTCTGATGCCATACTCTGTAGCTGGATCTTCAATAATGACTTTCATATTCTTGAGTAGCTTCTGATCAGTATAAGCCACTATAGGTAAGGCATCATCTTCATTCAGTGGATGCTCAAAAGCTCTAGCAACCATAGTCACCCATCCTCCCAATGAAATCTTTTTCAATTTGGTGGGTTGTTGTTGTATCTCTTCTTGCTTGTTTCACCAATGGTAGGCACTACTAATTGGAAAGTTTCTGACCATATAGGCTAAAAAGAGCCCCTCTGGTAAGTTTACTTGCCTTGTAGATTGCACATAAGACATAGGAGATAATGAGAAAAATCTGTTCAAAATCCTAAAGGCATGATCCCTTAAGTGTTGGGATTTGGTTGTTCCTGAAATGTATAGGCATTCAACTTGAGGATATTTGATGTCCAACCATGCAGTGTTCTTATCACAATCAGAGTAGGCATAGGGTGCATCAATCAGGAATCCCAAAGCTTCAAAAAATTATATAAAAGTCCTCTCATAGTAATTGCCCTCCAACCAAAAGGATACCATGTCAGGGAACTTTTAATGCCCAAAATGGCACTTAACAGTAGCCAAAAAGTCCCTAGTCAGCTTAGGATAAACTAGCTCCCTAAAGTCAAAAAACTTCTCCCAGCCAATTGCTGCAATATGCCTGTCTACCTCTTCCTTAATTCCCAACTTCTCTAGCAGGCTTAAATCCAAGTAGGCTAAAGGAAGGTATTCACAGTTAGACAAAATTTTATAAGTAGTATGGGTATTTTTAGGTATGCAACTTGGCACTTTAGGCTCCCTCCATCTCTTCTTCTTTTGCCTTTGGATAGGTGCTAGTAGAGGTGGGAGAGGTTGACTGGAAAGAGGCTAAATGCCTTGAGCCTATAAAGATGAAGAACCTTGAGTGCGAGATCATTTTTGTGCCACTGACAATAACAAAGACAAAACAAAGCTAAACCTACACAATGTCTCAAAAGAAAACACAAGAAGCACAACCAAAAGAATTTGACAAACAATAATGCTTACAAAATTTAAGCTAAATAGAGAACGAAAAGGATAAACAACAAACAAGTGATGCATTTATAGTTGCAACATAAGCATGTATCTCAAAATGATGTGAAGCTAAGCAACAACACATGGATTGATAGTCAAGCAAATACTTGAACAAAAATGGGGGCATCACTACAACATTCAAAAAATGAGGGATCTAAATAAAATTGCAAATTAAAGACAAGAATCTCTACATCAGACCAATATGTGCATTGTGCTTACAATAATCAAGATAGGCATATATTCTATGAACAAAATTACAACTCAAAAACATGGTTGAAAGAGAGAGTCATAAAGTTGGAAAAATGCTCACAAGGCTATTTCATGAAGCTTACAATGGAAATATAAGTAGATGAAACAAAGCACAACACTTAAAAAAAATTTCACCTATGTTGAAGGTAGTAGGCAAAGAATAAGTGTAGAGTTTAATGGTAAAATTCAAACCCTATCAACAATACTTCAAACTAAAAACTAAGTTCTAGCTCAAGATCTAGGGTAATTTAGCATTATAACTTGAAACAACAATGGAATTCAAGCACTATAACTTCTAGAAAGGGATAGCTAAAAGCAAACCAGCCTACAAAGCATATAATCCAAGGACAAGCATGCCTTTCAATTCTTACAATTCTCATTAGGCAATACTGAAAGCTCATAAGGTTTGCCATATGCAAAATGGAAACATAGGAAAAACTTAATCAAGCTATCACAAAACCATTAGAATGGATAAACAGTTTAATTCTCATGCGCATCTATTTATTTGAGAAACAACATAACAAATAAAGCAAATGAATAAAAGAATAGGTGCTCATGTGCAATTAAATCCTTCAAAATTGCAAATATCTTCTGACTACCAAGATGAAGAAAGGAAAATATTTTTCATTGGGGTTAGATGTCAAGGCACAATAAAGTGAGAATGAATAGCAACAACAATGTGGTAGCGAGGGATCATAGTGCATGCAGTGGTTATGAAACACATACTAATAATAAGCAAGCATTCAATTAAGTTCATACTAACATATGACTTATTTGTCATACAAACATGTTAAAATGAACAATGAGAAATAGAAATAAGCAATGGGCATTCCTATTATGATCAGACAAGTAAGTTGCATCAAGCTATATGGCACTCAACCATGATAACCGAGTTATCCTTTGGAAACCAATAGCCTATAGGTCAGATCATTTTAGCCTATATACCTTGATACATGACAATGAAAATGCAAAAATATGGATTCAAATGTGGACACATAGCACAAAAGTAAGGTGCATCAAGGTACATGGCACTCAACCATGATAATCGAGTTATCCTTTGGAAACTAGTAGCCCATAGGTCGAATCATTTCAGCCTATATACCTTGATACATGACAATAAAAATGCACAAAGAATTTGATGCATACACAGACACTATGTTGGTAAAATTTGCTAGTACAAAATAACAAAATCATGCATGGCTAAAATTGAAACATCAAAGCATAAGGTTTTTCTTGCAACATCTAAAGACAATGCCAACAAGTAACACAACTAAAGTTAAATTTCCTCATAGTCTTAGCAAAGCACAACAAAGAGTGGTAAAATTCCTATCATCCCAATTGAAGTTGGTAACACAAAGTGATAAAGCATGATTAAACAGCTAACTATTAAGAAAAATGTCATTTTATCCCTTGAAGCTCGTAGAACAAATGAGAGCATAATGATTGCAAGAAAGCTTAGTAAGCACAAGTAATGGACAAGGGAACATAATGCAATACATTCTCAATTGAGCAAAATTCTAGTAACAAGGTATCAACAACACTATTTCAAATATGGGTGGGTGCTCTTATGCACATAATAAATAGCCATTAATGAATGTATTACAAGAAAAGAGATAGGAGCAGGCAACACGATGAGAGCAACCAAGGAAAAACTCAGAATGGATGTTAAAAACCAATACTAGCATGTAAATCAATGATGGATCAACAAATTAACATGTATTCATTAGGAAAGTATGTGGTTAATAATATGGTAACGTGGCCCTTAGGCATCTATGAACAATTTAGCAAAAACATTCTACTACTTTCTAGCTACTTAAAGCTATCTATGAACAAATTAGAAATTAAATGGTATAAAACTAATCGAGATCAAATTTGCTGAACATTCTACTACTTTCTAGCTACTTAAAGCTATCTAAACTAAAGTTCAATAATAATAAAGTTCAAATTGATCCCATCAAGATTAACTGAGCAAACTTATACCAAATGCAATTGGCAAAAAGCAACTCAACAACACAGAGACCTTATTCAAAATTTTGAATTAAAGGGAAATAAACACTAAAACAATACAAAAGTATTAAAAGTAAAGTATAAAAAGAAAATAACTAAAAGCAGAAAATGAAGTTGAACTAAGATAAACTACTATTGATTAAAACTATATAAAACTTCAAAAATGTAACACTTTACTAAAAATAGAAATATACTTAAATAACTGATAAAATATCCAATTTTAAAACATAAATAAACTAAAACAATGAGATGTGGTTCAAGGATTTCACAAGTTTTTTAGTGTTTGAAACCCAATCTTCTTCTTCTTAAAAATCTGCACAAAGAATCTTTACAAGCATTCACAAAAAGTTACCTTCAATAATGGTTAGCAATAATTCTTCACAAAAATAATTTCCTTCACAAAATTCATCAAGTTGTAATTATTATCCATAAAAACAATCAATGTTCAAAAATAATCCCCTACCTTACACTTCAAACGTTGTTGTCCTCAGTAACTATTATAAAATTATAACAAAAAGGCAAAGTGAGATAAGTAACTCCATGTAATCAAGGGTCAAATGGAGAAGGGGATGGTGATTCAATTGTCTCAATCATGGTCATTAATATGGCTAGGGCTGTGATAATCTGCCCTTATTGCTGCTTGAACTTTGCTTAATTTGCAGCTAAAGTGTCTATTATGTTTATCAAGGTAGTGTACTGGGCCAGGTGGAGGATTGTTAAAACTCCTTGTCATTTTCCTCGTGTATTCCTCTCTATCTATAAGTCTGATGCCATGCTCTGTAGCTAGATCTTCAACAATGACTTTCATATTATTGAGTAGCTTCTTATCAATATAAGCCACTACAGGTAGAGCATCATCTTCATTCAGTGGATGCTCAAAAGCCTGAGCAACTATAGTCACCCATCCTCTTAATGAAATCTTTTTCAATTTGGTGGGCTACTGCTGTATCTCTTCTAGCTTGTTCCATAAATGGTAAGCATTATTAATTAGAAAGTTTCTGGCCATATAGGCTAAAAAGAGCACCTCGATAAGTTTGCCTACCCTGCAGACTGCACATGAGACATAGGAGATAATGAGAAAAATCTATCCAAAATCCTAAAGGCATGATCCCTCAAGTGGTGGGATTTGGTTGTCCCTGAAATGTATAGGCCTTCATCTTGAGTGTCTTTTATCTCCACCAATTTCGTGTTCTTGTCATAATCAGAGTAGGCATAGGGTACATCACTGGAGAATCCCAAAGCTTTAAAAAATTCTGCAAAAGTCCTCTCATAGTATTTACCCTCCAACCAAAAGGATACCATGTCAGGGAACTTTTCATGCCCAAAATGGCATTTAACAATAGCCAAAAAAGTCTTCAGTCAGCTTAGGATAAACTAGCTCCCTACAATCAAAAAACTTCTCCCAATAAATTGTTGCAATAGGCTTGTCTACCTCTTCCTTAATTCCCAACTTCTCTAGCAAGCTTGAATCCAAGTAGGCTGAAGGAAGTATTCACAGTTAGACAAAATTTTAGAAGTAGTATGGACATTTTTAGGTATGAAACTTGGCACTTTAGGCTCACTTGATCTCTTCTTCTTCTGCCTGTAGATAGGTGCTAGTGGAGGTGGTAGAGGTTGACTGGAAAGAGGCTAAATGGCATGAGATTGTGATGATAAAGAACCTTGAGTGCAAAATCATTTTGGTGCCACTGACAATAACAAAGACAAAACAATGTTAAACCTGCACAATGTCTCAAAAGAAAACACAAGAAGCACAACCAAAAGAATTTGAGAAATAATAATGCTTAGCACAATTTAAGCTAAATAGAGAATGAAAAGGAAAAATAACAAACTAGTGAGACAATTGCAGTTGCAACATGAGCATGTATCTCAAAATGATGTGAAGCTAAGCAACAACACATAGATTAAAAATCAAGTAAATACTTAAATAGAAATGGGGGCATCACTAAAACATTCAAAAAATGAGGGATCTAAATAAAATTGTAAATTAAGGACAAGAATCCCTACATCAAACCAATATGTGCATTGTGCTTGCAATAATCAAGATAGGCATATATTCTATGAATAAAATTGCAACTCACAAACATGGTAGAAAGAGAGAGTCAGGAAGTTGGAAAAATGCTTACAAGGCTAGTTCATAAAGCTTACAATGGAAATATAAGAAGATCAAACAAAGCATAACACTTTAAAAAATTATACCTATGTTGAAGCTAGTAGGCAAAGAATAAGTGTAGAGTTCAATGGCAAAATTCAAACCCTATCAACAATACTTCCATCTAAAAACTAAGTTCTAGCTCAAGATCTAGGGTAATTTAGCATTATAACTCAAACAACAATGGAATTCAAGCACTATAACTCCTAGAAAGGGATAACTAAAAGCAAACCAGCCTATAAAGTAAATGATCCAAGGAAAAGCTTGCCTTTCAATTCTTACAGTTCTCATTAAGCAATACTGAAAGCTCACAAGGTTTGGCATATGCAAAATGGAAACATATGAAAAGCTTTATCAAGCTATCACAAAAGCATTAAAATGGGTAAATAGTTTGATTCTCATGCTCAACTATTTATTTGAGAAGCAACATAACATATAAAGCAAATGAATAAAAGAATAGGTGCTCATATGCAATTGAATCCTTGGCAATTGCAAATATCTTCTAAGTACCAAGATAAAGAAAGGAAAATATTTTCCATTGGACTTTGATGTCAAGGCACAGTAAAGTGAGAATGAATAGCAATAACAATGTGCTAGCAAGGGATCATAGTGCATCCAGTGGTTATGAAACACATATTAACAATAAGCAGGGGTTCAATTAAGTTCATACTAACATATGACTTATTTGTCAGACAAACAAGCTACAATGAACAATGAGAAACACAAATGAGCAATGGGCATTCCTATTATGATTGAACAAGTAAGTTACATCAAATTATGTGGCACTCAGCCATGATAACCGAGTTATCCTTTGGAAACCAATAGCCTACAGGTTGGCAAAATTTGCTAGTACAAATAAACAAAATCATGCATGGTTAAAATTAAAATATCAAAGCATAAGGTTTTTGGTGCAACATCTAAAGACAATGCAAACAAGTAACACAGTTAAAGTTAAATTTTCACATAGTCTTAGCAAAGCACAACAAAGAGTGGTAAAATTCCTATCATCACAATTAAAGTTGGTAACACAAATTGATCAGGCTATGTTTAAATAACTAACTATTAAGAAAAATTTCATTCTATCTCTTGAAGCTCAAAAAATAATTGAGAGTAGAATGATTGCAAGAAAGCTTAGTGAGCACAAGCAATCGGCTAGGGAACATAATGCAATAAATTCTCAATTGAGCAAAATTCTTGTGACAAGGTATCAACAAGAAAATTTAAAATATGGGTGGGTGCTCTTGTGTACATAATAAATAGCCATTAATAGATGTCTTACAAGAAGAGAGATAGGAGCAGGCAACACGATGAGAGCAACCAAGGAAAAACTCATAATAGAAGTTGAAAACAAATACTAGCATGTAAATTTACGATGAATATACAAGCATATACTCATTAAGCAATTATGAGGTCAATAGTATGGTAATGTGGCCCTTAGGCATCTATGAACAATTTAGCAAAAATTCTAAAAAGAATGGTAAAGGTGCAAGCAATCATGACAGTTCAGGTGAATCTAGCACAAGTGTGCATCTTAGTTCATACAGATCATAAGGACATCAATAAGGGCTGAAACAGTGTTGGCTTGCCTAGACAAAGGTAAGAATAAGCAATAGAGTCCCAATGCTAAATAAGGCCCAATAAGCTTAACCCACTTGGCAATAACAGGGCATAACTAATGAAGTATAGTGTTTAAAAAGTTCCAATCTAAATTTAACTCATGTGCTCAAACTAAGCAACATAAGTAGAGTCCTAACTAGGCAAAAGAGCTAGTAAAGGTGTACATGAACCAGCATTGGCTAACTTAACAAATGAAAATTTGTTCAACCTAAGTATTAGCACACATAATAGTCCTAATAAAAGTAATCAAACATAGTTCTGCCTACTGATAATAGTTCCCAAAGCAAGCAACAACAATTAGGTCATGATGTCTCCTACTGAGATAGGTAAGCACTTAAAGAAGGATTCTTTAGAAGCTAACAGTCTTAACAAGTGGCTTGGCATTGAATAATCACTTATGAATAGAACTGAAGATAGCTAGGAATAAGCATTTTAAAATTTATTTAAAGATAAAACCAATAACAGTTAGACATGAGATGACTTAGAATTCAACAATTTCAACAAGGCCTACTCAAGATTGTCATTTTCCAAAGCTTACATGCCCAACAATCATAGGTCACAAAGAATTCTACGTCGAGTCATGTTTTTCATTCATTTAACCACGCATGAACTCAACAAAATCAATTTAACATAGTCCTATTTTCTAAGCGAGCATTATAAGTCAACTAATTTCGACATGAATGCCTCAATTGGATTTTCATAAGTAAAGAAGAAAAATAATGTGTTTTTAAAGACTTGAAAAAGAAAATAAAAAGAAAAAAAAAGAGGACAGAACTCAATTGACTTTATCAAAAAAAACATAGCTAACAAGAGTCACCAAGCAAAATTTCAAAATTCCATTAAAATTAAAAAAAATTAAAATAGAAAACAAAGGGTTCTTGAGAGTGCGTACTTGTGTGTGTGTGTGTGTGTGTATATATATTATGTGTAACTATGCAACAAATCAAGAAAAAGAAAACAACAAGAACAAAGAACAAAAGAAATAATGCAAAATACAAAACGAAAAACAATAAATTGTAAAAAATAAAAAAATAAAGGGTGAAAGCAACAAGGGAGAAATCGTTCTTAGAAGAGAAGAAACTAAATGAGAAAAAGGGAAATAACAATCACACTAAAAAGATGAAAAACACAAATTAGAAATTAAAAAAAAAAAGCAATCCATAAAACAAATAAGAATAAAAACAAAAAAACTAAAACCACAAAGAAATTAAAAATAAAAACTAAACCCTAGAATAGAAAAGAAAAAGAGAAGTGGTACTTACTTAGTGGGGACGTGCAATTGAAAGTGAACTACAAAATAAATGAAGAAGAAAAGGAAAAACAAACAAACAAACAAACAAAATGTTCGAAGAGAAAAGAAGAGGAATTCTTAGAAAGATTAGAAGAAACATACACACAACCAATGAACTAAAAAAAAATAAAACAAATAAACAAGAAAAGTAAAGAAAAAGAAAGACAAGAATGGTGAAGAAGAAGAAGAAGAGAAAGAGTTACCTACAAAGGGCAATGGAGAACGACATCCAAAGAAGAGAGAAGAGAGAAGGACTGAGAGAAAGAAAATGAAATGAAAAGAATTGAAAAGAAAGAAACTATAAATAAACCTTAGGAAAAGGGAAGACTAAAAGAATAGTGCAAAACAGCAGAGTTTAAAAAAAAATTTCAAAAAGGGTCATAGTCAATAGGTAAAACCTACTAACCGTAAGATAATTCAGGGTTGGCTACTAGACTGAAAAATTAGGGGGGTGGGGGGGAAGGGGGTCACAGTAAATAGATAAACATTTTTAACCATGACTCATAAATTTTTGCTGAAGGTCATGGTTAACGGGTAAAACATACTAATCGTGAGATACACTGCAATTTCCTATTGGACTAAAAGAAGGGTATGGTCACAGTAAATAGACAATTAACGTTAACCGTGACTCATTATGCTTTGAGATCCAGAAACTATAACTAGCCTATGTCACTCTCAATAGAGAAAACCTGTTGATTGTGATCCCTTAAATTCTTCACCAAAAATTTATTTTTCTCTCATCTCTTCCTAACCATTAAACACAATCTTTTACCCTATTTCAACAAGCTAATAGATAATTGGGAATATATAAATTCTCATTCCTTTGAACCACACTCGTAACACAACAACTACTAAAACAAACTAGAATTAAACATTATTAAGAGTGAGGGTTAAGAATTAGTTCTGCATTTACCAAGTCCGTAGCTAAACTTTCAAATACCGTCAAGGGTCTGTGAGGGTGACAATCACTGAAGCACCATCAAACGTTGATTTAAAATATGGCTTCATACGATGTCCATTCACCTTAACCTCTTTTTCATCCCTTGGGTGCCTCAGTGTCACTACGTCAAATTTATCAACTCCCACAGCTTCAAAAGGCCATTTCCACCTTGATTTTAACTTCCCAGGAAATAATCTCAACCTGCTATCATAAAGAAGCACCTCTATCCGAGGCACAAACTCCTTCCTCACTCTCTTCTGGTCATGCCATTTTATTGTACTTCATGGCATGATTATATGCCCAAAATCTGAGTTCTTCCAATTCATTCAGCTACACTAACCTACATTTTCCTACATTCACAAGTCAAAATTCAAAAATTTGGTAGCCCTTATGCCTTATGTTCTAGTTCCTCCGGTAAGTGACAGGACTTGCCAAATACCAACCTAAAGGGAGACATCCCTATCGGGTTTCTAAATGTTGTCTTATACACCTATAAAGCTTCATCTAGCTTAAGGTACCAATCTTCTTTGAAGTATTGACCATTTTCTCTAAAATTGCTTTAAGTTCACTATTGGAAACCTCAACTTGACCATTAGTTTGGGCATGGTTGGGAGTAGTGACTTTATGCCTAACTCAAAACTTCTTTAGCAAAGCCTTAAATTGGTGATTAACTAAGTATTTTCCACCATCACTGATTATGGCTCTAGGAACTCCGTATCGGGTGAATATATTCTTTCTTAAAAATTCAAGTACTACCTTTGCATCGCAAGTCCTAGTGGCTATAACTTCTACCCATTTGCTCATATAGTCTACTACCACTAAGATATATTCAAACCCACAAGATACCGAAAAAGGTCCCATAAAATCTATCCCCTACAAGTCAAACAACTCCGCCTAAAGCATATTGGTTAAAGGTATCTCATTCCTCCTAGAAATATTTTCTACTCTTTGGCATCAATCACAAGTTTGCACAAACAATTGCACATCATTAAATATAGTAGGCCAATAAAACCCAGAAGAGAGAATTTTGATACTGTCCAATTCGACCCATTATGTCAGTCGGTTTCTCCACTGTGACATGCTTCGATGATCTGTCTTTGCTCTTCTTATAGAATGCACTTCCTCAAAACTTGATTTACAAACAACTTAAAGAGATAAGGATCATCCCAAATGTAATGCCTTATATCAGCTTTCAACTTTTTCCTCTGTTGCCACGTGTAGCCCTTGGGTATATAGCTACCTATAAGGTAATTTGCTAAATTAACGAACCAAGGATTAACCACATCACACATAAACAGTGCATAAATATACTCATCAAGGAATAAATCTAAAATATCCCCCTTCTCAATATGATCATCTTCAAGCCTTGATAGGTGATCCGGCACAAAAATTTTTCCCCCTTCTTGTCTTTAATTTCCAAATTAAATTCTTGAAGGAGAAGTACACATCTTATAAGTGTTGGTTTTGACTCCTTCTTAGCAAAGAGATGTCTCAATGTTGTATGATCAGACCACAAAATAATTTTTACACCTAGGAAATATGGTCTAAACTTTTCAAATGCAAAAACAATTGCAAGGAGCTCCTTCTCAGTTGTGGTGTAGTTGATTTGAGGTCTTATCAAGGTATGACTTGCATAATAAATTGCACATAACACCTTTTCCCTTCTTTGTCAAAGCACAACTCTAATTGCAAAATCACTTGCATCACACATTAGTTCAAAAGGCAAATCCCAGTCCGATGATATGATCACTAGAGCTGAAATGAGCCTTTGCTTTAATAATTCAAAAGCATACAAACATTCACTAGTAAATTCAAATGAGGCATCCTTCATTCATAAGTTAGACAAAGGTTTAGCAATTTTTTAAAAATCCTTGATAAACCTACAGTAAAAACCTACATCACCTAGAAAGCTTCAAATTCCTTTAACATTGGTTGGGGTTAGAAGTTTTTCTATTACTTCAACCTTGGCTCTATCTACCTCTATCCCTTTCTCTAAAATTTTATGCCCCAAAGCTATTCCTTCCTTCACCATAAAATGGCACTTCTCCCAATTCAATACTAAGTTGGTTTTCTCACATCTCTCCATCACCAAGTCAAGATTCTTAACACAACTCTCAAAATCTCTCCCATAAATGGTGAAGTTATCCATAAAGACCTTCATAAATTTCTTTATGAAGTCATGAAAAATTTCCATCATACACCGCTAAAATGTAATCGATGCATTACATAATTCGAAAGGCATTCTCCTATGGGAAAAAGTGCCATAAGAACAAGTAAAAGTTGTTTTCTCTTGATCCTCAGGTGCTATAGGGATTTGTAGATACCCAGAATACCCATCTAAGAAACAATAAAACCTATTCCCAGCCAACCTCTCTAACATCTGATCAATAAATGGTAAAAGGAAGTGATATTTCCTAGTGGAGTTATTCAGCCTCCTATAGTCTATGCAAACTCTCCAATCCATAACTGTACGAGTTGGAATAAGCTCATCTAACTCATTTTTAACCATTGTTATTCCCCCTTTCTTGGGAACACACTATACTGGACTCACTCACTTGCTATTAGATATAGGATATATAATACCTGAATTAAGGAGCTTAATTACCTCCTTCTTGACTCCCTCTTGCATTGTCAGATTAAGTTGTCTTTAAGGTTGAACCACTAATTTACATTATTCCTCCATTGGAATCCAATGACTACAGTAGCTCGAAATGATCCCTTTCAAATCTGTTGTGTCCCATCCTATTGCCTTCTTATGCCTTTTCAATACTTCAATCAACATCTCTTTCTCGAACCCTGTCAAAATAGAAGAGATTATCACTGGCTTTGTTTCATTTTCTAAAAACACATATTTCAAATGAGATGGGAGGGTTTTTAGTTTAGTTTTAGAGTCTCAATTTTTCAGTGCACGTTCTTTTCCATTAAACTCTCTAACTCAACTACCATCTCTTTTTCTACTTCATCCAATTCCTCATGTTCCAATGAGTGTATAAAAGTTAAATTCAATGAATCTTTCATCAACACTGCTTCTTGATTTTCCTCTACACATTCTTGCACTCTATCCATGAAGTAAATGGACTCTTCTAGGTCACTTTATAGATACTTTTGTGCCTTGTTCATATTTACCATCATTTCTTCATTATTGAACCATATAGTGACTTTTTGACTATAAACATCTATTAAACCTTTTTTCATGTTTAAAAATGGTATTCCCATGATTAGTGGTACCTTTTAGTCCTCTTCCATCTCCATTAAAACAAAATCCACGGGAAAAATAAACTTCCTCACCTTTACCAATAGATCTTTAATTACCCCTTTAAAAATGACCTATTAGCTAGTTAAAGTCTCATGCATGTTCCATGAGATCCTTCAAGTTTAAATTCCTGCACATAGAATAAGGCATTGAATTTATACTGGCTCAAAGATCACTTAAAGCATTACCAACAAAAGTTTCCCCAATCTCACAAGGTAGGGTGAAACTACCTGGATCTTTCAATTTTTTCAAAATCTTATTCAGGATAATAGCACTACAATTTTTGATTAGTTTCACAGTTCCACACCCTTCCAATTTTTTTTTGTTAGAAAAAAGTTCTTTCATAAATTTTATGTAATTGGACATGTGAGCTAAGGCTTTAGCAAAAGGCAAGTTAATATGCAATTTCTTAAACATTTCTAGAAACCTAGCCAATTGCTCATTTTTCTTCTCTTTCCTAGCTACATTAAGAAATGGCAACCTACTTATATCAAGATCCTCTACATTGGTGTTAACTATGTTCTTACCCTTATCAATGCTTGGAGTTGTTACATTTTCCTCTACCCTAGAGTTAGAGTTAGAGTTACTTACCTTCTGTGTCGGCTCCTCTTTAGCATGATTTCTTTGGCTACCTCTTTTAGGTTTTCGGTCAACAATGGATGGAAAAGCTCCAGCTGGTCTTATAGATAATAAATTTTCCAATTCTTTGATTTATGTCTCTAAGTTCCTCATAGAGGCATCTTGGTTCCTATTCCACTGCTCTTGAGACTTCCATCTTATTTCTTATCCTGACATGAATTGTTGCTAGCTATTCATGAAGCTAGCAAACATATCCTATAAATTTGGCTTCTTCTATTAAATTAGTGGCCTTGATTGAAAACTTATTGAATGGTAGGCTTGATTGAGTTTTGGGTTTTGGCTATGACTTGGTGTTGATTTTGATTTAGTGTTTGGTTTTGGTAGTGGTGGGATGGGTATGGTGCTTGGTGATGGGTGATCACTTGTAGCTGATAAGTTTGGTTATGATTATGATTGACATTTTGGTTGAAGGGAGCTCTTTTATGTATTCTGGTTTCCTTCTCTACAAGTAAAATTTGGGTGATTTCTCCAACTCAGATTGTATGTATTATTGTAGGGGTCATTTTTTCTGTAATCTCCCTCATACAACTCCTATAACTCTATTATCTTATCCACATGGTCCACTCTTATATGCCATATAATCTTGAGAAATAGCAGTTACATTTTGTGTTTTTAATCTACTTATATCCTTCCTTATCAACTTTAGTTGTGCCTTCAATATTGTAACTTCATTAATATTATGCTCGCCCTACATTTTTTAGTACTCTTAAAGTAGCCCATTGCGAATCATTTACTGCCATCTCATCCAATAAATGAAAATCTTCTTCTGGTAATTTACTTATGAATGAACCACCAAATGCTGCATCTAAGAGAGACCGTGTAGGTGGGTTCACTTCTATATAAAATATGGTTATTAACTAATAAACTGCCACTTAATGATGCAAACAACCCCTCAATAACCTCCTAAACCTTTCCCAAGCCTCATGAAAAGACTCTTCATTCATTTGATGAAAGCTCATTATGTTGTTGCAAATACTAGTTATTTTTGTTGGAGGAAAGAATCTCATCAAAAATTTCTCTTATAATTACTCCCATGTCCAAATAGATTGCATCGGTAACATCTAAAGCCAATCCCTTACTTTTCCAATCAATGTGAATGGAAATAACTTCAACATAATTGTATCTATTAAAACACCTAGGATTTGCACTGTGTCACTGACTTCCAAGAATATATCAAGATGTTGAGAAGGATCTTCTAGGTCTGATCCTGAGAACTAGTTTCTTTGCACCATAGTGATGGTTGCTAGTTTAAGCTCAAACCGTACTCCTTTAGGCAACACAATTGTCTTTTAATCTTCATTCCATCTAGGAACTATATAATCTCTAATTGTCCATTGCTTAGGTATCTCCTCTCTTTATCTACTAGGAATTTCTTCTTGTGCCCTTGGTACTTCTTCATTATCGCGAGGAACTTCACTAATAAGATGATCTAGATTCATGTCATTTTCACTATTGGCTCTCCTTATTTGGTGTAGAGTCCTCTCGATTTCAGGGTCGTAGGGCACAATTTTTTATTATCTTGGTCTATGCATACACTACAAGACACTTGAAAAGAATCGAAAGAATGAATTAAGAAAAAGAAAACACATAGAAATAACAATCAAAACTCACAAATACGCCAATCCCCAGCAATGGCGCCAAAACTTGTCACATGTTCAACAAGTGCACTGAATTGTCAAGCAATAAAGTGGGGTATAGTTAGGATCCATGAATATCATACCCAAAGGATTAAAGATGTATGCAATGAAAATCAATTGTATGCTAAAGAATTCCAAAATTTTTTGTATGTGTATAAGCTATCAACTAAATGGTAAGCAAAAATAAAATAACAATGAAATTAAACTTGCAGTAATTTTTCTATAAAATAATCAAGTATATAATGAACAAGTGTAAAATTCAATAAGATAAAAGCATTGCATGGGTTCACTCATCCTCCCCATATCCAATGTGAATTAAATTAACCTAAAGATATATATAAATTAATTCGGGATAACCCTTTTAACCCAAACGTCCTATTTCGAAGCAAGCTACTCTAATTGCAAGGCATCTCATTTTGGAGTAAGCCCGACAATTAGCCTAAGCATGGTTTAAAATCCTGAGTCTAGGTTGTTATCCAATTTTAGAGCCAAACAACCCAAAACTCATTTATTTCACTCTACACTCTAATGCTAAAATCACAAAATCTTGCATATTAAGAGCCCCATTCTGGAGCAATCTGAATCCATAGCATTCACGATAAAAGAAAAGAGAAATAAATAGTCATAGCATTTAATCATCCAAACATAACACCTAATAATGACATATGACAAACCCATCCATCAAAAGCTGGAAATTAATTCAAGATAATGAAAACTAATGAAATAACAACTTAAGCAACAATGAAGCAAACCATTCATCTATATAAACATTCAAGATATGTTCAAAAATCACATTTAGATAGGGGATTCAAAGATCCCCCAAACAACTAGAGATTACTCACTACCCATTACAATTTAATAAAAGAGAAGGAAAGAATAAACATAGAAATTTCTTAGAGGAAGAAAACCTAGCTGAATTCCAAGCTTCTTCGACCTTCTTCTCTAAACCTTCAATGTAAATAAGCTCCCAAAATGGGAAAGAATTGAAATATGATCAAAGAATGGTGTTTAATCTAAGTATTTTATTGTAAATCTACCTATTTTTAAGTGTGATCTATGTATCTATGTATAAAATAAAGAAAAGAATGAAAAAATGAACACAAAAAAACCTAGATCTAAAAAAAGCAGAAAAACTCTTGATTCTACAGAAAAATCTTCTATATATAGGCCAAAAAAAGTCACGATCAATAGGAAATTTATGCTGAATGTGACCTATTAAAATCTCTTTAAACAACTGTTATGGGTCACAGTCAATACCAAAACTTTATTGACCATAAGATAATCCTTAACTAGATTCTAGACAGGGGTCACGGTTAACACCAAAAATCTATTGACCATGACATAGCTCTCTTTTGCACTCTGGACTAAAAACTTGACTACCTTTTGGTCAACACCAAAAATCTATTAACCGTTAGGTCCTTCTTTTCTTCTTTCTGATCTAAGGGGCTTTCTAGGTCATAACATACCTCTAAGAACAATGACACTATTGACCATGACACTCCTTGAAACGGTGCATTTTGGCAAAAAGTATAGGTCACGGTCAATAGGTAAAACCTGTTAACTATGAGGTACCTACAAAAATTACAATTAAGCACAAAATTCCATCAAAAGCTCTCCAAAACTTATGAAAACTAGGATGAATTGAATTTAGACAAAAATTATTAAACTAAAGCAAAATCAAAGTAAAAGACACTAAAAAGACACTGAAACTAAACTAAAAAGGAATTAAAAACAGACACTAAATTGGAGTTTTCACCTGATATCTTCCCCGATGACTTATCAGGGTTGCCACTAGAAAGGGACATAGAATTTACAATTGATGTGGTACACAGCACTGCTCCGATCAACGTTGCACCTTATTAAATGGCACCCACAGAGTTGAAGGAACTAAAAATTCAACTATAAGAATTACTCGATAGGGGATTCATTTGGCCCAGTGTGTCACCATAGGGAGCACTAGTCCTGCTTGTCAAAAAGAAGGATGGATTACTATGGCTTTGCATTAATTATAGACAACTAAATTAAGTCATAATAATGAATAAGTATCCATTACCAAGGATTGATGATCTATTTGACCAGTTGAAAGGTGCAGGTGTATTTTTTAAATTTGATTTGAGATAAGGGTATCACCAGCTTCTGGTTAGAGTAGCAGATGTATTAAAGACTGCTTTTCACACCCAATACAGTCACTATGAATTTTTGGTCATGCCATTTAGTCTCACCAATGCACTGGTAGCATTCATGGATTTGATGAACCATATCTTTCATCCATATTTGGATTATTTTGTGGTGATTTTCATTGATGACATCCTAGTGTATTCTAAGACCCTAGAAGAGCATGATAAGCACTTACAAATAGTATTACAAAGTTTGAAGGAGAAACATTTATAAGCTTAATTTAACAAATGTGAATTTTGGTTGAATGAAGTTACCTTCTTAGGACATGTGGTGTCAATAGAAGGCATCAAGGTTGACCCAAAGACAGATGAAGCCATCTTAGAGTGGAAACCACCTAAAATCATCACTGAAGTACAAAGCTTCCTCGAATTAGCTGGCTATTATAGGCAATTTGTCAAAGGTTTTTCCATGATAGCTTCTCCACTTGCCAAGTTATTACAGAAGAATGCTAGGTTTGAGTGGACAAATAAATGCTAGGAGAGCTTTGAATGGCTGAAACACATGTTGACTGAAGCCCATATTCTTACACAACCCATATTGGGTAAGCCTTATGTGATTTATTGTGATGTTTCTAGGAATAGGCTGGGATGTGTATTAATGCTGGAAGGCAAAATAGTAGCATTTGCTTCCAGGTAACTTAAGACATATGAAAGAAACTATCTTACCCATGATCTGGAGTTAGCAGCTATTGTATTTGCATAGCAAATTTGGAGGCATTGCCTATATGGTGAGAAATTCTATATTTACATAAATTATAAGAGCTTAAAATATTTACCAACTCATAAGGAGCTCAATTTAAGGCAAAGGCGATGGTTAGAGCTCATCAAAGATTATAACTATTTGATTGACTACCATCATGGCAAAGCAAATGTTGTAGCACATATACTTAGCAGGAAGCATTTAATGGCCTTAAAAGCTATGAATGTTAGATTTTCCAAGACACAAGGTGGAGTATTAGTAGCTAAAATACAAATCAAACAAAATTGGTTGCTATAGGTAAGGTACACCCTAAGGCAGGATGAACGTTTAGCCTCCATCATTACACAAGTACAGTCAGGAAAGGACAATAAGTTCTCTATTGGCATAGATGACTGCTTGTACTATAAAGGGAGAATTTGTGTACCAAATAATGCAGAGTTGAGGAAGAACATCTTGACAGAAGCTCATAACAGCAGTTATGTCATGAATCTAAGTAGTAATAAGATGTATCAAAACTTAAAAGGAACTTACTGGTGACCAGGAATGAAAAGAGAAATAGCAAATTTTGTGGCAAAATATTTAATATGTCAGCAAGTCAAAGCCGAGCACCAGGTTCCTTTTGGTTTGCTACAACAAATCATTATACCTAAATTGAAGTGGGATTGCATCACTATGGATTTTATGTTTTAGTGACCGGTCACCAAAAGGCAACATGATTCCATCTAGGTAATAATAGATATATTGTCTAAATCTGCACATTTTATACTAGTGAGACCGAATTGTTTGCTAACCAGACTGGTATAATTCTACATCAACGAGATTGTGAGATTGTATGGCATTCCTATCTCTATCATCTCAAATAGGGATCCTCAGTTCACACTAAGATTTTGGAAGAAGATCCAAGAAGCATTGGGAACTCACTTAGACTATAACACTACCTTTCATCAACAAACATATAGATAGTCTGAGCAAGTGATACAAATATTAGAAGACATGTTAAGATATTGCATCTTAGAGTTTGGCAGCAGCTGGGAGAATTACCTTCCATTGGCAGAATTTGCATATAATAAGAGCTACCAATCTAGCATCAAAATGGCACCATTTCAAGCACTATACAGAAGAAAATGTAGAACTACCTTGTGTTGGACCGAGCTCAGTGACAGCAAGTTGGTGGGATTTGAGGAGAAAGGACATCGAGTTCAACGTGGGTGATAAAGTGTTTCTAAAAGTTTCACCATGAAGGAAGATTTTTATATTTGGTAAGAATGGTAAACTTAGACCTAGATTCATTGGGCCATATGAAGTATTACAATAGGTTGGACTAATTGCTTATAGGTTAAAGCTACCATAAGAACTAGAGAAAATTCATGATGTTTTCCATGTGTTGATGTTAAGAAGATATCAATCAAATCCTTTGCATATCATCACATCAAAAGAGGTTCAGTTTCGACCAAACTTATCGTATGATGAAAAACCAGTGCAAATTTTAGCCAGAGAAGTCAAACAATTGAGAAACAAATAGATATCATTGGTCAAAATACTTTGGACCCACCATAATGTGGAAGAAGCAAGTTGGGAGCTAGAGGATACTATGAGACAACAATACCCATAGCTTTTCCTTTCAGGTAAATTTCGAGGATGAAATTTTTTTATTAGAGGGAAAGTATTGTAACACCCCAAACATTATATCTAACATGCGTGACATGTTCTAAAGCATGAATAGTAACCATATGATAGTTTTTGTGGGTAATTAGAGTATAATAAAATAATAAAAATTGGAATATAAAAATGAGTGACCTCACTTGCAGTTTGACATAACACTAGAATATAAAAAAAGATGTCAAATGGAGTCCAGCGGTACAATTTAAGAAGAAATTGAGCTTAAATAGCTTTACAATTAGACAGAGAAGTTTTTACTTAGTATCGTAAACTCGATTGACTAAAAGTTTGACTGAGACATAAAATACGCTAAAAACCTTTAAAAAATTTTTGGTCACATATACATGTTATATATGACTTAGATTAACTATTGAAACTTAAAAATAATTTTTCTGATAATTTTGAAATTTTGAGTTTTGGAATTGCTGATTTTGCCTTTGGAGCTAGAAATATATCAAAATAACATCAGAATGATTTGAAATTTTAACCACATGCTTTATCGTATGTAAGTACATGCGGGACAAAATTTCATGGCATTATAACGAGTAGAACATCAACTTAAAAAAATGGCAAAATTAAGGTTAAATTAGATAAAGGGCTTAAAGGCCATATTTAATTCATATAAGGGAATATTGGCCATTAGTAAAGGAGTCTTAATCACCTACATATATCAGTATGGTAAAAAGAGAGGTAGGAACCAATGAAATCATAACAAGTGGCTTAAAAAATAAGCCATTAGATGAAATAGTAAATGGAGGAATTTGTTGGAATTTATCGGTTACATGCATCTCATACATAAGCGGAATTTAAAATTTTTAACCAATAGATCTAATCTTGGCATGAATTTACAATATACATATTAATGGGAATAAGAAAAATCATCTTTAATTTTTTGTTGAATAGTTGATTTTCCTTCTCACCGGGTTGTAGCAAACCACGGTGTCCAAAATCAAACACCTCTAATGAGTAATCCACACTAGAGAAGAATTGAATGAACCAACTAAGGAAGAGATCAAGGGCTGGCTAAAATTCCTTAGATGCTATCAAGGGAAGTGGCGGCTAGGGTTGAGAGAAAAGAGAGAAAATCTTTTCTCTTAATTGTTCACGCTTAACCCTAATACACTATCACTTGGATTTTTATAGTTAGGTTAAAAATCCAACTTCATAATAGGATTGAACTCTTTAAAATTGTTGGAGAAATATTAATTGGGCTTCTAGAATTATTAATAATTTATTTGGGCTCAATTAAATCCAATTTATGCCCTTTAATAAAAGACTATGCACAAAACGCACAAACTAGGCCCTTTGTGCATATACTTAGATTTAATTACCCAAATGAATTCCAAATCCAACCAAATTAAATATGTAGGCTCCATAACACTTATGAAATATATTTAATTTATTTTGGTCCAAGAATTAGACCTCTAAGGCCTTCTATTTGTAGTTGGCGTGTAACCCTTCCTTCGAAGGGTTTCTGCAACAACTTCACTTCTTTAGACCTCTTTAATTCCTACAATGGATCTATTAATTATTATATCAGCCATATAACACTTATAGTCCAATAATAATTAATTATGAAATACATTATTTTAATTAGGTCCATTTTACATAATATTTCTAAAAGTTCTGCGAACAATTTTACTTGATCATAATTAATTCATCTCTTTAATTAATTATTCTCTTATTCACTTCTCTATCCCGTTAATAATATCAAATATTATTATCTTTGCCATTTTACCATTTTATTCTTTTATTTATATGTGTGTGACCTATTGGGTTCCTATCCATATTGGCAGTATAATAAGTAATTGTGAGTTCTATTCAAAACTCACATGATTTAAACTCCTTTATATTATTTTATTAATCCCTATTGATATTTATGATACATTATTATACAATTCATGATTGACCTCTAGCTAGGCATCATGACTACCCAAATGTTAGGAAAGTCAAGTGGTTTTACTATACCCTTCTATAGAATAGTTACCGTGCAATTACTCCTTTCACCACTCTTATCTCAATTAGATTCTGAGTATGAATTTCTATCAACTCATATAAATCTAAGTATGTATATTGTATTAATTTAACCATTGTCCCCAAAATGCCCTTTATGGATCTCTATCCATCTTGGCATATTACTCTGGCTATAAATTCTCTAAATAAGGTAATTATAGAATCATGCAAGATAACTTTCCTTAATAAATCTGGGATGTTAAATCCTTTGTCAATCACTCAACTATCTTTAAGTAGGTTATGATATACCCAACCTCCTAACTATGTTCACCCCCACTTGGAAGTAATCAGTTATGGAATCAAAGTATACCACTTGCTACTTAAGATAACTTTGGTAATCTCAAGTCTAAGGATACTTGCACAACCGCTATGAAGAGATTCCTCACTAACATAGATTTAATATCCATGTGAGGATTCTCTTTGCAAGTCTCCAATGAACTTGTTCTTCTAACAAGTATCCACCTGTTAGCTTTGATTATCTTCCATAATCATAGTTATGAGAACCACTGCTTCAACTATTCAAGAAGCATAACATGTGCTAGTCTGTCCGAATTAACAATGTCCTATCTTGTTAATTCTATGACTAGGGATATTTAGATATTAACACATTTGCATGCAATAGACACCTCATATCATGAACACTTTTATGATTGCCTTTGCATTGTGTTTATACTACCAAGGACTTCATTTATTAATTTAAGATTTATAAATTCATGTATTTAAATATAGCATTAATAAATGAATAATGCCCTTTATTAAGAATATAAATTCATACATATGAAATTCATTCCTTTTACATGGGCTCTAGGGCATACTCTCTAACAATCTCCCACTTGCACTAGAGGCAATCACTCATATGTCTCAACCCCATGCTATTTATATGGTGATCATGTTTTATCTGGGAAAGTGCTTTAGTGAGGGGATCCGCCACATTATCATTTGTAGGGACCCTTTCTATTTTCACATCATTTCTAGCTACTATTTCCCTTATGAGATGGTAGCGTCTGAGAACAAGCTTGGATCGTTGATGAGACTGTGGTTCCTTTGCTTGCACAATGGCTCCATTGTTGTCACAATATATAGGAATTGGATCAACAATGCTAGGCACCACTCCTAGTTGAGATACAAACTGCTTGATCCAGACAACTTCTTTGGCTACTTTCGAAGCAGCAATGTACTCAGCTTCTATTGTGGAATCAGCAGTTGTTTCTTGTTTGGAACTCTTCTAACTAACTGCCCCCTCCCCATTATGAACACATAACCAGATTGTGATTTACAATCATCTTTGTCAGATTGAAAGTCGGCATATGTATACTCACTTACTTCCAAACTGCCCTCTCCATATACCAAGAATATATACTTAGTCCTTCTCAAGTACTTAAGGATATTCTTGACAGCTGCCTAGTGTTCCTCTCCAAAATTATATTGGAATCTGCTTGTGACACTCAAAGAAAATGCTACATCTGGACTTGTACATAACATAGCATACATGATAGAACCAATTATCGATGCATATGGTATTCTATTCATGCTCTCTCTATCCTCTAATGTCTACAGACACATAGACTTAGAAAGGTGTTTCCCATGCACCATAGGTTTAAACCCTTTCTTAGAGAGATCCATATTGAATCTCTTCAATACCTTATCTATATATGTACTTTGAGAAAAACCTAGCAACCTATTAGATCTATCTCTATAGATCCTTATTCCCAGAATATATGATGTTTCTCCAAGGTCTTTCATGGAGAATTTCTTGGATAACCATATTTTAACATATTGGAGAAGAGAAATGTCATTTCCCATGATCAATATGTCATACACATATAGAACTAGGAAGACAATTGCACTCCCACTGATGCTTTTATATACACAAGGTTCATCTTCATTCTGTGAGAAACCAAACTCTTTGATTGTCTCATTGAATCGTATGTTCCAACTCCTAGAGGCTTGCTTCAATCAATAAATGGATCTTTAAAGCTTGTATACCTTTTTGCCATTTCCTAATGTGAACCCTTCTGGTTATGTCATATACACATCCTCAGTCAGATTTCCATTTAGGAAAGTTGTCTTCACATCCATTTGCCAAATCTCATAATCATAATGAGCTGTAATGGCTAAAAGTATTCTTATATACTTAAGCATCGCTACAGGAGAAAATGTTTCATCATAGTCAATACCTTCTTTTTGACGATAGCCTTTTGCTACTAAGCGAGCTTTATAGGCAACTATATTACCTTCCATGTCGGTCTTCTTTTTGAAGACCCATTTGCACCCTATGGGTTTTATCCCTTCAGGTGGTTGAGTTAAAATCCATACTTTATTCTCATACATGGAGTCCATTTCAGACTACATAGCCTTAAGCCATAAATCTCATTATGAACAGTTTAAAACTTCTTGATAGCTTGTAGGCTCATTGTCCTATACTACAGTTATGCCTCTATTTGAATCAATGTGAAATCCATATCTCACAGGGATAGAACACATCCTAGTATATCTTCTAGAATTTTGTGTATAATCATGTTCAACTATAATTTCATCATTATGAAATTCAGTCTCAGGTTCAATCGATTTACCTACTTCTATTTATGGGTCTTGAACTTCACCAAGTTCAATTTTACTCCCACTATCCTCTTATAGGACAAATTCTCTTTCCAAGAATACAACATGCGTTGAAACAAACACCTTTTGTTCTAAGGGATGGTAGAAATAATATCCAAATGTTTCTTTCGGATATCCCATAAATAAACATTTATCAGACTTAACATCTAGTTTGTCTGACATTGTCCTCTTCACATAAGCAGGATAGTCCAATACTTTCATATGAGAAAGTGTGGGTTTCTTGTTATTCCACATCTCATATGGAGTAACATTGACCGATTTACTGGGAACTCTGTTTAACACATAAACAGCAATTTCTAGTGCATATCCCTAAAAAGACTTAGGCAAGTCTGGTCAGCTCATCATGGATCGAACCATATCTAATAGTGTTCGATTTCTCCTCTCAAATATACCATTGTGTTGTGGTGTATATGGTGGAGTCCATTGAGATAAAATTCCATTATCCCTAAGATAATCTTGAAATTTTTGGCTTAAGTATTCTCCACCTCGATCTGATCCAAGTGTTTTAATACTCTTGCCAAGTTGCTTTTCTACTTCATTTTTGAATTCTTTGAACTTTTCAAATGCTTATGATTTATATTTCATTAGATAGATATATCCAAATCTGGAGTAATCATCTATGAAAGTAATGAAGTATGAGTAACCTCCTCTGGTATGTGTAGTCATCGGACCATATACACCTGAATGTATTAAGTCCAAAACCATTTTAGCTCTTTCTCCTTTACCAATAAAGGGAGCTTTTTGTCATTTTTCCCAATAAACAAGATTCACATGTATCAAATGATTCATAATCACATGATCCCAAATCACCTGACTTGTGTAATTTGGTCATGCATTTCTAATTTATATGGCCTAAACGATAATGCCATAAATATGAGGTATTTAGATTATCTTGTTTTATTCTCTTCACTACAAGAAAAATCTAATATATTGACGAAAATTCCCGACGGAATTGAATGAAATTTCGTAGGGAAAAAAATGCTGACGAAAATTAGCGACGGAAATTGGCGAAGGAGATATGGTTGTAGGCACTTTTGCTGACGGAAAATAATTCCATTGGTAATTCCGTCGCTAAATGAAGACCAATTATTGTTGTCGTTGGCCTTTTTTTACCGACGAAAAACCATTTCGTAGGCAATATTTCCTACGGTACATATATTCCGTAGGTAAATTTACCGACGAAAATAGCTATTTCGTAGGTAAATTTGCCGATGGAAATAGGTATTCCGTAGGCAAATTTAGCGACGAAAAAGTTTTCCGTCGGCAATATTTTGCTACGATATGATATTTTTCGTAGCTAAATGTACCGACGAAAATAGACATTCCGTAGGAAAATTTGCCGACGGAAAACTATATTTTGACAAAATCTCAAAATTTATTTTATTTATTATTTAATTTTCTCTCAAATTTTAATTTTATTTCTCTATATAGTGAAATGGTAATCAAAAATATAATATATAATATATAATTTACAATAATAAATTAATAGAAATCAAATAAGAACATCAAATTTATATTATGCAATAAAACAAGATAATCTAAATACCTCATATTTTCTTACAAGTCTTTAAAGTATAAATATTAGCCTTAACATTGCAATCAAATCGTCATTAGTCCCAAAAGTAATAAAATCTAAAACGCTATTATGTCGGCGCGGATGGATTATCTGGATGCTGCAATGTGCTGCCTTCCCCCCTTACTTCTTTCATCTGAGTATGAAGCTCGACTATATATTCAATAGACTCACACAATTGAGTTGCTAATAAACCAACTGTATTCCGAAGTTCAACTACTTCCTTACCTATTGCGGCATGTCTGCTGGTGGCAGCTGTACTGGATGTAGAGGAATGCATATATTGTGTATTTGCAAAAGATCCAAGGCTAAAAATTCTGCCTCGACGGTCCCTACCACCAATTACTTATAGATATGTCTGATTCTCATCAATATTTGGGTTATCCTACGACTGACGTTGTACCTCCTCTTATATTTGATCCTATCATTATAATTATTTATACTACTTAGTTATAATTTTAAACTAATATTATATATGAAATGAATATTGAAATATATACTTTACATTGCATACATTTAATTGCCTGCATCGATCATTGATAAATGTTACACCATCATGCTTTTTGGTGTGAGTATGCACAAAGACCTGTAGTGATGTAGGCTTTTGGCCAGTAGTCTTTTCCTGCATAGAATAGAGATAAATTACCTACAGTTTGAAAAAATTTTAGGAGGATTGCATCTAATTTTATGATATTTACCCCCTATTAAACAAAAAATAAGTCTCAACCAGACAACCATTAATGAGGCACCAAAAATATTTTTTACAAAATGAATCATCATAATATAAAGATTACAACTAACAGCATTGAAAAAGACAACAAATGATTCTAAGAAAATGGCAGTCACATAGATATAGAATAACAATCCTACTTTTAATTCTATTTCTATACATATATATACAATTACTATAATCATCATTATTATTAGGATGTCATATTTTACAAGTTAAGCTCACTCTAATTTGTAATTTGCATTCCTAACTTCCATTCCATATTTAACATATATTAGGTGATGCTAATTTACTATTCATTTGGTAAAATTTTTGGCAGCATAACAACTTAAAAATCATGCTTTCCAAACCTGCAAATAGCAAATTTTACACTCCCAATCAAGGTCCTCCACCTCCATAACTTCATTCACAATCGCAAAATATGGCAATAACAAGACATACATAGTAACAAGACATATAATCTAATAGAATTAAACGAAGTGCTTCTAAAAGAATGGCAAGATCCATCAAAAGCACAAAATTCAAAATATAAATGTGAAGTTTTAATACTTACAATTTTCTTTACATGATCCTGGTGGATCATAGATCCACCAGTGTGCACAGGTAGACTTTCCCCCTCAGGTCCTCCCCTTCTGTTACTTGAATTTCGCTCAGAAATGGATTTAGCCTCGTGCGTTGACCAATAATTCTGCCAATTGTCCCATATTTCTTCAGATATAAAATGAGGTTGTTCACCGCTCAGTTTATAGGAACTAATAAAATCTTTGTACCGTGCACGAGCTCGACTCTCCTATACGTTGTAAATAACAACATCAAATTTTGAATCCCAAAAAAATTCTTTCTGAAAAAAATTATAAGTATTTATAAACAACAATAATAAACTAATTAAAGTCTACATGTACCTCAAATTCTTGATAATAGAGATCTTTTGTCTCCTAAGAGAGATTCTTCCATAAATAACCGTTAAATTCAATTTTCTCCTTGAATTTGGAGGAGATGCTACGAGAGCACAATCCAGACGGGACCAACCTATAATAGATATCTAGAGGTTAAGATAATTTTCATATTAAATACTATAATCTAATGTATAAACTATTACTTCAATCATGTATAGCATAATTTTTAACCTTTTAACTCACATATTATTGACAATGGTAATGTATGTCCATCCATCAACTCCTTTTTCTCCGGGCTACATGCCATCACCTTCATCCTCAGCTTTTGTTTCTATTTCCTCATTTGCTATAGATGCATTGTCATGTGTGGGAGTAGATGGTTCATCAATAGATGATGATGGTGTAGATGTAGCAGGGTTTTCTGATGGTGAAGTACTATGCAGGACAGGTGAATCTGTAGGGATTATTGATGGAGAAGGTAATGCCTCATATGGTTGTGCATAGGATGCTCCTCCCGATGGTAACCTAAGCCTTTGCGGTAACATACCCTTCTTTCTCTTCGGTGGCATCTTTTTGAACCTGAAATATATGAAACCATTTGGCTTTATACATCCAAGATCTATCAACATTACTCATTTTTTGGTAGCTGTTATTTAGCAAAGATAGATCCATAATTAGCTTTAAGATTGAACATTTTATGCATATTTTAGGCATTAAAAAAAATAAAGTATATATCTAGAGTTACGATGCATACCCCAATAAAATAAATGAGAAAAATATAAAACCAATAAAGGTACCTTCAAAATACTTAGATCAGATGTTAGGTATCACACACACCGATTGTGTCAACGGGTTTAGCTTGAACACTAGCCACCCTATCCTTTAATTTATGTGTTATGATCTTTTAATCAATGTTTGTGTCACCATTATGTGCTCAGACTAGTTCAAATATTCCTGAACAACAAAAAAGACAAAATAAGTTATTTATCATTTATAGTTTAGATAAATACAAGCACGTCACATAAAAGATAACATTTCCACAGTATTGCATGATATGCATTGAGGTCTTAAAAGTACCTTTCTATTAATGCTTGTTTTGATAAATAAATATCTCAATTTGCATATAACAAAATAAAACTAACTTATTCTCCTAAAGATGAAAATGTATATATATTTTGGTTGAAGATGTTTAATTTTACTTAGTGGTTAAATACAATTCATAACCAAAATTGTAATTAAAAAACCACAAATATAAAAAAAATCAAAATTGATTAATCAATTAAGTATAAATTTCGATTTGATTTTCTCGTTAACCAATTTTTTGAATTTTCTTGCACACCTTGTATCTTCCAATCATGGGTCAACGATCATAGTATATATTATACGTGAAGAATATAAAATAATCTCTGGAGAACTTTCAATAAACAAGAATAGGTGCATTTTATTTCAATGAGAAATTATTTACTCAATATATATATATATATATATATCATTATGTCAGCATAATATCATAATGATGCCACATACATACTACACTCGGATAGCTAAGAAAAACATATATATCATTTCAAAATCATTTCAATGTAATAACAACTAAGAAAAACATAAGGGATTTCTTAATAAATTAAATTGAATTTTAACATATCAGTCAAACAATACACCATTATTAAAACTAGTTACCCTTTATGTAGAATTAAAAATAATTCTTATTTAAAGAACAAACCAATAAGCTATAACTATTTCAGGCATATATATATATAAGTCCAACACAACAAACAAACAAACAAGCCCAAAAGGCAAAACCCAACCTAATTGTCTACTGCATATACAACCAGCAAGACAAAAGAAAAAAAGAACCCACCAACAACAAAATCCATATAACAAAATTCGAGTCCATGACTAATTTAATTCTCATCTTTTTTAGTCCATGACTAATTTAATTCTCATCTTTTTTTTTAAATGTCATGCTATACGTGTGTCTACAGCCACCTTATAATAATGAGAAAGAAAAAAGAAGTTTTTAGCTGCCACTTTCAAAATGACAATCACAGTGCATATGACACATTAATGATAGAATTAAAACAAAGTAAAAATATTATATCATTAACTTAGTTCATAAATAAAAAATTTCCAGACAAGAAATTTTGAACTCTCATGGTTTAGTGATGGAATGCAAAGGGTTCAAGTTCAGCTACCTAAGACTAACAAAAATACTTAGTTCCTTGTCAGTGAATTCTACTAATTCATCCAAAGGACCGATGGAGACTTCTTCAGCTATAACAAATCTTATAAAAGAAAGAAGCATTCATGACAAATTAAGCACATGAAACAAATAACGGAATTCAAGTGTATCAAAGGGCAGGTACATGGCAACTAAACAACATTTAATTTTCAAAATATCAAGCTTCAAACAACCTGTAACTATAAAAATCATCTTTATAGCTTGAATAACTAAGCAAAGAAAACTCAGCCCGTTTTATACCCAATTTACTCATAAGACAGGAAGTAGCTAAAATTAAGTTGTGACTTGTGACTTGTTCAATCCGTCCATTTCAAGGTTCTTCAATCACCAGACCGTGGAAAGGATTTATTCCTTCAATAAGTTTGATGCAAATACAATTGGCATACGTGTTAATTAAATAAATTAAATTTGACACATCACACGAAGCAAGCTAAGGCAGCCTTCTTACCTTTTTCTATACTCCCAGGATCAGTACACCATGAATGGCCAACAAAGTCAAAACTCAAAACCTAACTAGAACTTGCCCTTTCTTAAAACAACTGGCCCATATTCACACAAAAATAAATAAATAAATAAACTACGATAATGATGCATATCACTGGAAGAGAAATTTCATCACAATCTCATATATTGCTCTCTACACCAACTGGCCTCTTGAGTCTTTTTAATTAGTGCAGAAGATATATATATATATATATATATAGAGAGAGAGAGAGAGAGAGAGAGATGAACCAGATCATTCATGGGCCCCAACGTATAATCCTACTCTTTCGATTCTCAGTCTCATGAGTCTTTCTTTAATCGCTGCAAAGAAAAGCAAGAAATAATATTACTACACCGACCCTTTACTTATGACGCTGCTTCTCTTATTATAGCCTAACAGATCTTGAACAAAATCTTTTGCAGGTGAGCTATTATTTTTGTTCATTTTGTTTATAATTAAAGTTTTAAATTTCCCACATTTAAACAAGAAAACGAAAACAGAGTACTATGCAGGTAAAAATAGAGTACTATGCAGGTAAGGACACTCCAAAACGGAAGCTCAAAAAAAATATGAAAAACACTTACAAGCTAAAAAAATGAGTAGAACTATCAAAGCCAAAACATTTACACTCGGATTCAGAAGATCAAGCTTGGATCTGAAACAAAATGCAGGTTTTTTAGCAAAAACCCAAGCTCACTCATGAATCTCCATCTAAGTGAAAAGAGTGAAATGATGACTTAAGGGAGAACTGGAATAGCCAAAAACAAACATGAAGCAGAAAAACTCAAGAGGAAAACCTAAAAGAACTGTGAAGTAGATCTAATCAAGCATGACAAAAACCCATGGAGTGTATCAATTTGTCTTTGCTTTTAGGGTTAAGAACGGGGGAAAGACAAAGAAAATGCACAAGAGAAAGATAAAATAAAAGACTGAAAAGGTAAAAGAGACTGAAAGGTATGTCTGCATACTTCAATAAAATTAAAAGAATTATTTTTTTATTTTTAAAAAGAAAAGGTTAATTTCAAGAAAATAAAAATAAATAAAACTTTTTTTATTAAGAGAAATAATTATTTTTGAAAAGAAAATGTTGATTTCAAGAAACTTAAAAAAATAAGTATATTCATAATCTGATCATTAATTAAGGTAGACCTCAATTTATTAGTCGGAAATTGATCATAAATCAAGTTAATAGCAAGCTACACATAATACAAAAAAAGCTACACAACGTAAATATAATATTTTTTTAAAAAAATTTTTTCGTATTCAATAACTTGCTATTAGTTTTATTTATTAGGAATTGATAGATTCTGATTCAATAAAATTTACGCTAGGCTGTGGAGTATTTGCCTTTGTAATAATAAAAAAACTAATTAGAATGGCTACCTCAAATTCAATTGACTTTTAATCACGAATTTTTTTTTGATATTAAGCAATGCCGAAGCTAGAATTGTAGTGAGAAATTTGATTCAATAAAGTT
This sequence comes from Excoecaria agallocha, assembly GCA_037975025.1. Taxonomy (NCBI): domain Eukaryota; kingdom Viridiplantae; phylum Streptophyta; class Magnoliopsida; order Malpighiales; family Euphorbiaceae; genus Excoecaria; species Excoecaria agallocha. Next base: position 23,584,646 of record CM075821.1, on the reverse strand, counting down.
AAAATTATAATAATTTGTAAAACTTTATTCACATAAAAAAGTTGAAATAAGTACAAAATTTCTCTTCAAAATATTTATATTGGTACAAATTTATCACTGAATTTTATTTTTCTAAATATTCTAATATATTGAAAAATGTAAAAAATTACCGATACAAGAATAGATATAGACATTTTAAATGATGAAATATATAAAGGGTTTATATTTTCCAACTCAAAATTTTGGCTTTTCACAGTAGTTATTCACTTGATTTTTTAATATAATTAAAGGGCTGGATTTTGCACTTGTTTTTTTGTTTCCTTACAAGGGTATACCCTTACGTGTTTGACATAAATACAATCAATTATGATTTTTAAAATTTTCATTGAATTTTGAAAATAAGTTGCAAATACATTGACCGCAGCCTGAGGGATATAATTTAGAATAAGCAACACAACCTCTAATGTCAAAAAAGGCCCTAAAGAATCAACATAAACTAATAACATACTTTATTTTCTTTATAAGACAAAAAATAAATTATAATATAGTCTTATCCTGACAAGTTGAAGATAATTAAGTACAAATTAGATTTTCCTGAGGATAAGATATAACCTCTAATGTCTTTAACCTAAAATTATGTCAAGAACATTGACATACCTCAAGAGCTTAAAATGATAATAATGAGAAAAATCATCACTTCTTGAAACTTTACAAAGGAGAAGTATATTTTTTTTAAACCACAAATTTAGTTAGTTTAGTAATTTTCATTTGTATTAGTAAATTGATGCACGCCATAAATAAATACATTTTTTGTACAAACGTTACGAAAGCATTAAATATCTTTGGGTTCAATGTTGTTCCATTGCATAGGTCTAATCACGAATAAATAAAATTCAGATATAAAAAGATATCTTCTAAAATAAACTAAATTACATGTAATTAATGAAATAATCAAATTTACACATAGTACTACTTATAAATAATTATTAACTTAATCATATTATGAAATAATCAAAATTTATATATTATTTTTTTAAAAAAATAAAATTTTTAAAAGAAAATAAAAAAATATAACAATTATAATTTATAACAATAATTGACTTTTATGAAAATTACCGATGAAATATTTTTTCCGTCGGCAAATTACCTACGGAATCATATTTTCGTAGGTAAATACCGATGGAATATTATTTTCGTCGGTACCAACGAAAATAATATTCCGTCGGTATTTACCTACGGAATATTTTTTCCATCGGTAAATTACCGACAGAATATTACCTACGGAAATAATATTCCGTCGGTAAATTTCATGGCCTATTTCAGGCGCGAAAATTGGTGCCAATTTAACGACGGAATTTTTTATTTTCGTCGCTAAATTTCATCGATAGATTTTGGCGGGATAATTTCTCTCCTTTATTTACGACGGATTATTTATTCTGTCGCAATACGCATTTTGTCTACAATTTTTCCTAAGGAACAATTTTTTCCGTCGGTAATTAGCGACGAAAAATGTTCTGTCGGTAATTTTCTGTCGAGAATAAGAATTTTTTTTTGTAGTACTTGGTATCCACATTATGCACTTCTTTAATTAAATCAAGAACAAATATACCATTCTCAATGATAGCTTTTGCATAAAAAAATATTGTTCTTAAAAATGTAACAACACTTGTCCTATAAAGAAATGTCATAATCGTTCAATAAACAACTGAAAGAAATAATACTTTTGAATAAAGCTGGAACATAATAACAATTATTTAATTCCAATATCAATCCACTTGAAAGAGGCAAATGGTAAGTCCCCACAACTGATGTAGAGATGTTTTGTCCAGTAGCTGACTGCAAACATATTTTTGCCTTTCCAACTCTTCTAAAGCTTCTAAGCCCCTATATATCATTACACAAATGAGATCTACATCCGGTATCTAATACTCAAGATTATTTTGAAGCAATAGAATAAGTATTAATTTCAATCATATGAATTCCTAAAGTAAAAGCATCAGCTTTTCTCTTTAAGAGAATCTAGATAGGCCTTGCAGTTACGCTTCCAATTACCATCTTTTCCACAATGGAAGCAAGTTCCTTTTGGATTCTCTTTCTTGGAAACCTTCTTCTTGGAGATCCCACCATTATTTGGCTACACCTTGGTTATCTTTTTCTTCTTTTGCTTCTTGCCTTTAGCAGAAGTGACAACCATGACACTTTTTGAATCCTTCTTGAAGGATCCATCAGCTGTTTTGAGCATGTTGATTAACTCGGGAATGGTTACTTGGATCTTGTTCATGTTGAAGTTAAGCACGAAAGGTGCATAACTTGGAGCCAACAAGTACAAGATTAAATCTATGTATAGATCATTATCCATTACATAGCCAAGTCTATTCAAATGCTCAATATACCCATACATCTTCAATGCATGAGTAGCAGCCGAAGTGCCCTCCACCATTTTGTAGCTAAATAGAGCTCGAGCAATCTCATATTGCTCAGTTCTAGCCTGAGAAGAATAAAGTTCCTTTAAATACAAAATGATGGTTCTAGCATCCATCATCTCATGTTACTTCTAAAGCTCCGAGGACATAGCACCCAGCATCAAACATGCTGCTGCTTCACTATCCTCCATGTATTTTCGATAAGTGCCATTGATCTCATTAATGGCATTATCTGATGGAAGTGGTGGTGGATCTTTATCCAAGACATAATGGATCTTTTAGCCTCTAAGAATAATTCTCACTTGCGTGATCCAGTCAGAATAGTTACTGCCAATTTGCTTGTTATCCAAGATTGATCATATATTAATGTTTGATGTGCTCATGATGATGACCTAGATGTGAAAAAGAAAACATATGAGAGTATGTTCATATATATGTATGCATTAATTAGGTCTTTAATTAATCTATTCACTCCCACTATTTTATTGCGAATTAATTAGGTCTTTAATTAATTCGAGAAAACCCGATGGTTTTCTTAGTAGGCCAATATCCAATTCTTGATATGAAATTTGACCTTGACTATGGTCAACAAATCAAACTCCATACCCTTGAAAGGTAGGTATCTCTATACCAATTGTGTCTCTACACAACTATTGGATCATTAGGTTATCAACTCTTGATACATGCATATCATATATGCATTCCCTAATCTTGCCTCTAGAACCATTAGCCTTGAGTGTGGTCAACAAGCAAATGGGCTAGCTAAGATGACCCATTTAATTAGATTCAAACATATTCGATATAATGTGAGCTTGACTGTGGTCAATAACCCACACTATAAAGAACTCTGGTTCTCCTCAAATTAATGGAAGGCTTATATACATTAGTATTTGTATGAGGGATTTTAGTTAATTAAGTCTCATCATACATGGTTGGCATACATTGGTATGTATCCTATATCTATCTCATAAATATAAGCATACAAGTATGGTATAGTTATGGACTTTACTACATTGATTTCTGATAAGTGTGAATTATATATAGTTTTTAATGTGTTTTTAGTTGTGTTATTTAGTTATTTTGGTTTTATTTAGGTTAAATTAGAGTTATTTTGTTAATGTTTATGTTTTTAAGGTTAATTCTGTGTTTTGTATGATTTTCAGGGTCAAATTGATAAAAAAAGGGCTTAAAGTGTAAAAAATGCAAAGTTTTGGGCCAAAAGCATAAATATTTGAAGTTTAAGCAAGATTACGAACGTCCAGTCCAGAGCTTTGAGCCATGACCACGTGAAGGAGTTATTTTGAGAGGGAACGTGGCCATGTGAAAAGAAAATGAAGAAATATAAGTAAAAGGACGTGACCACGTGAAGAATCAAAGGAAGAAGGAAGCAAGACACGTGACCACGTGTGACTCAAGGCAAAGTCCACACGTGGCCACGTGTGATGAAGAGTAACATGGGCACGTGGTCATGTGTAGAAAAGACACTGATGGAGGCATGGCCACGTGATCCAGAATTCCTATTCGCGTAGTTTTTCTCAAGCTTCCTGTTTTGGCAGATTTTCTTGTTTTGAGCAGCTAGATTACTTCCAATTCAATTCTAAGAGTTTAGGAAGTAATTTAGATCTCCTTTGGCCTATAAATAGCAAGCTAAAACACAGAAAAGGGAGATCGAATTAGTCAATCTTGGAGATCAATCCTTAGAATCAAGCTTTGCTTTCTTAGTTTAGTTTACTTTCTTTGTTTTCACTATTTTTATTCAACTTTTTAGTTTTAACTATGTCTTGTGAGTAGTTTCTTTAATTTTTGCTAAAGGATACTTGAATCCTTGACTTGTATTGTTATTACTTGAGTTTGTTCTTCAATTTAATACAAGTTGATTATTTCTTGGTTCTTAAAATTAGTCTTGTTTTTATTCAATTTTAAGTTGATTATTAACGCGATTGAGCATCGGTTAATTAATTGATTTAAGTTGATTAATGACTTGCATGTTCTTAGGTTAATTTAGTTGAATTAATACATGTTTATATTTTGAATAAGTTATGATTATGTGTTAATTTGATTAAATTAAGATTAAGAAAGGTGTAATCAAGAATAGTTGGAAATTAAAACTCTTGAGAAAGGTTTTAATAGATATCTAGGGGATTAATTCAGAATTTTATGCTAAGTATTGAATTGTTCTGAATAAGGGAGTTTAATACTTGGAATGATAATCTTGAAAAAGTTATCTGGGTTTATTAAACTGTATTCTCAATAAACACTTGTATGTTTTCTTTTAATTAAGTCATATCAATATTGGTTAAGGTGGATAGTCCTTTAGTGAAAGTTGTTTTTATCATTGATTTTTTCCCCGTTTAATTTACTTGTTTTCAATAGATCTCCTCTTTAGTTTAATTCTTTTAATTGCTTTGTTTTAGTTTTAAATTATTGTTTTCAAATCATCACAACTTTGGGATTTCTCTTCTTTCTTTTCACACAAAAATTGGTTTTGAAGTTGAAATAGCACATACAAACACAAGTTTCCCTTGGGTTCGATATTTTGGGTCATAATTTTATTTTCCTATATTACTAGCCGATCTAGTATACTTGCTAGACACCGGTCAAGTTTTTAGCGCCGTTGCCGGGGATACATTGACGTTTGTTTGTTTACTTTGATTTTAAAGTGATTTTTGTGTGTTTTATTCTCTTCTTCATCTCTTTTCTTATTTTCTTTTTGGTTGACTAGTCGTTTATGGTGAGAGACAACCCCATCTTACCATTAGACCCTGAAATTGAGAGGACATTCCATAGGAATAGAAGAGGCAATATGAACGACCCAGAAATTGAACAACCTATGGATAATCCATCACCTAGGATCGAAGAGCAACACATACCCCACCAAGCTTCCGAAAATGGGTATCGACCTAGAACCATAAGGGATTATGCTATCCCTAGGTGGAATGAAAAACATAGAACTATTAGGATCCCTCACCACCAACCCTTTGAGATTAAACCTGCTACCATCACTATGGTACAAATAAACCAATTTTCGGGTTCGGATATAGAGGATCCTGCACAACATTTGGATATGTTCTTAAAAGTGAGTGACACTATGCAAATTCCTAATGTATCGACTGATGCAATTAGGTTGAAACTCTTTCCATTCACCCTAATAGGAAAAGCTAGGGATTGGCTACAAATGCTACCAAATCAATCCATCCATTCTTGGCAACAAAATGCAAGAAAAATTTCTTTGCAAGTTTTTTCCACCCACTAAGACTACCTTTATTAGAAAACAAATTAGTGATTTTCATCAATATTATGAGGAGCCATTCCATGAGGCATGGGAAAGATTTAGGATACTTTTAAAAAGTTGCCCTCATCATGAAGTTCCTGTTTTTCAACTGATGCACATTTTTTATGCAAGTGCTCATCCATCAATAAGATCCTTGTTAGATGCAGCTTCAAATGGGAGTTTTATGAATCAAATTCCCGAGGATGCATTCTTACTCCTTAATGACATGGCCACTAATGATGCTCAATGGGCAAGCTCTAGAGCAACTCAAAAGAAACAGGGAGTTCATAATGTTGATGAAATAGCTATGTTGAAAGCTCAATTAGAATTAATGGAAAAAAGACATTTAAAAGAAATAAATGAGCTTAAAGCTAAAAATGTCTCTATATTGTCTAATGAAGTTGAATCTTATGTAGGAATTCCAGGACCTTTGGGAATGAAGAATGTTGAAAATATGGTGGAAGAATTGAATGCCTTGAATCCATATAGCACCACTTACAATGCGGGATGGAGAAGCCATCCAAATTTTTCATGGAGGGAAGGTAATCAAGGTTCTTCTTCTAACCCCAATCCTAGACCCCAATTCAACCATAATCAAACTTCCAGTAATCAACTTCCATACCAAAATCAAACTCCACCACATTACCAAAACCAATACCCATCACAAGCATACCACCAACCACCCGATTTTCAGAAAGCTCAACCTCCCCCACCTCAAGAAAAGAAATCTAATATTGAGGAAATGATTGCAAATTTCATGGCATCCCAAAACTCAATTTTAGCTAGTCAAGATGCTAGATGGAAATCATAAGATATTTGGATGAGAAACCAAGAGGCATCCATTAGGAACTTAGAAAACTAAATGGGGCAACTTGCTAGTTCTTTATCAAACCGTGCTCAAGGGACATTTCCATCCAATGTCGACCGAAATCCGAAGGAGGAAGCCAAAGCAATCACCTTAAGAAGTGGGAAAGAGTTAGAGAAGACTGAACTTGGTAAGAATTCTTCCAAAAAGGTGGAACCGACAACGGAGGTAAATGTTTCTAATTCTGAAAATAATGAACAAGTGCCTCCTATGGTTGAGAAGGGTAAAGGTAAAGAAAAGATTGTTTCTACTATTCTTGATGAGTCTCAATTACCTTTTCCTGTTCTAGCTAGAAAAGAAAAACAAAATGAGCAATTGAGTCGATTTTTAGACATGTTTAAAAAGCTGCATATAAATTTACCATTTGCTGAAGCTTTATTACACATGCCTAAATATGCTAAATTTATGAAAGAATTGTACACTAATAAGAAAAAGCTAGAAGGCATAGGAACGGTTCAATTATCCGATAATAGTAGTGCTATACTAACCAACAAAATTCCTGAAAAATTGGAAGATCCAGGTAGTTTTACATTACCTTGGGAACTAGGGGGAATTTTGTTGGAAATGCTTTATGTGATTTGGGTGTTAGTATTAATCTAATGCCTTATTCAATTTGCAGGAAATTGAATTTAGGTGATCTTAAGAAAACCCCGAATGACACTTTAATTGGCGGATAGATCGGTGAAAAGGCCAAAGGAAATCATTGAAGACTTGTTGGTTAAAGTAGGAAATTTTATATTTCCAGTTGACTTTGTGGTAATGGACATGGAAGAGTATAGAAAGGTGCCGTTAATTGTGGGGAGGCCATTCTTAAACACAGCAAGAGCTTTAATTGATGTTCATGGACAAACGGTTACTTTAAGATTTAACGAGGAGAAAATTATTTTTAATGTTAATAAAATTTTAAAATACCCTTCGTATGATTTTGAAGAATCCATTTGTTTTGTTGATGAGATTCAAGAATGTGCCAACACAAAGCAAGAGGAAGTCATTCTCAAAGACGAGCTCCAAAATTGTTTAATGCATCCAAGGAAAGAGGAAGAGTTGGATACAAAGGAGAAAAAGTTGATACAAATTCTAGAACAAGAGCACAGTGAGGATGAGGAAAAAGAGGATGAACCATCCCCTCTTAAGGGGGATTCTGAACTCAAAACACTTCCATCACATTTAAAATATGTATTTTTGAGTAATAATGCTAACCCGGTAATCATTTCATCTTTATTGACAGATTTGGAAGAAGAAAGGCTCATTGAAGTCCTCAAAAAGCACAAAGGAGCAATTGGTTGGGCAACATCCAATTTAAAAGGAATTAGCCCAAGCTATTGTACACATCGTATACCTATGGAGGACAATTTTAAGCCAGTAGTGCAACCTCAAAGAAGGCTCAACCCAACTATGCAAGAGGTAGTGAAAAAGGAGGTATTGAAACTACATGATGCAGGTATTATCTATCCTATCTCCGATAGTAATTGGGTTAATCCTGTTCAATGTATGCCTAAAAAGGGGGGAATGACTGTAGTAGTAAATGAAAATAATGAATTAATTCCTATACGCACAGTAACGGGATGGAGAGTATGCATTGATTATAGAAGGTTAAATAATGCCACTAGAAAAGACCATTTTCCATTGCCCTTTATTGATCAAATGCTAGAAAGGTTGGCAGGAAATAAATTTTATTGTTTCCTAGATGGATATTCGGGGTATATGCAAATACCTATAGCCCCGGAAGATCAAGAAAAGACCATATTCACATGTCCATATGGAACATTTGCATATAGGAGAATGCCTTTTGGACATTGTAATGCACCTGCCACATTTCAACGATGCATGATGGCCATATTTCATGACTTTATTGAAAATTTTATGGAAGTTTTTATGGATGATTTCACCATTTATGGGCATGATTTTGATTCTTGTTTGCATAATCTAGCAATGGTTTTAAAAAAATGTCAAGAAACTAATCTTGTGCTAAATTGGGAAAAATGTCATTTCATGGTTAGAGAAGGCATTGTCTTAGGGCATAAAATTTCTGAAAAAGGCATTGAAGTGGATAAAGCAAAAATTAATGTGACAGAAAAATTAACTCCACCAACTAGTGTAAAAGGCATTAGGAGTTTCCTTGGTCATGCTGGGTTTTATCATCAATTTATTAAGGATTTCTCTAAAATTGCCAAGCCACTCTCTAATTTATTGCTTAAAGATGCTGCATTTAACTTTGATGTTGAGTGTTTGCAGGCTTTTAACCTATTGAAGCAAAAATTAGTTAGTGCACCAGTCATTGCATCACCCGATTGGAGCTTACCGTTCGAAATTATGTGTGATGCAAGTGATTATGCAGTTGGAGCGGTTTTAGGACAGCAAAAGGAGAGGATTTTCTACACCATTTACTATGCGAGCCACACACTTACTGGAGCCCAAGTTAATTACACCACTACGAAGAAGGAACTCTTGGCAATAGTTTTTTCATTTGAGAAATTCTGATCTTACCTTTTAGGATCTAAAATCACAGTTTGGTCGGATCACGCTGCATTAAGACACCTTTTTGCCAAGAAGGATTCCAAACCAAGACTTATCCGATGGGTGTTACTACTTCAAGAATTTGATATCGAAATCAAGGATAAGAAAGGAGCAGAAAATTTTGTAGCTGACCATCTGTCTAGATTGGATCATGCTAACATCGAAAAGGGAGAAATTCCTGATTTATTTCCTGATGAACATATTTGTGTTTGTTTTACTTATGAAAATTCAGTTCCATGGTACGCTAATATAGCCAATTTTCTTGCAGGTGGCTATCTCCCTAAGGAATTTACTTGGCAACAGAAGAAAAAGCTCATAACGAATGCCAAGCATTACCTTTGGGATGATCCATACCTTGTCAAGATATGTCCGGATCAAGTATTGAGAAGGTGTGTACCGAAATCGGAACAAAGAGCTATCATGCACCAATGCCATGGGGGTGAAGTTGGAGGTCATCATGGACCAAATAGAACAGTTCAAAAAATACTCCAATCAGGTTTTTTCTGGCCTACTTTATTTGAGGATGTAAAATCTTTCATAGCCACTTGTGATAAATGTCAAAGAGTAGGAAACATATCCAAGAGAGATGAGATGCCTATGAACAATGTGCTAGAAGTAGAAATATTTGATGTTTGGGGCATTGATTTTATGGGTCCTTTTCCAAATTCATTTGGGTTTGAGTATATATTGGTAGCTGTGGATTATGTGAGTAAATGGGTAGAGGCAATAGCTACTAGAACATGTGATGCAAAAATTGTGCTGGAATTCATTAGAAAGAATATCTTCACTAGATACGGAGCACCTAGAGCTATTATAAGTGATGGGGGCAAACACTTTGTCAACCATCAATTCAAGACCTTACTTAAGAAATTTGGTGTCAAGCACAAAATCACAACCCCATATCACCCTCAAGCCAATGGCCAAGTGGAAGTATCTAATAGGGAGTTGAAATCAATTTTGGAGAAAACAGTAAATAACTCTAGAAAAGATTGGTCTCTTAGGTTAGATGAGGCTTTATGAGCTTATCGAACCGCATTTAAAACCCCTATAGGTATGTCTCCCTTTAGAATTGTTTTTGGGAAAGCATGTCACCTTCCAGTCGAATTAAAACATAAAGCATATTGGGCTATAAAATTTCTTAACTTTGATTTGAGTAATGCAGGTGAAAGAAGAAAATTTCAGCTCAATGAACTTGATGAAATTCGAGAATGGTCATATAGCAATGCTGCACTTTACAAAGAAAAGACCAAACGATGGCATGACAAGCATTTAAGGGTAAAAGATTTTGTCCCGGGAATGTTAGTGATGCTTTATAATAGTCGTCTTCGTTTGTTTCCAGGAAAGCTGAAATCAAAGTGGCTTGGACCATATCAAGTGATGACAAGCAGTAATCTTGGTGTAGTGACGATCAAAAGCCTAAAAGATGGACGTGAATTTACAGTCAATGGTCATCGTCTTAAACCATACCAAATCGGACAACAAGAGGTTGCTAAAGCAACCATGGTTCTTTAAGATATTTAAAAACCGGTTTGAAAAGTCTAGCTGGAGACTTTAAAAAACTCAGAACTTCTATTCTTTCTCTCTTTTCATTTTATAGTTGAATTTTGGTTAAGTTTTCGTAATTTTACATTTTTGGTGTGTTTGTGTGTTTTGATTCGTGAAAAGAATTGAGTAAATCAAGGTTTTTAAAGAGGACATGTTTTTTATGGGAAATTTCATGTTTTCAGAGCTTAAAATAGAAAGAAGTTACATTTGAGGAAAAGTTTCGTGTATTTGTGTTTCAAAAACGAAGAAAGGCAGGAAATATACCTACACATGACCACGTGAAGTTCTTTATTGAACCTCACGTGGCCACGGGTTGGAATAGGGAAGAAAATCATTTATAACATGTGACCACGTGTGTTCTTATACAAGAAATCACGTGGCCATGCCTAAAAGCTCTGGATCCATTGTTTTCATTCACGTGACCACGTGGATTCTTTGTATAAGACCACACGTGGCCACGCCCCACCCAAGAACAAACCTACACGTGACCACGTGTGGTTCTTCTCATGAACCGCATGTGGCCACGCCTTATCTTGCTGCCTATATACACCCTTCACGAGTTTCTTTTTGCTTCATTTTCTTTTACTCTCTCCCGTGCCCACGCTTCACCAACATCAATTTCCAACCGTGCCCACGGATTTTCACCACCTACCAACACTCATCATCTCCATTAGCTTCCTCCTTCAATTTCTTCTCTCTTCCATCATTCATCACTTGGTTCTCTACATTTTTATTATCATTCTAGGGTTTTTACACCTCTCACACACCATCTCCACTTTGTGCTACATTTTTGGGTAAATTTCTCACTTCCAAGTAAGTATTTACTTCCTTTACTCCTTAATTATCATTTGTTTGGCATCAATGGTTGTGTTTTGTGCATATTTGTTCAATAAAAGCTTAGTTTTTAGGATAATTTTGCACTTCACATATTGTTTGCATGTTCATTCTTTTCGATTCTTTGGATGTTTATGATTAATATGTGCATGTAATAGATGCTTGGTATGAAATTGGGTAGTGAACACTCTGTGTTATGCTTCTTAAAATTCATGCTCAAACTTGTGCTCACAACATGTTCGATAAAATGCCTCAATGAGTTTTTCTTTAAAAATTTTTAACTTTCACTCTTTGGATGGCATGTTTATAAGTTGCATTGATGCATGATGAATTCATTCACCTTTCGCAAGAGTTGTTCATGATCTTATTCACACATGATATGCATTATGTTACATCCTCTTTGTGCTCAACTTTTGTATACATTTTCTGCCTATCATGACATATGTTATTAACTTATCATTTCATCCACTTGTGTTTCATTGCACTCACTACATGTTCATGCACTCATACTTTAGTGTGTTTTGGGTTATGAGTTACTACTTACATTGTGTTTTTCTTTGGTTGTAGTGGCACCTCGAAGGACTAAATACCCCGATGTAGCTAGTTCATCCGGTGTCCGAATTCCATCATATGTAAACAAGGCGAAGATTAACAAATTTGATTATTTCAGTAAGTGCAATTATGTCCAGCCAGCCTACTTAAGCCATTTGTTCCTCAATATCCCAGCAGGAAATTTATGGGATTATGAGATCGAACCGTTGATTCAAAATATTGGTTGGGGGGAATTCATAAAAAAGAAACCAAAGGTGTACCCGGATATGGCTAGAGATTTTCTTTATTCCTTTGAATGTTATTTCAGGCGAGATGCTGAGGATGGAATAGTGGGTTTTAAACTTGGTAAGAAAGGTTATTCTCTAACTTTCACTCAGTTTTCTGAACTTTTAGGTTTTGTGCCAACTGCTCCCTGGGAATTGGAAGATGCTTCACCTGCGGAGAATTGGGAGAGAATAAAAGATATTGAATTGAATGAGCCTTGGGTAGGAGGAAAATGCAAGGTACATGCTCTAAGAACTCATGCTTTGAGAATAATTCATCGGTTTTTGGCAAAAACTATGTATAACAATTTGAAGAATGCCAGTACTATTAGTGTCTCTCAAGCAATGGTTTTAAGATGTATGATGGATGGCATTGCAATTAATGGAGCGGGCATTATAGCTAGTCAAATTAAGGATTTTCAAAAAATGCCAGGTAACATTGATAATATCTCTATTAGATGGATAGCTACAGTTTTGGCAGGTGCAGTTAATCATCAGGTTTATGGCGAGCCACTTCCAGGAGATTTGCCTTGCATTGATAATAGAATGTTGAAAAGGATGAAGATTCTGATACCTAAGCCCCGAGGACATTGGGCAACCCGAGAGGAGTATTTGCGAGAGAATCATATTAGGATTACGGAGCAAGAAGAGCAGCCAAATGAGCCAGAAGAAGAGCATGTTGCCACAGCAGTCCCGTCTCCCATAAATGAACCCACAACACCAGAATGGGAAGCACCATTTAATCACTTGAGTGGTCGGTTGGATGCTCAACAAATGAGGCTCGATCAGATGCAAGGGAGATTGGATATGCTCCGGGATACGGTAATGGAAGGCAATAGACGAGTTGAGCATTTCATCAATCAATTTTGGCAGCGTTTTCCTCCACCACCACATCCATTTGAATAGATCTTTGTTTGCTGGGACAGCAACGTTTTGAGGAGGGGGTAGCCTCCTTTTAGGGAGTTTTTCTTCTATCTTTCTTTTATTTTTCATGAATGAAGTTTTTATGTTGTGTTTTGTGTTTTATTTTCCATTAGTTTGTTTTTGTTTATGTTCTGTTTGGTTGCTTAAGGCTGTAAAACTTGTTAAAATGTATATAGTTCACCTTTTCACTTAGTTTGCATGAGAACTTAGTTTGCCCTAGTTGTCTTCAAGACTTGGAACAATTTGAACTTGGATATGGAATATGCATGTTTTAACCCTTTGCTTAGCAATAGAACATTTATGTTGTTTAATAAATCTTTAGATAGGTTAATTTTCAGCTTGATAAATATTTGTTAGTTTCCATCTTTTTGAGCACTTAAGACTAGTTTTTGAACTTAGAAAAAAACAATGCATTGATATAGTTAAGTGATGAATTTTAGAACACTAGAACCTTCCTCATCACCCTTTAAAGCATACAAGCAACTCAAAACAACTTGGAAAGTGATCTAGGCAATGTTTTTCTTGATAAGCCATATCTTAACTTATTTTCCTACCCTATATGCATATTTATCTTTTGTTAGCCATTTTGAGCTTAATGAGGTATACTTAATGCGTGCCATATTTATGTTTCTTGTTACACTCATTTATGTTGCCATATAACCTAAAAAGCTTTTAACTTCCCTTCTAGAATTGGCCACTCTAGGATAGGATGAATTAATAAGAATTGGGTATGTTGATGGGTGTGATAAGATGTGTTGAAGTCAAAGAAATAGTGAATTGTTACCTTGTTATTACCCATGTTATATTATTGTATTGCCAACATCAAAGCTAGAAAAGAAAAAAAAAGAAAGAAAGAAAAAGGAAAAAAATAAAGCTAGCAAGTATGGCAAAAATTTTAAGTATGGGATAGTTACAAGGAAAAATAAATATGACTTCTTGAAAAAAGGGTATAAATTGTGAATGAAATAGAGTTTTAATTATTATTTCTCTCTTAGAAGAGCTTTGAATTGTGAAAAATTGAGAAAGTTTGGCTAAGTTTTTGTTTAAGTTAATGGGATGAAAAGTTAGTTTATTTTATCTTAGAGTGGCTAATCTTATTATTGATCTTTTATCCATTCTTTGATAACCAATACCTTAGCCCCATTACAACCTTTAAAAGACCTAAGATTATTGTTTTGGCAGATTTTCCTGTTTTGAGCAGCTAGATTACTTCCAATTCAATTCTAAGATTTTAGGAAGTAATTTAGATCTCCTTTGGCCTATAAATAGCAAGCTAAAACACATAAAAGGGAGATCAAATTAGTCAATCTTGGAGATCAATCCTTAGAATCAAGCTTTGCTTTCTTAGTTTAGTTTACTTTCTTTATTTTCACTATTTTTATTCAACTTTTTAGTTTTAACTATGTCTTGTGAGTAGTTTTTTTAATTTTTGCTAAAGGATACTTGAATCCTTGACTTGTATTGTTATGACTTGAGTTTATTCTTCAATTTAATACAAGTTGATTATTTCTTGGTTCTTAAAATTAGTCTTGTTTTTATTCAATTTTAAGTTGATTATTAATGTGATTGAGCATCGGTTAATTAATTGATTTAAGTTGATTAATGACTTGCATGTTCTTAGGTTAATTTAGTTGAATTAATACATGTTTATATTTTGAATAAGTTATGATTATGTGTTAATTTGATTAAATTAAGATTAAGAAAGGTGTAATCAAGAATAGTTGGAAATTAAAACACTTGAGAGAGGTTTTAATAGATATCTAGGGGATTAATTCAGAATTTTATGCTAAGTATTGAATTGTTCTGAATAAGGGAGTTTAATACTTGGAATGATAATCTTGAAAAAGTTATTTGGGTTTATTAAACTGAATTCTCCATAAACACTTGTATGTTTTCTTTTAATTAAGTCATATCAATATTGGTTAAGGTGGATAGTCCTTTAGTGAAAGTTGTTTTTATCATTGATTTTTACCCCGTTCAATTTACTTGTTTTCAATAGATCTCCTCTTTAGTTTAATTCTTTTAATTGCTTTGTTTTAGTTTTAAATTATTGTTTTCAAATCATCACAACTTTGGGATTTCTCTTCTTTCTTTTCACACAAAAATTGATTTTGAAGTTGAAATAGCACATACAAACACAATTTTTCCTTGGGTTCGATATTTTGGGTCATAATTTTATTTCCCTATATTACTAGCCGATCTAGTACACTTGCTAGACACTGGTCAATTTCCCCGAGCTAAAAGGGAAATCAAAAGGTCACACCTAGGTAGTATGCATGATTCAAACAAGTAAAATAATTACATTATCTTCAAACTTGTTGGATCTCCATCCGACCCATCTTGCTCCTTGATAGTGGGCTCCATCTCTATTTCTAATTCTAATCTAAGTAATCTAATTACATATTACAATTTGAAAAAGAAATACAAACCAAAAACAAGTGTTCGGGACATGAAAGTCCTTATTGGGCCAAAACATGCATTATGCTCAATCACATTAAGCCTTTGTCCATAACTATCCATCATGCCAATCATACACCCTTATATGCATTTCTAATGCATAAAATATAACATATAATGGATTACTAACTTTGTTTCAACTCTTGAAACTTGCTTTTGAGTTATTTTAATAATGTGATCAAATTAGGAAACTTTTTCAATTTGGAAACTTCTATTTTAGGAAACTTTTTTGCATGCAAGTGTTCTTGCCTTAATAATCAAACCAATTGATTATTAATTAATTATAAATTGACTATTTAATTAATTAATCATATTAAATAATTAAAAAATCAATTTTGGCCTTAAAACAAAGGTGGCCCGAAACCCACACAATAAAACCCTAAAATATGTTCATACACAAACTAGTTTTGTGTCTATTGGACCATTTGGGCCTTTTGGAATGAGCCAAGCTCACTCCAGCTCTTAAAACCAATTAATAAACTTAATTATAGTTTATAATATTTAATTTAAATCAGCTCCTTGGGCCCACCAAGTCATTCACTAATTTAAATCAAGTCTATAAACATAATTAAGCCCATTAAGTGGTTTTAATGAATTAAAATTAATCCAATTAATTCAAGGCCCAATTTAATTAATCCAATTAATTAAAAACACATTAATATATCAGATATATTATATTTAGAAGATTAAAAATTGTTCTAAACATGAACACACCAAGAACACACAAAGAACACCAATTTATCAAGCTTTTCGACTAAACTAGTTTTCATGCAAAACTTGTTCAATTTTAATTTTGTTTGATCCTATGGCTTAATATCATATATTAAACATACAAATTATCATCAAAATAATCTTAGAGTGGATCAATAAAAAATTAATTTAGAACATCCCCTAAACTTTTATTAAAAATTAAACCCTACATGCCATTCACAATGGTTCTTTTCTCAAAAGAATCATTTTTTTTCGTTTTATATATTTGATCACATATATTCAGAAATCAATATTTCTCATTCATGAACAATAAAATATGATATTTCAAAGTTCATGAAATAAATAACTCAAAAACAAAAACTATTCCGCAGAAAAACATAGAATTGTAGATTTATGAAAAAATCGAGGCTCTGATACCATGTTGGAATTTATCGGTTACATGCATCTCATACATAAGTGGAATTTAAAATTTTTAACCAATAGATCTAATCTTGCCATGAATTTACAATATACATATTAATGGAAATAAGAAAAATTACCTTTATTTTTGTTGAACAGTTGATTTTCCTTCTCATCGGGTTATTGCAAACCACAATGTCCAAAATCGAACACCTCCGATGAGTAATCCACACTAGAGAAGGATTGAATGAACCAAATAAGGAAGAGAACAAGGGCTGGCCGAAATTTTCTAGATGCTAGCAAGGGAAGTGGTGGCTAAGGTTGAGAGAAAAGAGAGAAAATGTTTTCTCTTAATTGTTCACACTTAACCATATTACCCTATCACTTGGATTTTTATAGTTAGGTTAAAAATCCAACTTCATAATAGAATTGGGCTATTTAAAATTTCTGGAGAAATATTAATTGGGCTTTTGGAATTATTAATAATTTATTTGGGCTCAATTAAATCCAATTTATGTCCTTTCACAAAAGACTATGCACAAAACCCACACACCAGGCCCTTTGTGCATATACTTAGATTTATTTACCCAAATGAATTATAAATCCAACCAAAGTAAATATGTAGGCTCCATAATACTTATTAAATATATTTAATTTATTTTGGTCGAAGAGTTAGACCTCTAAAGCCTTTTGTTTGTAGTTGGCGTGTAACCCTTCCTTCGGAGGGTTTCTGCGCCAACTTCACTTCTTTGGGCCTCTTTAATTCCTCCAATGGATCTATTAATTATTATATCAGCCCTATAACACTTATAGTCCAATAATAATTAATTATGAAATACATTATTTCAATTAGGTCCATTTTACAGAACATTTCAAAAAAGTTCTGTGAACAATTTTACTTAATCATAATTAATTAAACTCTTTAATTAATTATTCTCTAATTCACTTCTCTATCCCTATCATAATTTCAAATATTTTTATCCTTGTCATTTTACCATTTTATCCTTTTCTCTATATGTGTCTGACCTATTGGGTTCCTGTCCATATTGGCAGTATAATATGTAATTGTGAGTTATATTCAAAACTCACATGATTTAAACTCCTTTAAATCATTTTATTAATCCCTATTGATATTTATGATACATTATTATATAGGTCATGATTGGCCTCTAGCTAGGCATCATGACTACCCAAATGTCAGGAAAGTTAAGTGGTTTCACTATACCTTTCCATAGAACAGTTACCGTGCAATTACTCCTTTCACCACTCTTATCTCAATTAGATTTTGAGTACGGATTTCTGTCAACTCATATAAATCTAATTATGTATGTCCTATTAATTTAACCATTGTTCCCAAAATGCTCTTCATGGATCTCTATCCATCTTGGCATATTACTCTAGCCAAAGATTCTTTGAATAAGGCAATTATAGAATCATGCAAGATAACTTCCCTTAATAAATTTGGGATGGTGAATCCTTTGTCAATCACTCAACTATCTTCAAGTAGGTCTTGATATACCCAACGTCCCAACTATGTTCACCTCCAGTTGGAAGTAATCAGTTATGGAGTCAAAGTATACCACTTGCTACTTAAGATAACTTTGGTGATCTCAAGTCTAAGTATACTTGCACATCTGCTATAAAGAGATTCCTTATTGATATAGATTTAATATCCATGTGAGGATTATCTTTGTAGGTCTCCAATGAACTTGTTCTTCTAACAAGCATCCACATGTTAGCTTTGATTATCTTCCATAATTACAATTATGAGAACCATTGCTTGAACCATTCAAGCAGCATAACATGTGCTAGTCTGTAACACCCTTACTGAACAGTTAACTGAAACTGAACAGTTAACTGAAACAAGTGATAAGACGGAAAAAAAAAAATTTTTCTTGCAATCTTAACTGACCCAATGACTCCAAGCTTGTCCAAAAAGAAATACTTATAACTTAAGTAAGCCGATAAACTATACTTGTCCAAATGACTTATTACCAAATAAAAATCCGGCAATATAACGTCTAAAAACTTATCTAATCCACCTGAAAAATCAGACAATTCCCTCAGCCCATCAGGGGCACAACAATACAAAAATAATTTCATCATACATCTCATACATCCATTCTCATTATTAAACACATTCCTAAGATAAGTCAATATTACAAATTACACTCTTAATTCACTATAATACTCCAAAGATAGAAACAATTTTTACATTCAAAATCGCCTCGCTACATCTGTGAACCTCAAAAGATGAATTGCTTGAAACTAGATCCCTTCTTCTGATGGTTGAGCCGAAGCAGCTGTCTAACCAAAAACAAGTCTATCCTGCTACCTACACGGATCACAAAACCCGTGCTAAGCTATAAAGCTTAGCGGGGAACAAAATAATCTAAAGATAATCTTTTAAACATGTAATGTCAATTATACAAGTACAGAGTTGATAACACTCTTAATAGATACCTTCAATTATCTTAGATCCCAGTTCTTACATTCAACAATAAATCACAAGCATAAGCGACAGAACATCTTACTTACATGGGCAATCAAACTTAATAACTCAATAATAAATGCATCATTCATTATTACCACAAAAGACATCCGGCACATTTCTTTCATACATTTACATCATTTAAAACATAGTATGCAATCCAAATTCACTTTCATGTAATCATTAAATAATCTTAACAAGGTGAACAATATAATACTTAACACCATAGTGTGCCATATATTATGTACTTGATCGATAACAGAGGGATATACATACCAATACATAAATATATAGATACATAATGCTTATATAGAATTAAAGAATCACATGCTCGTCAATATTATAACTTGCAATTTATTATCCATTTGATGTACATATACAAAAGGATATTAGTTTTGAACTATAACATTTCTTATCTTTTATACCTTTTAACTTATTTTCATATTAATGCCCCTAGAACGGTGCCGACAGAAATACTCAGACTGGATATAGGGGATGTGGACCCCATGGGCCACATACAAACTGAAAAATGATCTCAAAGACCATTTTTTCACATAGCAGATACCAGATACAAACAGAAGTTATGGAGATCAGTGATCCTACCATAACTAAGCAAGTCGCCATGACTTGCACCGCGATACAGAATCCCTATGGCCAGCCAATTATATCCTGAGCTAGTTTTTACTACCAGACTATTTTCTAAGGGCGCAAAAGATCACTTGCTTTCAGTACATTTATCAACTTTATCATCATTTCAATTCCTTTTTAATCCAGATAATACGGCTATTCAAAATATTCAAGATTTTTGTACAGTTTGTGAACCATCATTCACTTATGTCATGAACTATTTCACCATAATTCCGCAACTTCTCTTTAAATTACTCTTCAGTCATCACATGAATTTTCTTAACATACATTCTTTCAAATTACTTTTAAACTTTCTAATAGACATATATTAATAATACTTATACTTGTCATAATAGTTTATGCATTATTAGACTGCTTTCATGAAAATGAAATCATATATATAATCACATCCACTATGAGCGTCTAAAACAGTACATAAACATATAGTCATTTCAGAAAGACGTACCTGCATGATTCATTATAGCCATCTCACCTGCTCTATAGTACTCAATTTAATCATCACATATATACTCAACTAATACCTCAAATACATATATTCAGTTACAAATCTGAGATCAATATCTACCTACACCATTTCATATTGTTTTAGCGCCTATAGATGCATATAAGTTCAATGTCATAATCACATATCTAAATACATAACCTTAAAATATCAATATATTAAAGCAAACACATGAAAGTGCATAGCATTTAATCGTCGATTTGCTCATGATACCATAAAAGCGTAAACATAAAACTATGTCTACTCCATTTATAATAGTGATATTCATTTTTGTTATTCAAGTATCAAACAAGGCTTCATAAAAAAACCGAGTATTTCCTAATATTTCTCAATTCATTATATTTTAAGGTATTTCCATTCTTTACATGTTTGTATCACATTTATACTAATAACTTACTACTATACTAGTTACATTCTCACTTGTTTTGTATTATGACATTATAATCTTCAATTATCGTATATTAAATTCCAAATAATCATTTTTTTATCATGATCTCTTACATATCAAATAACTTCTTTGTTTAATACCTTAGCAAAATGCATCATGAAAGATAATAGCATATATATAAAGTTAAAATACTTCATAACCCGATACTTGTACAAGTTTTATAGTAAGAAGTGAGAATAAAACTTAAATTAATTTTAACTATCTCCAAAGAGTTGCCTCTTTTCCTTTTTGTCTTAATCAAATATTATACATGTAACTAATGTATTAAAACTTTAACCCTCATTACCTAATCACCTTTCTTTCACTAAACTGGAAGTTATGCAATGATAGCAACAACGACTATTTGATATAAGTTCTTATTATTATAACAGACCTCTTACTATACTATAGTTGTATCAAATCATATATTCAGAGTATATCTATATATCATTATGCCATCATATTTCAAATTAAACTTATTTAAGAACAATCTTAATAATATTGATTCTTTAGCTATCTAAGTTCAATCATAAATCAACTGGCAAAAACTATACTTTTTATTGCCAAATTAATCATTAACTTTTAAAATTTCTCTATTAGCATTTAATAGCATAACCTAGATTTTTATTTATACATCTTTCAAGTAAACATGCTAGCTAAATTCTTAATCAAACTCAACAAATACATTAAACAAAGTAGCAACGTATAATTTCCTTACCAAGGAATAATTTAAAAGTCAATTAGTAAGGAGTTGAAACATTTCTATTGAAAACTCAATCACGAATTTCCTTTATGCTTTCCAACTAGGCAAATCCTAGAACAGTGATTAGTAAACCACCACATTAAATTTAATAATAATATCAAAAATAAACCTTTAACCCATAACTTAATTAACTTATTTAGTTTATAACCAAGGAATTGTAAAACTACATTCTTTTTACAACTCAATCCACAAACTTCAAAGGATAACAGATATTTTATTTATATATATATATCAATAGATTTTTCCCTTAGTTCCATGTTAACCAAGTTCAACTTCACTTCTATTAATAGGTATAATTCATTATTTATTCAATTATACCATTAACACTTAAATCAAATCAAACTCAAACTCTATCTCACCTAGTTTAGCCTAATTAAATTAACTGTATCTATTATACTTTCAACAACTATTTCTTCACTAACCCTATGATTTATTTACTTTTACATATTATTAATTTCGTATACAAATCCAACATATACAAAGCTAATATCAATCATAAAAATTAACCAAAATTTACTTCAAAATTATACATGAAATCAAACTGTTATCATAGTTCCCATATCGTAGAGTCAAAGCCCAGAATACTCTCTCCAGTTTGCCTATTTGGAACCTCGTCGGAGCCTCGCCGGAGACCCTCTGAAGTCTCCCACCTGAATCCATAGTTGTCGATAGCTTTCCGGTGGTCTTCACGCGCCTCAACACATTATGGTTTGGCCGAAAAATCGCCTAGAACCACCGGCTGCCACGTGCTCCGATCTACACATCACCGGCGAGTGAGGACGATCGGAGGGCATTGAAAGATCCGCCTCAGCCTCGTGATCCCACCGGTGTTGTCAAACTCCTCCATCGCCGACCAGTTCACCGAAAAGAAGAGAAAAAGGGGAGAGTTGAGCTATGGTGGCGATGAAAAAAACGGAAGGAACCACCGGAGGACGGCGCCGTTAGCGGAGGACTGGAAGACGGTGGAGACGGCGATGATCAGCGCCCCTTCGCCGGCGTCGAACAGCGGCGGCCAGACCAGGCGACGGCAGCCCCCTTCCCTTCCCGTTTCCCTCTTCCCCGATTCTCACTCTTCTTTTCTTTTTTTTTGTTTCTTTTTCCTTTCCTTAAATCGTAACCACACATCAATCTTCTTTCATTATAATCCACAAAAACCTTTTCTTTATTTTTAGATAAATCTTAAAAATATCTACCACCACTTTAATTAAAATATGTATTATTATTATCCTTTTAATGTTAATTTTCATAATAGGTTTTAATTAACAAATATTAAATTAAAACCCAAAAATAATACTAACTTATATTGGAATCTTCATAATTGATTCTTGCAAATTAGTACCAAAATGTACTAATTACTAACTATAATCAGTCCGAATTTTTGAGGCGCTACATAGTCTATCCGAATTAATAATTTCCTATCTTGTTAATTCTATGACTAGGGATATTTAGATATTAACACATTTGCATGCAATAGACACCTTATATCATGAACACTTTCCCGATTGCCTTTGCATTGTGTTTATAATATCAAGGACTTCATTTATTAATTTAAGATTTACAAACTCATATATTTAAACATAGCATTAATAAATGAATAATGCCTTTTATTAAGAATATAAATTCATACATATAAAATTCATTCCTTTTACATGGGCTCTAGGGCATACTCTCTAACAGAATTTGGGCCATTGATTTGGTGGACTTTAGAGATGTCTAGAGAAGTCTAGAATTCTCTAAAATTCAATCCAAAAATCTATCATCTTCTCTCCTTTTCTCTTAAAAATCCAAACCACCATTTCTTTCCCTTTGCCATCATTGTTTCTTCCACTCTCTCTCCTTTCACCAAATCCTAAGCCCCAATTCCACTAAAAAATACTACAAGACATTCTCTTCATCTTATAATCTTAATTGGATAAAAAAGAACCTTGGAAAATAAAGGATCTAAGTGAGAGGAAAAAAACCTAATTAGGTAAGTCATGGTGTTCTAGTTTGTTTTAATTGGAGATTTTTATATAGGTTTGTAAAGCATCTCTAGCATGATCATTTAGTAGCATTTACTTGTTAAATTTCAAAGCATAAACTCATGATTTCTTCTCCCTAAAATTCGGCCTAAAGGTGGAACACAAGAGGAAGAAAAGAACAAAGAAGAGGAAGATTGAAGGAAGCAAGATTAGGTGATTTCAAGCTTCATAAAGGTTAGTGGATACATTCTCTACATTTAATTTTGGCATTTCTTATAAAAATTATATTATATAACAAATGAAAATGAGGGAATAATGGAAAATAATTTAAGAAAACCTTGTAGAATGATGAATTAACATAGAATACATATGAAATTCTAAAGAAAACAAGCATATGTGTGGTGAAGTAGTTGTGGTCGAATTGTACCCTAAAAGGAATGTAGGGTATGTTTGATGTTAAATGATGTATTAAGCATTAATTTAGCAATACAATAATAAATGAACGCATTGAAATCGATTTGAGTAAAAATCATGCAAGTACATAAAGGTTAGCATGTTTACATAATGATATTTACATAAGTAATAATATAATATTAAGGTAAAATTAGCACAAGTTAAAATATGTGCACATAATTTAACCTTGGAAACATAAATGGCATGAAATGGAATGAGAAAACATAAAGTATGTGGGATATCTCATCAAGGTCGAATGGTATGCTTATTGGAAATGCCATATTTACATTATGTTTACATGTTATTTCATATGTACATTCTGTTTATATATATATATATATATATATATATATATAGTGTGTGTGTGTGTGTGTGTGTGTGTGGATGAATGCAGGAAAAATAAAGGTGTATGAGATGATACATAATGGGTGTACTATGTAAAACATAATAGAAATACAAAATAAAGTACAACATTCAGTTGCCCTTAGTATACAATGGGTGATATAGGACCCTAGGATATAATGGCTAGTCATAGGGACCCCCATATACTGCGGTAAAATCATATATTAAATTATTATTCAAGAATGACTACCTTTGAGTAGTCACCTCACTCATACAGTCACACAATATTCTCATATAGTCATACAATCCTCATCGCGTATATTTGATTCGAGGATTTCCATTGGTGACTACTAGGGGCAAAATGGTAATTATGTAAGAAAATAGGGATTATATGGTAAATTTTACATAAAAGAATCCATAAATGTAAATAAATAGGAAATAATGTCAAAATGAGACTAATATGTTCAAAAATGGTAAAATAGTAATTACACAATAAACTAGAGGTAAAATAGTAATTTGACATAAAAAAAGGGGTGGTTAAAAGGATTAAAAAGTTTAAATAAGGCAAAAAGAGAGAAACCGCAAATAGTGAAAAGTTTGGGGACTAAAATGTAATTTTTCATTTTATAAGCAAACATGAGGACCAAAAAGGATATTTTCCATCTAGATTAAATTAAAGGTCAAAGAAAGTATAAGGAGTTAAAATGGAAGTCAAATGAAGTCAAATAAGGTAAATAAAAAGTTTAGGGACCTAATTATAATTTTACATTTAGGTAAGAATATTATAGCTATTAATAAGAAAATTAAGTATCATAAAGCTTGAGTGCTAAATTATGAGTTGAAACCAGTTATTGAAGTTAAATTAATAAAGGTAACATGAAAAGGGCAAAATGGTAATTAAATAAAAATAATATCATTAAATGAAATTTTGGGTAGTTGTATCCACTACTAGGCGACATTGGTTCTTAGTGCATGGTTTTGTGATTGCGCACATGGACAGATACATAAAAGATTGAAGAAAGCAGAGTTGAAGGCATGTACATGTGTCTCGTTTTTGGGATCAAATTTGGATCACTTTGTATTAGCTTCTTTGGAATTTTGGCAGGTAAATTATTACTTGTATTAAGAATGTTAAGTAAGGAGGAATATATATATATATATGAACTGGTGAATGTATGATTGTGTTGTGTTGATGGATGTTGGATAAATATAAAAGTGTTATGCATGTAAATGAAGTTTTGGAGGTAGAGGTTGACTATTAGGAGTGTTAAATTTTCAATTTGCAGGTTTGGGTAGCACGGCTTTTAAGCCGCTATGCTGTCGAAAATTTGACCAAATGAATAGTAACTTAGTGATGTCAAACATAAGTTGGAATCTAAAGTATAAGCTTAATATGTTAGTTATCATATTAAATGGTCTTCTATAATAATAGCCTCCAACATCACCATGATATATATATATATATATATATATATATATATATATATACACACACACCAAGTACGGAAAGCCTGTATGTTCTTAGGGTATTACAAAAATTATTATTATTATAATATTCAAAATAAATGCATTTATAAATAAGATGTTGTTCCATTATTTCTAATATTAATCAATTCTAAAATAAGCTTTGTTCCATCTATTTGGAAATGAAGAATTTAGTCATCGATTACTTTTTGTTTCCCTTGTTCTTTGTGTGGCTAAGAATTTATTTTTCTTCGTTCTATATGATTTTGCAGTTTATAACATTTATATAGATTTACATATGCTGCAGCAGCAGTATGCATGTATATGTTTGAGATTTTACATTGTGTAGCAATTTATAACATTTATATTGATTTACTTTTGCTGTAGCAATAGTGTGCATGTGTATAAATAAAGACTTCTTTGATTCAAAGCTCAATTCCATTCAACCATAGCAAGTGTAACGTATTGGTGGGACTTAATTATTATAAATAAAGACTTTTTTGTCATTATCTTAATTCTTTTATTTAATTTATGCATGGATGTTTGAATCTATAGCCTTCTATTGAGGATTTAATATTTAAGAAATTTAATCTTTTTAGTGTAATATATGTAGCTAATCATAAAATTAGGCTCAACCTATAAAATTAAATTTGTATGTTAACTTCCCCATGCCATAGAACATGTTGAACCATGATTAACTTCATGTTATATTGGAATAGCTAAGGGTACGTTTACTTACAAAAAATAGTTTTCTATTGTCTATTTTCTATTTTATGTTTTCTTACAAAATTGGAGTATTTATTTTCTATAGAAAATTCATAAAAATGTGTTCATTTATCCATAAATAGAAAACTGGACTATTTTATTTTCTATACACACACACACATACATATACATGTATATGTATGTGTATGTATGCACAATATATATATACATACACATACATACCTACATACATATATGTATGTTCATATACATATATATATGTATGTGAATATATGAACATACATACATACATATGAATATGTATTACATATGTGTATGTGTATGTATCTGTATGTACATACATATATATACATATCCATATGTATATATATGTATGTACATACAGACACATACACATAAATATACATATGTATGTATGTATGCACATACAGATATATGTATATGTATGTATGTGTATATATATATATATATATATATATATATATATATATATATGTATGTATGTATGTGCATATGTATATATGTATTTTTTATTTAAATTTATTTTTTTATTATATTTATTCTAGTAAATTTATTTTTTTTCATTTTTTAAAATATATTTTTATTACTATTTAATGAGAATGCTTATTATATTAGTGTTAAAAATGTATTGATCAATTTATTGGTGGTACGAATTCAAATATTATTGCTAATTATTTTTTCTTTTTTTAAATATATTTTGTCATTATTTAATTAGAATTATTTTTATTCTTTCATTGTTTAATTAAAATTAGTTAATATCAATTTTAAAAAATATTATAATAGAATTAGTTTATTGATTTTCCTTTCATAAATGTATTATTAATTCTTTTTATGAAATATATTGGCTTTCCCTGGGGAGATGGCAATCAATTTATTGTTAATAAATATTTCTAAATTGGGACTCGTTTAACTATAATAATGAAAGATGTACTATGTCCGTAACATACACTGAAAGATAAAAAAATAATAATAATCCAAATACTGATTTCTTTTTGTCCAAAATTTACTTTTTATGTTAAAAATAAAATCTAAAATATTTATATCAGCGAGTATTCATTTCAAAAATTTCTCTGACAGTACAAAAACTCTATTAAAAACAATTAATATCATTTAGAAAGTAAGAAAATTAAAAAAAAAAGTAAAAGAAGGAAAAAAAAACAGAATAGAGCTATTCCAGTCAAAATTTTTAATATTTTATCAATAATTATGATTATTGTATTACCTTATATCTGATCAGTTAAAAAACTCGAATATTAGATGTCACAACCGGTCTTAGATTCTTTTAAGAGAGCTAATTACAAAATCATCTATTTAAAATCCTAATCTTTATTACTTTTGCAATTACTAATTATTTTATAAAAATTTCAGCAAAATTTCCTCTAAAAATTCCCTAAACCCTTTGTAAGAGAATCTTCAATACACTTTTATTTTAACCTATCATATCATCCATCTCCAATTCAATGCCATTCACGCAAAAATTTATCCATCATCCATAATTCTTCAGTTCAATCTCAATCAAATTAAAAGCATATTACACTGAGTATTTTCACATATACTCAGTTTTAATTTGCACATCCATACTCAAAATATAATTAATTTACAATAATTTCACATGTATATATATTTATATATCTATATACATAAAATTTGCTTCATCATTATGTGGTGTACATGCCAAAATACTCATAGTCACTTTAATATGATTTGGTTCGGACTTGAGATGTTAATTCTCAAACTTCCTACATATCCCATGTAGGGAATTAGAATGTCGTAGTTCTAAAATTCCAAAGTTTAACATAACACATTATCCATAGTTTCATATTAGCATATTTCTTGCACAAATTTTATTTACTAATTTACATTCACCTAACATTGAACATAAAGGTTTTTACTAATGTAAACAACACATTTACCATGTATAAATTATTAGTTTCATAAAATTCTTAATCACTCATACCCTTTTGCCTAATCTAACGTAAATGTAATATTCAAATATTGACTCATTAACTCGCATAAATAAATAATTCCACTTAGATATGAACATCATGTCTCAAACACTAATAGTCATATATATAATATGCACATCTCTAATTACACCAAGATGTTAGAGAGTATGTCCTAGAGCCCATGTAATAGGGATGTATGAGTTTATATTCTTAATAAAAGGCATCATTCATTTATTAATGCTATGTTTAAATACATGAGTTTGTAAATCTTAAATTAATAAATGAAGTCCTAGATACTATAAACACAGTGGAAAGGCAATAATGAAAGTGTTCATGATATGAGATGTCTATTGCATGCAAATGTGTTAATATCTAAATATCCCTATTCATAGAATTAACAAGATAGGGCATTGTTAATCCGATCAGACTAGCACATGTTATGCTTCTTGAATGGTTCAAGCAGTGGTTGTTAGAGAGTATGCCCTAGAGGCCATGTAATAGGGATGTATTTCATATGTATGAGTTTATATTTTTAATAAAAGGCATCATTCATTTATTAATGCTATGTTTAAATACATAAGTTTGTAAATCTTAAATTAATAAATGAAGTCCTAGATATTATGAACATAGTGCAAAGGCAATCATGAAAGCATTCATGATATAAGATGTCTATTGCATGCAAATATGTTAATATCTAAATATCCCTAGTAATAGAATTAACAAGATAGGGCATTGTTAATTCGGACAGACGAGCACATGTTATGCTTTTTGAATGATTCAAGCAGTGGTTCTCATAATTGTAATTATAGAAGATAATCAAAGCTAACATGTGGATGCTTGTTAGAAGAACAAGTTCATTGGAGACCTACATAGATAATCCTCACATAGATATTAAATCTATGTCAGTAAGGAATCTCTTCATAGCGGTTGAGCAAGTATCCTTAGACTTGAGATCACCAAAGTTATCTTAAGTAGCAAGTGGTATATTTTGACTCCATCACTTATTACTTCCAACTGGGAGTGAACATAGTTAGAAGATTGGGTATATCATGACCTACTTGAAGATAGTTGAGTGATTGACAAAGGATTCATCATCCTAGATTTAATAAGAAAAGTTATCTCGTATGATTTTATAATTACCTTGTTTAAAGAATCTCTAGCCAGAGTAATATGCCAAGATGGATAGAGATACATGGAGGGCATTTTGGGAACAATGATTAAATTAATAGAACATACATAATTAGATTTATATGAGTTGAAAGAAATCCATACTCAGAATCTAATTGAGATAAAGTGGTGAAAGGAGTAATTGCACGGTAACTGTTTCTATAGAAGGGTATAGTCAAACCACTTGACTTTCCTGACATTTAGGTAGTCATGATGCCTAGCTAGAGGCCAATCATGACTTGTATAATAATGTATCAAGAATATCAATGGGGATTGATAAAATGATTTAAAGGAGTTTAAATCATGTGAGTTTTGAATATAACTCACAATTACATATTATACTGCTAATATGGACAGAAACCCAATAGGTCACACACATATAGAGAAAAAGGATAAAATGGTAAAATGACAAGGATAATAATATTTGATATTATTATGGGGATAGAGAAGTGAATAAGATAATAATTAATTAAAGAGTTTAATTAATTATGATCAAGTAAAATTATTCGCAGGACTTTTCTGATATATTATGTAAAATTGGACCTAATTAAAATAATGTGTTTCATAATTATATATTATTGAACTATAAGTGTTATAGTTCTGATATAATAATAATAGGTCCATTGGAGGAATTATAAAGGCCCAAAGAAGTGAAGTTGGCACAGAAGCCCTCCTGAAGAAGGGCCACATGCCAACTCCAAAACAAAAGGCCTTAGAGGCCTATTTCTTGGACCAAAATAAAATAAATATGTTACATAAGTGCTATGGAGCCTACATATTTAATTTGGTTTTATTTGGAATTCATTTGGGTAATTAAATCCAAGTATATGTACAAAGGGCCTAGTTTGTAGGTTTTGTGCATAGTCTTTTGTGAAAGGGCTTAAATTGGATTTAATTGAGACCAAATAATTATAAATAATTCCAGAAGCCCGATTAATAATTCTCCAGCAATTTTTAAGAGCCCAATCCCATTATGAAGTTAGATTTTTAACCTAACTATAAAAATCCAAGTGATGGGGATTAGGGTTAAGAGTGTGTGAACACTTAAGAAAAGTTTCTTCTCTTTTTCTCTCTACCCTAGCCGCCACTCCCAAAGCTAGCTTCTAGGGTTTTCGGCCAGCCCTTTTTTTCTACTAATTGTTGGTCATTCTATCATTCTCTAGTGTGGATTACTCATTGGAGGTGTTCGATTTTGGACACTGTGGTTTGCTACAACCCGGTGCGAAGGAAAATCAACTATACAACAAAAACCAAAGGTGATTTTTCTTATTCTCATTAATATGTATATTGTAAATCCATGGAAAGATCATATAAATTGGTTAAAAATTTTAAATTCTGCTTATGTATGAGATGCATGTAACCGATAATTCTCAACATGGTATTAGAGCCTCGGTTTTGCCATGAATATACAATTCTATATTTTTCTGCGGAATAAGTTTTATTTTTGTTTGAGTTATTTATTTCATGAACTTTAAAATATCAGATTTGATTTTTCATGAACGAGAAATATTGATTTCTGGATATAAGTGTGATCAAATATATAAAACGGAAATAAAAATGATTCTTTTGAGAAAAGAATTTTTGGTTTTTGCTTGAATAGCTTTTAATTTTACGGGCTGTTCTAAGTTAATTTTTTATAGATCCATTATAAGATCATTTAGATGATAATTTATGTGTTTAATATTTGATATTAAGCCATAGGATCAAACGAAATTAAAATCGAACAAGTTTTGCATGAAAACTAGTTTAGTCAAAAAGTTTAATAAATTGGTATTCTTGGTGTGTTCTTGATGTGTTCTTGTTTAGAACAATTTTTAATCTTCTAAATCTGATATATATGATATATTAAAGTGTTTTTAATTAATTGGATTAATTAAAATGAGTCTTAAATTAATTGAATTAATTTTAATTCATTAAAACCACTTAATGGGCTTAATTATGTTTACGGACTTGGTTTAAATTAGTGAATGAATTGGTGGGCCCAAGGAGCTGATTTAAATTAAATATTATAAACAATAATTAAGTTTGTTAATGGGTTTTAAGGGCTGGAGTGGGCTTGGCTCATTCCAAAAGGCCTAAATGGTCCAGTAGACACAAAACTAGTTTGTGTGTGAACACATTTAGGATTTAATTTGGTGGGTTTCGGCCTACCCTTTATCTTAATCCCAAAATTGATTCTTTTAATTATTTAATATGATTAATTAATTAAATAATCAATTAATAATTAATTAATAATCAATTGGATTGATTATTAAGGCAAGAACACATGCATGCAAAAAGGTTTCCTAAAATGAAAGTTTCTAAAATGAAAAAGTTTCCTAATTTGATCACATTATTAAAATAACTTAAAAGAATGTTTCAAGAGTTGAAACAAAGTTAATAATCCATTACTTTATGCATTAGAAATGCATATAAGGGTGTATGATTGGCATGATGGATAGTTATGGATAAGGCCCAATATGATTGAGCATTATGCATGTTTTGGTCCAATGAGAACTTTCATGTCCCGGCCACTTGTTTTTGGTTTGTATTTCTTTTCAAATTGTAATATGTAATTAGATTACTTAGATTAGAATTAGAAATAGAGATGGATACCACTATCAAGGAGCAAGATGGGATGGATGGAGATCCAACAAGCTTGAAGATAATGTAATTATTTGTACTTGTTTGAATCATGCATACTACCATGGTGTGACCTTTTGATTTCCCTCTTGGCTCGGGGAAATCAATGTATAGTCCATAACTATACCATATTTGTATGCTTATATTTATGTGATAGATATAGGATGCATACCAATGTATGCCAACCATGTATGATGAGACTTAATTAACTAAAAGCCTCAAACAAATACTAAGGTATATAAGCCTTCCATTAATTTGAGGAGAACCAGAGTTCTTTATAGTGTGGGTTTTTTACCACAGTCAAGCTCACATTATATCGAATATGTTCAAATCTAATTAAATGGGTCATCTTAGCTAGCCCATTAGTTTGTTGACCATAGTCAAGGCTAATGGTTCTAGAGGCAAGATTAGGGAATGCATATACGATATGCATGCATCAAGAGTTGATAACCTAATTATTCAATAGTTGTGTAGAGACACAATTGGTATAGAGATACCTACCTTTCAAGGGTATGGAGTTTGGCTTGTTGACCATAGTTAAGGTCAAATTACATATTAAGGATTGGATATTGGCCCACTAGGAAAACCATTGGGTTTTCTCGGATTATATAGTGAGGGCTATTAATTCGCAATAAAATAGTGGGAGTAAATGGATTAATTAAAGACCTTATTAATGCATACATATATATGAACATACTCTAATAAGTTTTCTTTTTCACATCTAGGTCATCATCATGAGCACATCAAACATTAATATACGATCAATCTTGGATAACAAGCTAGTTGGCAGCAACTATTCTAACTGGATCAGGCAAGTGAGAATTGTTCTCAGAGCTGAAAAGATCTATTATGTCTTGGATAAAGATCCACCACCACTTTCATCAGATGATGCCATTGATGAGATCAAAGGCACTTATCAAAAATACATTAAGAAATCATTGAGAATAGTGAAGCGACAGCATGTCTGATGCTGGGTGCTATGTCCTCGGAGCTTCAGAAGCAACATGAGATGATGGATGCTAGAACCATCATTTTGCATCTAAAGGAGCTTTATTCTTCTCAGGCTAGAACTGAGCAATATGAGATTGCTCGAGCTCTATTTAGCTGCAAAATGGTGGAAGGCACTTCAACTGCTACTCATGCATTAAAGATGTATGGGTATATTGAGCATTTGAGTTGACTTGGCTATGTTATGGATAATGATCTATACAAAGATTTAATCTTGTACTCGTTGGCTCCAAGTTATGCACCTTTCGTGCTTAACTTCAACATGAACAAGATCTAAGTAACCATTCCTAAGTTAATCAACATGCTCAAGATAGCTGATGAATCCTTTAAAAAGGATCCAAAAAGTGTCATGGTTGTCACTTCTGCTAAAGGCAAGAAGCAGAAGAAGAAGATAACCAAGGCACAGCCAAAGAATGGTGGGATCTCTAAGAAGAAGGTTGCCAAGAAAGAGAATCCCAAAGGAACTTGCTTCCATTGTGGAAAGGATGGTCACTGGAAGCGTAACTACAAGGCCTATCTAAATTATCTCAAGGAGAAGAAGCATGCTGATGCTTCTACTTTAGGTATTTATATGATTGAAATTAATATTTATTCTATTGCTTTAAAACAATCTTGGGTATTAGATACCAGATGTGGATCTCATTTGTGTAATGATTTATAGTGACTTAGAAGCTTTAGAAGAGTTGGAAAGGCAGAGATATGTTTGCAGTCAACTACAGGACATAACATCTCTAGAACGGTTATAGGGACTTACCATTTGCCTTTTCCAACTGGATTAGTACTGGAATTAATTAATTGTTATTATATTCCAGCTTTATCCAAGAGTATTATTTCTTTCAGTTGTTATTAAACGATTATGACATTTCTTTAAAGGATAGGTGTTGTTACATTTTTTAAGAACAATATGTTTTATGCAAAAGCTATCATTGAGAATGGTATATTTGTTCTTGATTTAATTAAAGAAGTGCATAATGTGGATAGCAAGAGAATGAAACATGATAATCTAAATACCTCGTACTTATGGCATTGTCATTTAGGCCATATAAATGAGAAACGCATGACCAAATTACACAAGTCAGGTGATTTGGGATCATTTGATACATGCAAATCTTATTTATTAGGAAAAATGACAAAAGCTCCCTTTATTGGTAAAGGAGAAAGAGCTAAAATGGCTTTGGACTTAATACATTCAGATGTATGTGGTCTAATGACTACACATGCCAGAAGAGGTTACTCCTACTTCATTACTTTCATAGATGATTATTCCAGGTTTGGATACATCTATCTAATGAAATATAAATCAGAAGCATTTGAAAAGTTCAAAGAATTTAGAAATGAAGTAGAGAAACAACTTGGCAAGAGTATTAAAATACTTAGATCAGATCGAGGTGGAGAATACTTAAGCCAAAAATTTCAGGATTATCTTAGAGATAATGGCATTTTATCTCAATGGACTCCACCATATACACCACAACACAATGGTGTATCTGAAAGGAGAAATCAAACACTATTAGATATGGTTCGATCAATGATGAGCCGAGCAGACTTGCCTAAGTCCTTTTGGGGATATGCACTAGAAACTGTTGTTTATGTGTTAAACAGAGTTCCTAGTAAATCGGTTGATGTTACTCCATATGAGATGTGAAATAACAAGAAACCCACGCTTTCTCATATGAAAGTATGGGGTTGTCCTGCTTATATGAAGAGAACAATGTCAGACAAACTAGATGTTAAGTCTGACAAATGTTTATTTGTGGGATATCCAAAAGAAATGTTTGGATATTAATTCTATCATCCCTTAGAATAAAAGGTATTTGTTTCAAGGCATGTTGTCTTCTTGGAAAGAGAATTTATCCTACGAGAGGATAGTGGGAGTGAAATTGAACTTGGTGAAGTTCAAGACCCACAAATAGAAGAAGATCAACAGATTGAACCCGAAACTGAATTTCATAATGATGAGATTTCAATTAAACCTGATTATACACAAAATCCTAGAAAATCTACTAGGATGCATTCTATCCCTATGAGATATGGATTTCACATTGATTCGGATAGAGGCATAACTGTAGTAGAGGACAATGAGCCTACAAGCTATCAAAAGGTTTTGAATAGTTCAGAACGTGATTTATGGCTTAAGGCTATGCAGTCTGAAAATGAACTCCATGTATGAGAATAAAGTATGGACTTTAACTCAATCACCTGAAGGGATAAAACTCATAGGGTGCAAATGGGTCTTCAAAAAGAAGACCGACATGAAAGGTAATATAGTTACCTATAAAGCTCGCTTAGTAGCAAAGGGCTATCGTCAAAAAGAAGGTATTGACTATGACGAAACCTTTTCTCCTGTAGCGATGGTTAAGTCTATAAGAATACTTTTAGCCATTGTAGCTCATTATGATTATGAGATTTGGCAAATGGATGTGAAGACAGCTTTCCTAAATGGAAATCTAACTAAGGATGTGTATATGACACAATTGGAAGGGTTCACATCAGGAAATGGTGAAAAGGTATGCAAGCTTCAAAGATCCATTTATGGATTGAAGCAAGCCTATAGGAGCTAGAACATACGATTCAATGAGACAATCAAAGAGTTTGGTTTTCATAGAATGAAGATGAATGTGTATAAAAGGGTCAGTGGGAGTGCAATTATCTTCCTGGTTCTATATGTGGATGACATATTAATCATGGGAAATGATATTTCTCTTCTCCAATCTGTTAAAATATGGTTATCCAAGCAATTCTCCATGAAAGACCTTGGAGAAGCATCCTATATTCTGGGAATAAGGATTTATAGAGATAGATCCAATAGGTTGCTAGGTCTTTCTCAAAGTACATATATAGATAAAGTATTGAAGAGGTTTAATATGGATCTCTCTAAGAAAGGGTTTCTACCCAAGGTGCATGGGAAACACCTTTCTAAGTCTATGTGTCCGCAAACACTAGAGGATAGAGACAGCATGAATAGAATACCATATGCATCTACAATTGGTTCTATCATGTATGCTATGTTATGTACACGTCCAGATATAGCATTTTCTTTGAGTGTCACAAGAAGATTCCAATCCAATTTTGGAGAGGAACACTGGGCAGCTGTCAAGAATATCCTTAAGTACTTGAGAAGGACTAAGGATATATTCTTGGTATATGGAGAGGGCAGTTTGGAATTAAATGGGTATACAGATGCTAGCTTCCAATCTGATAAAGATGATTGTAAATCACAGTCTGGTTATGTGTTCATAATAGGAGGAGGAGCAGTTAGTTGGAAGAGTTCCAAATAAGAAACAACTGTTGATTCCACGATAGAAGCTGAGTACATTGCTGCTTCGGAAGCAGCCAAAGAAGCAGTCTGGATCAAAAAGTTCATAACTGAATTAGGAGTGGTGCCTAGCATTGTTGATCCGATTCCTTTATATTGTGACAACAATAAAGCCATTGCGCAAGCAAAGGAACCACGGTCTCATCAGCGATCCAAGCATGTTCTCAGACGCTACCATCTCATAAGGAAAATAGTAGCTAGAAATGATGTGAAAATAGAAAGGGTCCCTACAAATGATAATGTGGCGGATCCCCTCACTAAAGCACTTTTCCAGATGAAGCACGATCACCATATAAATAACATGGGT
Organism: Excoecaria agallocha; assembly: GCA_037975025.1. NCBI lineage: Eukaryota > Viridiplantae > Streptophyta > Magnoliopsida > Malpighiales > Euphorbiaceae > Excoecaria > Excoecaria agallocha. The sequence goes on along the minus strand of CM075821.1, from coordinate 23,547,742 downwards.
CTAAGACATATGAGTGATTGGCTCTAGTGCAAGTGGGAGATTGTTAGAGAGTATGCCCTAGAGCCCATGTAATAGGGATGTATTTCATATGTATGAGTTTATATTCTTAATAAAAGGCATCATTCATTTATTAATGCTATGTTTAAATACATGAGTTTGTAAATCTTAAATTAATAAATAAAGTCCTAGATATTATGAACACAGTGCAAAGGCAATCATGAAAGTGTTCATGATATGAGATGTCTATTGCATGCAAATGTGTTAATATCTAAATATCCCTAGTCATAGAATTAACAAGATAGGGCATTGTTAATTCGGACAGACTAGCACATGTTATGCTTCTTGAATGGTTCAAGCAGTGGTTCTTATAATTGTGATTATGGAAGATAATGAAAGTTAACATGTGGATGCTTATTAGAAGAACAAGTTCATTAGAGACCTACAAAGAGAATCCTCACATGGATATTAAATCTATATCAGTGAGGAATCTCTTCATAGCAGTTGTGCAAGTATCCTTAGACTTGAGATCACCAAAGTTATCTTAAGTAGGAAGTGGTATATTTTGACTCCATAACTGATTACTTCCAACTGGGAGTGAACATAGTTAGGAGATTAGGTATATCATGACCTACTTGAAGATAATTGAGTGATTGACAAAGGATTCACCATCCTAGATTTAATACGGGAAGTTATCTTGCATGATTCTATAATTGCCTTGTTTAGAGAATCTCTGGCCAGAGTAATATGCCAAGATGGATAGAGATCCATGGAGAAAATTTTGGGAACAATGGTTAAATTAATAGAACATACATAATTAAATTTATATGAGTTGAAAAAAATCCATACTCAGAATCTAATTGAGATAAGAGCGGTGAAAGGAGTAATTACACGGTAACTATTTCTATGGAAGGGTATAGTCAAATCACTTGACTTCCCTGACATTTAGGTAGTCATGATGCCTAGCTAGAGGCCAATCATGACTTGTATAATAATGTATCAAGAATATCAATGGGGATTGATAAAATGATTTAAAGGAGTTTAAATCATGTGAGTTTTGAATAGAACTAACAATTACATATTATACTGCTAATATAGACAGGAACCCAATAGGTCACACACATATAGAGAAAAAGGATAAAATGGTAAAATGACAAAGATAATAATATTTGATATTATTATGGGGATAGAGAAGTGAATAAGATAATAATTAATTAAAGAGTTTAATTAATTATGATCAAGTAAAATTATTCGCAGAACGTTTTTGATATGTTCTGTAAAACTGGACCTAATTGAAATAATGCATTTCATAATTGATTATTATTGAACTATAAGTGTTATAGGGCTGATATAATAAATAATTGGTCCATTGAAGGAATTATAAAGGCCCAAAGAAGTGAAGTTGGTATAGAAGCCCTCCTAAAGAAGGGCCACACACCAACTCCAAAACAGAAGACCTTAATGGCCTATTTCTTGGACCAAAATAAAATAAATATGTTACATAAGTGTTATGGAGCCTACATATTTAATTTGGTTGTATTTGAAATTCATTTGGGTAATTAAATCCAAGTATATGTACAAAGGGCCTAGTTTCTGGGTTTTGTGCATAGTCTTTTGTGAAAGGGCTTAAATTGGATTTAATTGAGCCCAAATAATTATAAATAATTCCAGAAGCCCAATTAATAATTCTCCAACAATTTTAAAGAGCCCAATCCCATTGTGAAGTTGGATTTTTAACCTAACTATAAAAATTCAAGTGATAGGGAATTAGGGTTAAGAGTGTGTGAACACTTAAGAAAAGTTTCTTCTCTTTTTCTCTCTACCCTAGCCGCCACTCCCAAAGCTAGCTTCTAGGATTTTCGACCAGCCCTTGTTTTCTACCAATTGTTGGTTCATTCTATCATTCTCTAGTATGGATTACTCATAGGAGGTGTTCGATTTTGGACACTGTGGTTTGTGACAACCCGGTGCGAAGGAAAATCAATTGTACAACAAAAATCAAAGGTGATTTTTCTTATTCTCATTAATATGTATATTGTAAATTCATGGCAAGATCAGATAAATTGGTTAAAAATTTTAAATTTCGCCTATGTATGAGATGAATGAAACTGATAATCCCCAACACAAGATACACCAAGTTATGTAATGCACCATTAATCATAATACAAATTTTATGAGCTGATTACAAGTATTTTTTAAAATACTTGTATAAAATTTTATTCTCTTATTCAATTTCGATATTTTCCCTAGTATAATTCAATAGAATTGCATTGAGCTCGATAAACGAGAGTTACATACATGAATATGTGGACCAACCTCTTAGAGCCATTCAATCCAAAACTCAAGTTAATTACATTAACTGAAAAATCTTTTTGAGCCATTCAGTCTAATAATTATATTAAGATGCAATACTGTCACTACAAGAAAATCAGTAAATAGCAACGAAAATTAGCAACCGAATTTGTTGAATTTCCGTTGCTAATAAAAATTAGCAACGGAAAATAACAACGGAATATTCGATTGCAAATTTGGCGGTTGGTATTTTTAGCAACGGAATGTATTTTCCGTTGCTATTTTTACCAACGGAATTATAATCTTCGTTGCTATATTTAGCAACCGAAATTAGTTTCCGTTGCTATTTCTAGCAACCGAATTTAAGTTTCGGTTGCTAAATTTAGACAAAATTATAAAACAATTTGCGACGGAATTTTCATCGTTATTCCGTCACTAAATTATATATATATATATTACAAGCCAAAATGTCATTTAAAAAGGAGAAAACAGGAAAGAGATACAGATCAACCCAGAACACTAGCATCAGGGTGAGCAAAGCAGAAAGACATCCGAACAAAAAAAAGAGAAGCACAACTACCAAAGAAATAAGAAAAAACTGACAACCCATATGAAACCCACATAACTAAAACCAAAAATAATAGCTGAAGCATGCAAGATCTACACCACTACATCATCATAATCAATTAATACAAATTCTAAATGAGATAGATATATATAATATTCCAAAAATGTTTAGCTATGATCCAAGTAAGGTTCTGGGTTATAACTAACATGTCCTAAAGTACTAGATAATAATTTGATTCTAATTTCTCCAAAATTCTATGGTTTTAACAAAGTCACAAATAAATTAAACTCACAATCAGGTGCACCACTTGCAGACAAATGAAAATTCAAACAAGCCGCCTTTAATTTGGTAAAACTTCTCCCGCATTACATTTGCACCGCAGACACACATACCATACTGCATCAGCTTGTATTAAACATGATTTTGATGGACCTTGAATCAGTAATTTACTCAAATGCAAGTGTACTTCAGACTTTGTGAAACACAGCATTTCATGCAGAATCGACATTCAGAATGCAAGGGCCATTCAAAATATATATATATATATATATATATATATATATATATATATATATATATATATATATATATATATATATATATATATAACAGCAACATCAACATCAACAAGCACATAAATATATAACTACTTGAGTGAATGTTTTATATTTAACATTTGAAGAGAGAATAAAGGAGATAGGCAATTATTATTCTGTAAAAATTATACCAAATAAAATCTTTAAAACAAAATATTAAACAAGTTACCTAAACAACTTGCACTTAGATATTTTATATGATCCCATGTATACCTTCTAATAAATTGACATTTCAATCAAATATAATTAATAAGAAAATCACAATTCAATCAAAAATTAAACTCACCCTCTGCAACCAAAGTCCTCAGCTACATGTGAGTTCGATTATATCAGAGTTTTGGATCATCACAAGCTTTGATATTCAACATTTTATACATGCTCACTAACAATGGAAGTATAATGTTATAAGCCAAAAGATTATGAAGTTTGCTATGAAATTTGCATTGAGTTAGTTATCTAGAAAGTGAAAAGCAACAAAAAACCATGTGTATCATGGTATTATGCAGTAGCAACGTGAGTTAAAAACCATCCAGGAACACCTTATAGCAATAAGATTTAGATACTAACCTAGGTTTTCTATATCATTCATCTATACCTTAGTCTATTCAGTATTAATTAATATCTTAGGCTTCAGCACTATGAAGGGGAAAAGGGTTCATCTAACATTGTAAAATATTAGTGTGAACTGCATTTTTAAGAACCAACTGTATCTGCAGAAGAGACATGGAAAATGAAGGATTGATACATAATTAATAATTAATAATTAAAAAAGTTTTAAGTTCTTTCTTCATACATTAATTCCATTAATATAGACACAATTCCATTTAACATCAATAAGAAAATTTACTTAATGTCTCTGTAAGAAGATAGATTGAAAAGTAAAAGATGGGATAATGCATAAAAACATACTTATATTTCAGTTACGCAACTCAATTTTATAAATGATGTTTTAGTTTTTTACACACCCGAAATATAATTTATTGTCCATCTAAACTTCATAGTATGCATACATTATCTCTTGATATTTAAAAAATTTGTAACTATTAGCCATCAATTCTTTTAGTATGTACATTTTATTTGTTAAATTCATATGATTTTGATAAAAAAAATAACTCTTAATTTAGAAATGAATGACTCTTAATTTCTAAGTATAATAAAGAAAATGCACATAAAAAATCAGGAGGTAATAGGTAGACTTTTGTCAATTTCGAAGGATAATATAATTGTCAAATTCGAGTGGACAATAAATTCTTTTTGCCAACTACAAATGTGTTATTATGTAATCTACCAAAGTAAAAGAAAGAGAGTGCAAAAAAATATGCAGTTATGACAAACGCAGTGTTAATTATCGAATTTTAAAACTTAAAATTAAATATTCATAATAAAATATTTTTTAATATAAAACAAATAAAGATCCTAAGAACCGTCAATCAGCAACTAAGACTTATTCAACTAATTTACTTGTCACTGACCAGCACCTATACCCAACATGCAGCAGAAACATGCTATCCTCAAAAATGAATTAATTATGCACCTGCCTATCATTCAATAAAGATTTGTTTTCCTGACAACGAGCTTAAATGAATTACTTGTCACTGACCAGCACCTATACCCAACAAGCTATCAAATAAAGATATGCCATTTAACAATTATAATGTGACATTTCAAAATCTTTACCTAAGCTCTGCTCTAAGAATTCATCAGAAGTTGATCCTTTAGGGTCCTCAATGTTTTCCAATGTCTCCACTCTGGCTCGTTTTATCCTGCAAGAGTTTATTCATCGAACCAAATTTGTTCTGGTAACTACAAAAACAGTCAAGTGAATGAAACAGCAGCACTCAAATAAAGATAAAATAAAACCAGCTTAAATGTCTACTGAACCCCAATCAAATCTACCCTCAATCAATGATTCACCACATTGCAAAACAAAATATTTCCTATATAAATTATTTCAAACCCCATGCATCATAAATATTAAAAACTAAAGAGCTAGTAATTCCTCAAACGTCAGATATGAAAATATCAGCGAAGCCATAGGTATATGTACATTTAGCACTACCTGCAATAAGATGATACACGGAAAATAGCTCATAAAACGTTTGCTTACAGAACAAATAAAAAAGAAATAAGCACTCCCAAGTCCATCAAAAACTAATAATTCAAAAACACCATATAATGAAATCGATTATTGCCATTTGAAATTCTGTACATTAGACCTTTCCAGCAACAAAAAATGTATTTATAAATTATCTATACTTGCGAAACAAGATTTAAATGTTCACACTAACGCAATCTTTCTCAACAAGTGATAAAAGGAAAGTGAAGGAAACCTGCTTTCAATATCGAAACAATCCTCATCGTCTTCCTAGGCTGATGGGTCGCATGAATCAGAATCAAGCTCATCCTTAGTTGCTTCTTCATTTGGTGAAGAGTCGGAAGATTTAGCATCTAACTCAGCATCGAGATATGCTACAAAATCATCACTGCTAGATGAATTTACCGGCGAATCAGTGGCAAGACTCATCTGAAATAGCATTTATGCAGTAAATAAACATATTATCCTTTAAATAATTAAAGAAATGCAAACTATCAATTCTTCAAGTTAGAAAAAAAAATTATAAGCAATATCAAAAACTAAATAAAATCAAACAAGAGCCAAGAAGAAGAATCAATTAGTGGATAAATCAGGAAAAGAGATGAAACTATTGTTACTTGATTACCTCCAAATTTTAAATGCTCGTTAATCGCAGAGAACGCTAGAGAGAGAGACAGAGGGGTGGCGGTGTGTGAGGGAGGAGATGAGTCTGCTTCGTTAGAGAGAGAGATGGAGGGACGGCGGTGTGTGAGGGAGGAGATGAATTTCATCTAGGGTTTTTCCAATTTATAGTTCTAACAAAGGTAAAAGTACTTAAATACCCCTAATTTAGCAACGGAATCATTATTCTGTTTCTATTTTTGCAACCAAATTAAATTCGGTTGCTATTTAGCAACGAAATTTCAATTCGGTTACTATTTTAGCAACCGAAACAAAATTCCGTTGCTAAATAGCAACTGAATTTAATTCGGTTGCTATTTTTCATTCAAAGTGAAATTTAGCAACGAAATTATTTTTTCGTTGCTAATTTAGTAACGGAATCATTATTCCGTTGCTATTTTTGCAACTGAATTAAATTCGATTGCTATTTAGCAACGGAATTTAAATTCAACAAAATTCCGTTGCTAAATAGCAACCGAATTTAATTCGGTTGCTATTTTTCATTCAAAGTGAAATTTAGCAACGGAATTATTTTTCCGTTGCTAATTTAGCAACGGAATTTATTTACCGTTGCTATTTTAGCAACCGAAATATTATTCCGTTGCTATTTAGCAACGGAATATGATTTTCGTTGCTAAATAGCAACGGAATTCTATTTCAGTTGCTAAATTAGCAACGGAAAATAAATTCTGTTGCTATTTTTCGTCCCAAATTTTATCCGCCATTTATTGCCGCCTTAATTAGCAACGAAATACAAATTCCGTTGCTAATTTTTGTTGCTAAACAATGACGCCAGAAATTTCCTCCACTTTTAGCAACGGAAGCTAACCAAATATTTTTCCATTGCTAATTTTGTAAAGTTCAACCAATTTTTTCGTTGCTAAATAGCAACGGAATTGTGTTTCCGTTGCTATTTTTCCATTGCTATTTCAATATTTTCTTGTAGTGTGTTAGACCTCTCTAATTGGCATGCCAACCTTATCATATTACTTCAATTTTTGTCTAGAATACGAATGGCAAATATAGAATCATCATCCCATTTCCCTTTCATGATTTCACATTGTATAATAACACACACTCAAATGTCCCACTATAAGAAAATTACAATTTAGCAACGGCATTTTGCAATGAAAAATGTAAATTTTCCGTTGCTAATAAAAAATAGTAACGAAAATTAGCAACAGAAATTTCGGTCGCTAATTAGGCAATTGCTATTTTTAGCAATGGAAAATTTATTCCGTTGCTATTTTTAGCAACAGAAATTTTATTCCGTTGCTAAATTTAGCAACGAAAATCGAATTCCGTTGCTAACCTCAACAATGCAAGATTCGGTGAATTGGTCAATTTTAGCAACGGAATAAATATTTTCGTTGCTAAATTTAGCAATGAAATTTTAGATTCTGTTGCTATAATAGCAACGGAAATATTTATTCCGTTGCTAATTTCACCCATAAGTAAAAAAATTAACGACGGTTTTGTTCATCGCTAATCCGTTGCTAAAAATTATTACATTTTTTTAATTATTAATGCCATTATTAGATTAAGCTTGGAATTCTAAAAATAAGAGCATTCCATCGCAATGCTAAACAGAAAACAACAACACATTATACAAAGAGATAAAAAGTGAGTAGGAGAGAGACACAACTGCAGAATTCACACTAATGAAAATAGACTGATGAAGCCCATGTGAACAGAGATGAAAAAATGAAGCTGCAAAAGTTAAAAAATCATCTAAAATATTAAGTTAACAAAATGAGGTTAAACATACACAAATATCAACTAAGAAAAAAATTCAAGTCCTTAATTTAGATTTCTATGATTCTACAGTATGTACTCTTTAAAGTTAGTACAAAATTAAAACAATAATAAGATGTCTAATGGCACTGCTATAAGAAATTGCATTTCATAATGGCAAATGCAAATGCAAGACTTTTCTGGCCTAAAAAGGAATCTTCACTTGTGTTCTATTTATCTAAAGCAAACTTCCACAGCTTGGCATTTTCCTCTTTAGCTTCCTTATTGCTTGCAGATTCTCCTTGCTCTTCCTCCCCCTTAGATGATTCAGAATCCTCATTAGAAATTTGCATATCCAACACAGCCTGCATACAGATAAAACAACTAAATAAAAGTTCAAAGAAAAGTAAACTACAATGAATTACAGGTTAATTGCTTTCAAATGAACAAGATGTTAACAGAGATATGCAACATACAAATATACCAAAATTTTACATTTTCTTCTTGATTTCTTTCAAAATTTATAAAAAAAAACACACAAATGATGCATTAATAATAAAGGAAGCATTTCGAAAGAATATAGAGGTATATTAAAATGAAATTAGGAATACAAATTTTCAAAAATATAGCTGTGAGCAGCATTAAAAGCTATAAAGAAAAACAGTAACTGTTAGCTGACGAGCATCTACCTTTGCATAAATCTATTATACTATTTAGTACCCTCATTCTATATAGTTGTTATTGCTGAGATCGACGGATATTTTGATTGTTGTTGTTGATGGTATTTGAAAAGTTTAGATATTAAATAAGACATTTAAATGGTTCAAATAAGAGATTTTATTTTTTATTTCCCAAATTCACATGTAATTTTATGTATTCAGCCTTGTAAATATTAGAATATTACAAATGAGTAGTACACGTGTACTAGAATATTACAAATGATAAGGAATATTATTCTCTCTGGCATACTTGGTAGCTAGTATCATTCCCCTCACACCATGATCTCCAAACCCACCAGGAACCAAGACCATTAAGCCAAGGCAAGTCTGTACCTGTCCCCCTAAATCCTAATCCGAATCCTAATCCTCTCCTAAAACTCTCCTTATATGCAAGGAGTTGCTAGCCTATCACAATCAATCTACTTTATATAAATAACCAAATAAAGTGAGTCATAAACTTGTGAATTAAGGTGAACTATAGAGGTGGTTTAAATATCAAAATTATGGTATCAGTGACATCAAGCATGTCCTTTTAAATATAAAAATAATAAAAGAGCAGTAAGGACTTATGCATCACTGTATTAATATAAATCCTAGAAATGCAATACAACTAAAAGGAAACTGACAGCACTGAATAATTTTATTTTTCATTGTATCAACGTGTTTAACTAAGAATATTGTTAGTTATCATAAGTACATGATTAAATATGTTATCGTATAATAATAATAATAATAATAATAATAATAATATCTATCATCATGCTTATATATATATATATATATATATATATATATATATATATATATATATATATATATATATATATATTATCAAATTTATTCAATACATTACTATGGTTTATAACAACTGACAGTAGCTTAATTGAATATCATCAGTTCCTATACACCTTTACACATTTCAATATACATAAATCTCATGAATTAATGTAACTCCTTAACTACTTACCAACACGTCATAGCCATATAATACAAAATGCTTAGGTATATTTATAAAGTAATTAAGTAAATAAAATTAAACTTACCCCTATTCATATCTTATATATCAAGTCATTACGGTAAAATAATGCATATTTTCCAAGTTTAATGTGTTCTTAAATCTAGTATTTAATTGTACGGTAGAGCATTCTACACTTTTATGTCTTTATATTGCATATAAGCTAATCCATCATTGCTAATCACTCATTAATAATGAATACTTTTTCATGGAAATTGAAGTATAACAACTCATCATTCTATTATTAAAGCATTAATTTAGAATCATTTGATAATTTATTAACTTATTTTAATGATGGTTCACTAAAAAAATCATGTTTAAATTAGCATGCTAAATATTTGGTCTCAACTAAGTAATTAACTATATTTAAATTAATTAATAGGGAACTGTCTTACCAATACTCTAACACATCATCAAGGATGAATATTTATGGTAAATTAGAAAGACTTAAAACTAAATAATTATGAATAGTTATTCCTCAAATGGATGTTTAACGAACTTGGGAGAATTCACTGTATCTACAAAAGGGCTGTTCTTTTATAGTTTAAACAAGGAGCAGAAAAAGTCCACTCGGTTGAGCAGTAAAGGACACTCGGAAGAGTGTTTAACCACTCGGTGGAGTGGTATAAACCACTTGGCAGAGTGGTGTTCTACGGCCAAAAGAAATCGAGACCTGCAGTTCTATGTTTAACCCAAAATCTTTCCTTTCATGCAATCTATCAATTAAATAAATTAATCTCTTAATTTACTATATTCACATTCATAGCAGAGCATAATGATTATTTACATATCAATAAACCAATTTACTATCTTCACAAGCAAAATATTTATTGAGAAAAATGAAATAATCTAATCCAAGGCATTTTTTAAGTGTATTGAGAGAAGAAATGAATTGATTTCGAACGCAAGGCAACATTCAAGTGAAATTTCTTATAGCATATCAAGTACCATGCATGAAAACTATAACAGTTCCAACACATCAGCATGAAATCTTGAATTAATCATTAAAGTGCAAGGGTTAATGGAGCAAAATTACCATCAATGAAAAACACAACAGTTCCAACATTATCAGTATGAAATCATGAATTAATCATTAAAGTGCAATCCTCACCAAATTTGAGATAATTGCACTATTGGTGGTTCCTGAAGCAGCTTGGAAAGCCTTAGACTTTCTTCCATATAAAGGGCAAAGAATAAAACCTCCATTATCACTTGCTTTCTTTCCATAGGCATCAAATAGAAGAATAACAGCAGCGGAGTTAATGTCTCCAAAATCCAAGCACCATCGTAGAACTCCCGATCTCAATTCAATCAGTTCAACCCTAACGTGAGTAATTTTTAATTTTTGTGCAATTAGATCAGGTATTATATCACTAGCTTATAAATGGTTACTATAATACATAGTGACAGTAATATAATTTTAATAGGAACGGGAAGAGCTGTTGAAACTACACTACTTCACATCTAGTACAAGCAATTTCAAAAAAGTTTTTATCCTTCTTGAGGAACAGTGTGGCTAAATCTTTAGCCCGATTATCATAAAAAAACATATGGTTCATAAAGTTCTTAGAAGCTATTAGTAATTGGAGAACATCAAAAAGCAAGAATTCTTCCACCATTGGACCCTTACGCAAGGGAATGAGGAAATAAGAATGGTTAATACACTCATAAAAACTATATCTGTGCCCATCTAGGTTGGAATGGAAAAAGAGAAAAAAAGATATCTACCCTCATAGAAATTCTTCAACTTCAAATGCACGCTCAAGTAACAAAATACAACCTCTACTAACTGAAATTTAAATCTTTCTAGTAAAAACTATTGATAGGAAACATTCGAATTCCTGTACATACCTAGGAGCTAATAGATTAACGAATGAAATGCAGAACAGAACACAGGTCGAATCAATAGAAAGGCTAAGAAAATCGCAACTTAAATTGGAACAATACTTACAAAAGGCACCCAGTCGCCATTCCTTCTCTTGAGATGCAACACCGGGAACTCAGCACCAACCTTTTACTAATTCAGTCAGTTACATCCTAATTAAAAAAAACAATATAACACACAAGTGAAGAAGAGCAATACCCATTTCATCAAATCTAGAAAAAAATACTCAAGAGGGCAAATTTCACAGTTGAAAAAATCTGCACAAAATGAAGCAGTTGAAGCTCAAATCTAGTAAAAGTCTGTAATTTTTCTCTCAAAACTAGGATAGAGAGCGAGGGAGAGCTGGGAGGCGAGAGGCACAAAAAGAACAAAAAAAATAGAAGAAAGAGGCAGCATTTATATTTAGGGTTTTTCAAAAATAGCAACGGAATTCAATTTCCATTGCTATTTTTGGACCAAAAATTTTTTCACTTCTTTGGGACCAAATTACCAACGGAATATGAATTCGGTTGCTAAATAGCAACGAAATTTGAATTCCGTTGCTAAATAGCAATGGAATTTGGTTTCCGTTGCTATTGTTTAACCCAAAATTTTCACCTCTCTGGAACCAATATACCAACGAAATATTTATCTATTGCTATTTTAGCAACGGAATTTGATTCCATTGCTAAATAGCAACAGAATTTTTTGCCATTGCTATTTTTCGTGGCCATATTGTGACGCTAAAATTTTCCTTTCTTTTTAGCAACGGAATACCACCATTTTTGTTTCCGTTGCTAAACAAAAAAAAATTCAATCTAATTTAGCAACGGAATTTAATTTCCGTTGCTAATTAGCAACGAAAATGAAATTCCGTTGCTATTTGCAGATTTTCTTGTAGTGTCCATTTCTCATCAGTTTTCATCAAATTAATTTTACTTCTGTAATTCAATTTCTATCATATGCATATTTATATCTATATGCATAAAATTTACACGTCATTTATCATATTACTTTATACTTAAATACACTCAAAACTATAATACATAATAGTTATTTATTAACTATATATATATATATATATGAATTCACACCATTCTCAAGTCAACTCAAATTCCATCATATATACACATATGTATATAAAAAAACATATAATTCAAATAAATGTTTACACTTTACTTATCAATTCAGTGAAACTTATAAATTTCGAACAACACAATCAGTCTTCTATTTTTACAAACTCACTACTCAAATTACATTAAATTCTTTACTACTGACATCCATTGAGAAACATTAAGTACACACACACACACATATATATATATATATATATATGTGTGTGTGCGCGCGCGCGCGCATATATATACATACATATATATGTATATGTGTGTACATACATATATGTATGTGTATACATATATACATATATGTATGTATATATACATACATATATATATACATACACATACATACATACATACATATATACATATATATATATATATATATCGATTCATTTTTCAAAAAGTTGCAAACTTTTTTGCTCCAATATGATTATTGATTCGGTGATTTTCATTGGAATTTTTTGTTTGTGCAACGAAAATTAATTTGATTGATCATCGGCCATCTATTATTGCTGCATCTGCAGAATTAGCTGCATGTGATAATCAATTAACTAAAGTGTATATCTTAATTCGGCTAAAAATTGTAGGATTTTGACGGTGAAGAAAATGAAGGGGACCAGCTTTGGTTGTTTTGTTTGGGAATTGAATTCACGTGAAAGTGTTTTACATGATTTTGAGTTATGTAATGAGTAGCTTCTATACATTCTTGGACTGTTTTGGGCTGTACTCATCTTAGCTTCTATGTTGTTTTTATTAGTTTCTTGGTCTTTTTTGGCTTGGCATTCTAGAATGGCTTCTCTGCTCAAGAATTGCAGATCTGAACACATGGGAATGCACTATCTCAATCCATCATCATTGTATGTATAAACAATTAATTTTTAAGATTATAAAGGTTAATTTATCATAAAAGTAATTTCTCTCTCTATATATGTATATGTATATATATGCATGTATATGCACATATGTGTGTGTGTATATATATATATATATATATGTGCATACATATATATATATACACATATATATGTGTATATATATGTATGTACATACATATATATACATACATATATATATATATATATATATAGTACACTTGAACCCAAAACAAAGCATGTTAAAATTTACCTTTTTATAGTCTATTAGTTCACCTACTTATTATCCTATTTTATTTTAGGTATTAAAGCCCCAAGATTTGTCCTAAATTTTACAAGACATGATTCATAGCCATCATCGGGAATCAATTTCATGTAGTTTAGATGCCCTTTTCCTATTCTCATACACATCTTATAATCTTTACACCAAATCCATCTATCTTAATTTTACTTTTAGACACTCAGCTCACATATAAAAGACAAATTAGCAACTCCTTCCCCTTTTTTTTGTTAATAACACCATTATCCCATATCCGACTAATTCACCTATTGGAACCCATATAGGATCCAGAGACTACAACACTACAAACCCATATAAAATGCAGTAGCAAGATATAATTCAATTTCACAAAGGTAACTTGTACAATTCTGACAGGCACTACCAAAAGAAACTAGGTAACGGTTCATATTCTATTCCCCTACTTACTAAACAATATTACCAATTAAATATACAATTTAATCCATTAAACCAGTAGAAAAATTAAACAATTGCTTTAAAGCTTACTATTAGCCAAAATCACTTGTATTTCTATCCCAACTTGCATAAGCCTATATTAAGTCAATTAAAAGAATCAATAAATGATGTTAATTTCACTTGTATATCTATCAAACAAATATAGACTTAACTATTTGCATCTATACAAAATTACATACGTATTCTATATAGTCATGCATTATAGAAAATAACAATTTCAATATAAATCTTACTATAAGATTAAGCAAAAGTCGTTATAATAGTTAACATCTATAACTCGCCAATATTAAATTTAAATTCTAAACAAATATGTCATATTTTTATTTACTTATAGGCCCCCCTACAATAAAATTTCAATTTAAAAGCCTGTAAATTGAACTTAATCTACTTAGTAGAATTTACTAAGTTCCTTAATTCTTCTCTTTTTGTTAACATTTTTGAATCTTTTTGACCCTCTCGCATTTTAGATATATAATATACACGCTCTTTATATAAATATTTATAGAAATTATTCAAAACACATCATTTAATATAACAATTTATTAATCCATGTATAGACAGAATTACAGCCCAGACTTGCAGCCTTAACAATACCTACTGCTTGAGTTACCAATACCATCTTCATCCCATCCCATTTTCGTAACATAAGGAATCAAACCCAAGACCAAGGTTCGGACACAAAAAAAAAATAAATAAATAAATAAATAAATCATTTCTAAAGTTAGCAGAGTATATCCTATTCCTAACAACATACTTGGAAATGTGCATATACATTATTTGTTAACAATAATTCTTATCATAATATATTCAAAATCATAATTATAATTAAGCACAAAAAGTTAGAAAAAGAAATGCATCTGAATGTGGCAACCACCAATTTATGAACAAAAATTACAAAGATTCGAATTCCCAAATTGCTTCACAATTATTTTTAATTTTCATGAAGATATAAACTTCCAATTAACTAATTGAGCAAGACTCAATAAATTTACACTGTTGAAAGAAAAATAGCATATATTTATATGTAGTATTCACTTTTGGCTAAAGTGAATACAATCTATTTCAATTTTATTTTTTCTTTAATTGTATATTTCTATTTTACCCAAACCGTATACTTTGCATTCATTTTTCCCAAATTAAATACATTCAGTATTTACTTTTATCCAAACTGAATATATTGTATTTACTTTTATTCAAACTGAATAAACTGTACTTAATTATCCGAAGTAAACTTAAATTCATTTTTATTTTAATCGAAATTGTTTTTGTAAACTTCATTTCAATTGGATTTAATCAATTAATTTGATTTTAATTAAATACTATATTAATTTATTCCAAATAAAAATGAGTTGAAAATAAAAGAATTGATCAACTAATATATTTTGATTATCACTATTACAATATGAATTTAATTTTTCTGGCACATGAATTGCACCTCTTCTTTTTTTGAAATTCTCACAGGTTAAAGATTTTATTAAAGGCTATTTTCTTAAACGGTCAATTTTTAAATTTTTTAGTCAACCTTATTATTAATGCTCAAGTTTACGATTTAGTGGATGAAAAATAATCATACTTAAAATTTCACCGGATAGATAGATTTACTTTAATTTTGCTATTTAATAGGGAAATATAATTTTTTAAATAAAATTAATTAATTTTTTTAGAAAAATTGAGAGTAAATTTGTATATTTTTAGCTATTTCAATATTGTATAGCATATTTATTGTGTATAAATATAATATTTTATATATGACATCTCGTATTTTAATAAAAATAAATAAAACAGAGTCAAACGTAATATATCATTTGAAAATTGTCCATTTATTTCAATTTTACAATTTAAAAGATAAAATTGCTTTAATTGAAAAGTATAATAGAAAAATTAAAAATTTATACAAATTGGGAGAGAAATTTATATCTTATGCTAATAGAAATTCATTTGAGCAAATGGGTAGATTGAAAAACTAGTGGCTTTTCATTGAAAATTGCAAAAAAAGATGGCGTATAAAATGGGTAGAGACACATACGAGGGAAGAGAGATGTCACGTGTTTTCAATCCTTTGGGCATAAGACATTGAGTTGATTATTGTGAACCTAAGTGAATATTGTATTCGGTTTGGATCTATATCCGATTTGAACCTTTATTCAGTTAGGTATACTTTATTCACTTTTTTCAAATTGATTGTACTTTATTCAATTTGTTCAAACTATGATCAATTTTACTTAAACTAAGTATACTTTATTTACTATGCACAAAATATATATACTTTTATTTTTTAATTAAATTTTAAAATTATTTTCATATAAATTAAATCTCAATAAATAATTAATTGAAAAAAAATAATAAAAAACTTTATATTTGCTAAAGTAATTATTAAAATTTTATTCTATTTTTTCAAAATTAAAATAAGATTTAATTTGAGTTTAATTTGGATAATTGACATCAATTTGATTTTTAATTGAATTTTAATTCAATTTTATTTTAATTAAAATTAAATTTATAAACTTAATTTGAATTGAATTCAATCAATTAATTTAATTTTAATTGAATACTATTCAAATTGAAATCAAATTCAAGTTTAATCAATTTTAATTAATTGCCAAATTTTATTAAATTAATTAAAATATTTAATTTTTTTAATACTACTTTTACGCAAATTTCACCATAAATCTGCCTAACAGTACTTACAACTCTTATAGACAAAATTTATGGGATCAAATAAAATTGAAAACTTTATAAAGCATCTCATATAATTATGATGACATTATCCATTAATTTACATCGGATAATATCTTCCATAAATATCTATTTATTTTTATATCCATTTTATATGAAAATGCAACTACTCATAAATTAAGCGATATGTATGATTATTATATTTTTTGAACTATTTAAAAAAGATAATTGATGAAAATATACTATGATGACACTTTTTTCAAGCTTGCAAGATTAAATGTGCTAAAAGTCTTATTAGGTCTAAATTTAGAGGGGTTGAAACTAATTTTTATATTTTTTTTACATGTAATTTTTTTAAAAAAATTGGTGGCAGTGACCCCTACTCTTCAATGTAGCACCACCCTTGCTACATCAAACAATATATACCCTTGCTCCAATATCTTCCACTAATTAATGAGATTGGCATCATTTGGCAAGTAAAATATATTTACCACGCCAATAAGTTTGGCGAGTTAAATATATTTACTCCGTGGCTTTTTTATTCTTTTATGCATATTAAAATGATTATTAATTTTTTTAATTTATTAAAATGTACTTTAAAATAATTATAATATTAATTCTTCAAAATTTCTTTTTTATATTTCTTTCTTGTTTAAAATAATTATAATATACAAATTTATTTTCTTCAAAATAAGATATGAAGTCATATTTTTTTATATTTCTTTCTTGTTTATCTCTCTCTAAATTTGTTTAACTCTCTCTATATTTTTTGTTGTAATTTCTATTTTAAAATTGTAAGTTCTATAATAGATGAAAAATAAGCTTTGCTTTTATATAAAGAGAGATAGAATAAAAAAAGATTTGGTTAATGAGAAAAGAACTAGTCATAACAAGGTAACTCAATCAAATATTTCAAGATTTATTTATCTTTTGAAATCAAACATGAAAAAGGATTTGTTTTCATATTTTTTGAATTTCAACATCCTAAATATTTATTCTGATTTAAAAAAAACTATACTGTTTGTTAAAATAATACATCAATTATTTATGAGTTTGTGACTTTAATCTCTTTTTAGGTGTAATAAAAATAATAAGGAGATTTATTAATTAATAAGTGCATACAATGTACTACATATCAAAATACTATATTTTTTTAAAATATACTATTTGTTAGAACAATACATCAATTATTTATGAGTTTGTTGATTTTAATCTCTTTTTAGGTGTAATAAAAATAATAAGAAGGTTTATTAATTAATAAGTGCATACAATGTACTACATATCAAAATCAATAAATGTATACAATGTACTACATAGCAAATTAATTAAATTATATAGATTTAAAATTAATAGAGTGTATTCACTTTGGAAAGAAAAAGGATTCGTTTTCATATTTTTTTGAATTTTAATATCCTAAATATTTATTCAAAATTTTTTTAAAAAAAATTATACTATTTGTTGGAATAATACATCAATTATTTATGAGCTTGTGGACTTTAATCTCTTTTTACATATAATAAAAATAATAAGAAAGTTTATTAATTAATAAATATATATAGTGTACAACATATCAAAATTAATAAGTGTATACAGTGTACCGCATAGCAAATTAATTATATTACATAGATTTAAAATTAATAGAGTATATTCATTTTGAAAAACTAAATTTATAGTATTTATTTTAGGCAAAAAAAATCAAAAATTATATATTAAAATTTTAATTTAGTCTGAAGAAAGACTAAATAAAGTTTATTCCGATAACTTAATAGTTTGTATTCCATTTATGCAGTCTGATTAAGGTATAATAAGAAAACTGAATTTACTAAATTCGCATTTGGCAAATCGAATATTTTTTTTGTTGATTGTGGAAAAGTTTTTCGGATTATTAAGTCTATGATCAAAGTATCTATAATTCAATATCAAAAACCAAAATAGTAAGACATTTAATTCTGTTTTTTCAAATGAAATACATTATTATATTTTAAGTTTCATAATTATCTTAATCTTCTCAATTTTTATTTTTTCAATTGTAAAAAAATATACAAGTAATCATCTATTGCAGACACAATTTATGAATACAGTTCATCAATGTAAAGAATACATTAAATTCAATTTTTCATACATTGTATTGCAATTTAAAATCGAATACATTGAATTAAGTAAACTGATGATATTGTACAATGAAATCTAAATAAAGTGTATCCCGATAACTAAATAGACTAGGTTCCATTTGGGCAGAATCATTTAAAGTTTAGTGAGAAAATTAAATACACTTTATTTGCATTAGAGAAAGAGAATAAATTCTTTTGAAACCTGAATAGTAATATATTAATATAATATGTTAATATGTGTTTTCAAATGAATTATATTATATTTTAAAATTCAAAACTATTTTAATCTTCTCAATAGATGCTATAATGTTTATGAATAATAATATTTAAGAAAAAAATAAACCTCTATATATTTGGATTAAAAATACTAAACTATAATTTGTAAGTAATAAAATGTTTTAATTTAATAACTACTAAATTTTATTAATTTATATTTGTTATTCACATGTTACAAAAATGCAAGACTTATATTGAATTAATTTTTGATATGATGAAGAATTTTTTTTAATATATTTTGAAAATAAATTATTATGCAATTGACAATTTGATAGATAATTGCTAAAATTATTTATTTACTATCATATAAAAAAGCATTTTAATTTGCACAAAACAAATAATGTATTCAATTTTTTGAATGACAGAATTCATTTTTTAAGTAAATAATATGTATACAGTTATCAGAACACATAATATTCAGTTAGCAGAAATTGAATTCATTAAATTCAGCTTTCACTATATTCACTTTCATCGGTGAAAATGTAATTGATAAACCAAAGTTTTAGAATTTTAGCCAAACGAACGGAACCGAAATTCTAAGATAACAGAATGCAAATTGAAAAAAAAATTTAGACAATTCAATTAGGTTTACCATAAAATCAAAATTTAAAAATTATTGATTTATAAAATGACGTCGTTAAAATGGTGTGTTTTGAATAATATACAAAACAACGTCGTTGCTTTTGGTTTGGTTTGGTTTTTTAGTTTTAACTATAGTTTGCTCACTTAAATAACTTTTAAGATAGTGAAACAGATAAAAAGTAAAAAAAATTAATTTTGTACAAAGTAAATATAGTGTATTAAATTTTATGAGTTCAGAATATTCAGTTAGCATAAATTGAATACAGTATAAATCAATTTTCACTTTACAGTTTAATCCGTTATCAGAGAATAATGTACTCAGTTTCAACAAAACGAATAGAGTGTATTCAATTTTGAAAATACAGTCTAATTATTTTATTGGAGACATTAGTAGTCAGTTTCTGAATTCAATTTTGCCATGCAATTGAGTTTAGTGGGATTCCTATTTTTCTTAGGATTCTGAACTTTTTTGGTAGAGTCAAAAACTTTATAAGTCCTACTATCTTAGAGTCCTACTTCTACAACTAGTAAAAAACATAGGGTGAATAAAGTTACTCATATATTAGGTGCCATTTATCAATATACACATGCAAATTCTTAGCAAATTGTAATTTCTAATTCTTCCTCTAATACTAACGTAAACCATTAATCTCATCCTTCAACGAAAAATTGAAATACATTGATCATCTCCATGGCTAAGCATTATGCATCATCATCTATTAAAAATCATAATTTTGTTGGTCAATTATTTGGAATGGATAAAGATGATAGTTTGTTAAACAATGATAGCAATTTAGATAGGGGAAATTTATGCAGTGGATAGTGGAACTGAAAGTGAGAATCATTTTGAGTACTCCGTTAAGGAAGGTCCTAATACGATAATTTTTTTTTTCAATGTAGATAATTTATTTAGATTTTACAAAGAGTATTCAAGGCTGAAAGGGTTTAGGTTGTTTTTTTTAAGAAATCAACTTTGAAGTGTAATGGAGAGTATCCCAAATATCTAACCCTTAGTTATGACAAGGGAAAAAATCTCAAGCTCGTGGTGCGTATAAAAGGCTTAATTGTTCTGTAAAATTAAATACTATTTTAAGGGATAACGAAATGTGGGAGGTTTTAGCGATTCTTTCAATACACAATCATGAATTATTTTCTGCCATGTCAAGGTTGATGAGTGGCCATAGGGTTGTCAAGAACAACATCAAAAGGAGGCTTGACATGTAAAATTTTGCTGGAATTAGGCCATCAAAGAGCATTAGGTTGGTCCAATATAAAGCTGGTGGCCTTGATAATATGAGTTACTTAACAAAAAATTATCGCAACTACATTTATTATACAAGGAGGTTATTGGGGGGTGATGGTGATACGAAATCCATGAAAAAACTCTTTGCAACGATGTAAGTCAATGATCCTAAATTTTTCTACTCAATTGACTTGGATAAAGAATTCAAATTGGCCTATGTCTTGTGGGTGCATCCTAAGTGTAAAGCAACGTATAGGATTTTTTATGATGTAATTAGCTATGACACTACATATATGGTTAACAGATCAATGTGAAGGCATTAGAAAGGCAATTAGGGAAGTTATGTCTAAGGCCTCAACATGTATCCTAGAACAAGGTATGCACATTTAAGTGATATTATGATCAATGTATGAGTGATTTAGTTAATGCATTGTAAGTGGGACAAAAGGGGAATTGTCTTGAAAGAATAGGGGCCATATGAATTTCTCTTAAAATGGTTTGCACATATGCTTAATTAGAGAAAAATGATTAGTGAGGGGTTTAATTGCAAAGTAAGAGGGTAATTTTAGGGGAGTAAATGATAAAAGGATGAACATTAAGGAGCAAAGTGTAATTCTTGCTAGCTAAACAAGTGGGCTAATGACACAATAACACCTAAAGCTCTAGATGGCTCTTGAAAGAAGAAGAGAATTGGGAGATTTTTTATTGGAATGGCCGGCCACCTTGTGGGTTTAGGCAGCCATTCCTTTCCTCATTTTCTCTTAAAGAAAATAAAGCTCCTACACTCTCTAAGTTAGGTTCAAGCCATTGGAAGAAAGAGAATTTAGTGTTTAGGCCAAGATTAAGGTAAAAGGTTCCTTTATTTTCTCCATCCTTTAGATTCAAGAGAATATATGAGTATTTACATGTCTAAAACTATGTTATTTGAAGGACAATCAAGCAAGGTAAAGAGAAGAAATGAGAAGAGTGAAGAGAAAGGAGTGAAGCTTAATAGAGGTTTGGGAGTTTTTCTTTTTCCTTGTTATCTATTTTATTGATTTAAATTGATTTATGTGTTATAGATGTTCTATTATTGATGGTAGAGCTCTTTAATAATGATTAGATGCATGAAAAACATAGTTTGTGTCTTAAAGAATCTCATAGTGAAAATTTGCATAGGTGTCACTTGAACCAGTCTTAGTAAAAGTGGAATAACTCCCTTTGTAGATGTTTGATTGAGGTGGTTTTTGTTGGAAATTAAAGTTAAGACATAGCTCTACAACTTTGTAGAAGAAATCAAGGCCAAAATATGCCTATAAGATTTTCGAAATTTGGCTTGAAGTGGACACACCCTTGCTTTCCGTCCCATGAGAGCAATCTTCGGTTTTTAGTGAATAAATTGAGATTTAGAAGTCATAGTTGAGTGATTTTTGATGATTTAGAAACTAGAGACATAGTGAAACAACTTTTTAGAAGACCATGTTTGCTAAAAATGACGTTTTCTAGGTCAAAAATAGCATAGAAGTCGAGACAAAAAATCTGTCTCTGGGCGGTTTGGGCCTCACGGTTACTAGGTTTTTCATAGTAACCGTGAGCTACCCTAATTTTCAGTCTAGACCCTAAAGAAGACCTATCTCACGGTTACTAAGCTTTTCATAGTAACCGTGATGTTGGATTTTAACGGTTACATGCATCACATACATGAGCGGAATTTTAAAATTTTTTAACCATTAGATCTGATCTTGCCATGAATACACAATAAAACTATATGAGAATACGAAAAATTACCTTTGATTTTAGTTGAACCGGGTTGTCGCAAACCATAGTGTCCAAAATCGAACACCTCCAATGAGTAATCCACACTAGAGAGCGATAAATTGAACCAACAAATTGGTGTAATACAAGGGGTGGCCGAAATCCAAGAGGATAGCAATGGAAGTGGCGCAAAAAGGGAGAGAGAGATTAAGAGAAAAGACTTTCTTTTTGTTTTAATCACTTAACCCTAATTCTCATTAGTTGGCCTTTTATAGTTAGGTTAAAATTTCAACTCCTTAATGAGATTGGGCTCTTTAAAATTGCTGGAGAATTATTAATTGCGCCTCTGGAATTAATTATAATCATTTGGGCTTAATTAAATCCAAATTAAATCTTTTCATAAAAGACCATGCACAAAATCAACAAACTAGGCCCTTTGTGCATCTAATTGGATTTAAATACCCAAATGGATTCCAAATCCAACCAAATTAAATATGTGGGTTCTATAACACTTATGTAACATATATAAATTAATTTGGTCCATTAAATAGGCCATTAAGGCCTTCTGTTCTGAGGTAGGCGTGTGGCCCTTACAGAAGGGCTTCCGCCAACTGCTTCATTCCTCTGGCCCTTAATAATTGCTCCAATGGACTTATTAATTATTATACCAGTCCTATAACACTTTTAGTAGTCCTACAACACTTATAAGACAATAATAATTAATCATGAAATATATTATTTTAATTAGGTCCAATTTTGCAGAACATTTCTCAAAAGTTCCACGGATAATTTTATTTGATCATAATTAATTATTATCATATTCTCTTCTCTACCTTCATAATAATATCAAATATTATTATCCTTGTCATTTTACCATTTTACCCTTTTCTCTATATGTGTGTGACCTATTGGGTTCCTGTTCATGTTGGCAGTATAATATGTAATTGTAAGTTTTTCTCAAAACTCAAATGATTCAAACTCCTTTAAATCATTTTATCAATCTCTAATGATATTTTGATACATCATTATACAAGTCATGATTGGCCTCTAGCTAGGCATTATGACTACCCAAATGTCAGGAAAGTCATGTGGTTTGACTGTACCCTTCCATAGAAACAGTTACCGTGCAATTACTCCTTTCACCACTCTTATCTCAATTAGATTCTAAGTATGGATTTCTATCAACTCATATAAATCTAATTATGTATGTTCTATTAATTTAATCATTGTTCCTAAAATGCCCTTCATGGATCTCCATCCATCTCGGCATATTACTCTGGCCAGAGATTCTCTGAACAAGTCAATTATAGAACAATGCAAGATAACTTCCCTTGTTAAATCTGGGATGGTGAATCCTTTGTCAATCACTCAACTATCTTCAAGTAGGTCATGATATACCCAATCTCCTAACTATGTTCACTCCCAGTTGGAAGTAATCAGTTATAGAGTCAGTGTACCACTTGCTACTTAAGATAACTTTGGTGATCTCAAGTCTAAGGACACTTGCACAACCACTATGAAGAGATTCCTCACTGACATAGATTTAATATCCATGTGAGGATTCTCTTTGCAGGTCTCCAATGAACTTGTTCTTCTAACAAGCATCCACGTGTTAGCTTTGATTATCATCCATAATCACAGTTATGAGAACCACTGCTGAACCATTCAAGAAGCATAAAATATGCTAGTATGTCCGAATTAACAATGTCTTATCTTGTTAATTCTATGACTAGGGCTATTTAGATATTAACACATTTGCATGCGATAGAAATCTCACATCATGAACACCTTCATGATTGCCTTTGCACTGTGTTTATAATATCTAGGACTTCATTTATTAATTTAAGATTTACAAACTCATGTATTCAAACATAGCATTAATAAATGAATGATGCCTTTTATTAAGAATATAAATTTCATACATATAAAAAACATCCCTATTACATGGGCTCTAGGGCATACTCTCTAACACGTGAGCCCTCTAAAAAGTGTAGAACACGGTTATTACTCATCCAATAATGACCGTTAGGTAGTATGATGCAGTCCAGAGCTGGAGGGCAACATAGGTCATGGTTACCATGATTTTGGTAGTAACCATGACCCTTTCTTGCCTTTTATAAACATTGAAATTAATGTTTTAAATCAATACCGAAGCCCATCTAGACTCTTTAAATCATGTTTAGAGAATATGAATGACATGATATAGTGATGTAATTGAGTGTTTTGCTATGTACATTAATGTTTGTACATTAAATATATGATGCATATTACTTCTAAATGTTTAAAAATTAAATAAAAGCCTGAATTATACATAAAAGTGGATAGATAGGCATGCCTATGAGGGATAGTGAATGCAGTTGATAGTGTTGACACTTATGGGTGTCTAGTCTTGATACCTTTGGTATCTAATGTTTCAAGATTCATGTCTTTAGTGCTTGATACTGGTTAACAGTATCTAGTGTTGTCCCGTTATCCACTTTTAAATGAAAATTCAGGTTGTACGAAAATAATGTTTTGAGATGTTATGAGCATGTTAGTAAGTATATTTATATGATTATATTGCCTTTGAATGTTTTTATTGTATGATAAATGTACTAGTGTTATGTTATTATTATTATTATTATTATTGTTGTTGTTTTGCCTCCCCACTGAGCTATTCCTCAACACGGGTGTTTTCCCGTGTAGGTTCCCAGGTTTAAGCATAGAAAGCTACGTGTCTGGGCAACATCTGCAGGCCACAAAGTTTAGAGCTTGAGGAAGATTTTTGGTATATAACCTAAAATTTTGTAATGTACATAATGAAATTTTGTAACTAACTCTAATCTCATATATAGTAAATGTTTATTAAACTCTTGTATCAATGTATATGTGTATGTGATTATATTCATCTGTCTAAAGAATTGTGTAATATTCAAGAGTAATTTAATTAAGTTTTATGTAAATAATTAAATAAGATAACGATAGATAAAGGTAATAAGAGCGGGAATTACATTGTGGTATTAGAGCAAAGGTTTAGGCAGT
The DNA here is from genome assembly GCA_037975025.1 of Excoecaria agallocha. Taxonomy (NCBI): domain Eukaryota; kingdom Viridiplantae; phylum Streptophyta; class Magnoliopsida; order Malpighiales; family Euphorbiaceae; genus Excoecaria; species Excoecaria agallocha. The sequence continues at coordinate 23,521,809 of CM075821.1, read as the reverse complement.
TTTGGGCAATAAGGTGTTAGAGAATAGGTTAGATATGTGTATTTTTTTTAGTGTTGTGGCCTAAACGCAGATGTTGACTTATGTAGGATAAAATATGGAGTCAGATCCTAGTGAAGACATAGGTGAGACAGCTGGGAGCGTGAATCCAATATATAACAATCCTCCTGCACCTGAACAACCACCAGTGAGAGATGTAGATCCTGCTCAAGGTAATCCTATATTAGTATAAGGATTGATGCAGATAATAGATAGACTAACTGCCCCAAAGGTTCCTACTGATCTTATTAGAAAGCGAGGGGCAGAAGAGTTTATAGGTACTTCTGTAGATGAATCGAATATAGCTGAGTTCTGGATAGAAAAAAAGTGGATAGGATACTGCAAGAGATTAATTGTCCACAGGATCAATGAGTTACTTGTGTAGTGTCCTTATTACAAGGCCCAGCTTATTATTGGTGGAAGTTAGTGCTTCGAAATCCTCAACGACCTGCCGAGTTAACATGGGGGTTTTTCTATCAAGAATTTGAGAAGAAGTATGTTACTAAAGCCTATAGAGAGGCTAAGTGGAAAGAATTTGTGAGCTTAAAATAGAGGAATATGACATTAGCGGAATATGAGAAAAAATTTAGTCAACTTAGTAAATATGTGCCAAACACCTTGATGACGAATGACTTTTGATGTAGGCAATTTGAAGATGGTTTAAATGAGACTATTAGAGGAAGTTTAATACCAGTAACTACCATACATAAAGTGAATTATTATTAGTTGGTTGAAGTTGCCGTGAAAATGGAGGAAATTGAACAAATGAAGCAGAAAAAGGAACAAAAGAGGAAAGTACAAGATAGTGGAATGACGGGTAGTAAGAAAGTTCGTGAGACTCAAAGTAAACAAACTAATCAAGGTTTGACTCAAAAGTTAGATTCAGTGATTAGTACTGCAGCCCCATCTAGTCGAGGTAGCACGATACCTACATGTGAGCACTGTCAAAAGAAACATTGGGGTACATGTAGGAAGCTCAATGGAGCATGTTTTAAGTGCGGTAGCATGGACCATGTGCTAGCCAACTGCCCTCAACTCCGAGAGAATTTAGCTTCGCAAGCTAGTGGAGGAAATGTTAATACGTCTGGGGCTGGAAAAGGTGCGAAAGGTAGAAGTAAAGCTAATGGAGCACCATCTGAGACGGTGGAAAAGCTAGCTACATTTGATAATTTGGGTCGAATGTATGCAATGATAGGAGAAGACAAGAAGAATTAGAATGTCGAGAACCTTCCTGGTACGCTTTAATTAACATTATTGTTATGAAATATGACTTGTTCAAAGGTGGTGTAATATTATAAATCAATAACAAGAAGAATTTCGAGGAAGAAATTCTTTTAAGGGGGAGAGAGATGTAAGGCCCCAACATGTATCCTAGAACAAGGTATGCACATTTAAGTGATATTATGATCAATGTATGAGTGATTTAGTTAATGCATTGTAAGTGGGACAAAAGGGGAATTGTCTTGAAAGAATAGGGGCCATATGAATTTCTCTTAAAATGGTTTGCACATATGCTTAATTAGAGAAAAATGATTAGTGAGGGGTTTAATTACAAAGTAAGAGGGTAAGTTTAGGGGAGTAAATGATAAAAGGATGAACATTAAGGAGCAAAGTGTAATTCTTGCTAGCTAAACAAGTGGGCCAATGACACAATAACACCTAAAGCTCTAGATGGCTCTTGAAAGAAGAAGAGAATTGGGAGATTTTTTATTGGAATGGCCGGCCACCTTGTGGGTTTAGGCAGCCATTCCTTTCCTCATTTTCTCTTAAAGAAAATAAAGCTCCTACACTTTCTAAGTTAGGTTCAAGCCATTGGAAGAAAGAGAATTTAGTGTTTAGGCCAAGATTAAGGTAAAAGGTTCCTTTATTTTCTCCATCCTTTGGATTCAAGAGAATATATGAGTATTTACATGTCTAAAACTATGTTATTTGAAGGACAATCAAGCAAGGGTAAAGAGAAGAAAGGAGAAGAGTGAAGAGAAATGAGTGAAGCTTAATAGAGGTTTGGGAGTTTTTCTTTTTCCTTGTTATCTATTTTATTGATTTCAATTTATTTATGTGTTATAGATGTTCTATTATTGATGGTAGAGCTCTTTAATGATGATTAGATGCATGAAAACATAGTTTGTGTCTTAAAGAATCTCATAGTGAAAATTTGCATAGGTGTCACTTGAACCAGTCTTAGTAAAAGTGGAATAACTCCCTTTATAGATGTTTGATTGAGGTGGTTTTTGTTGGAAATTAAATTTAAGACATAGCTATAAAACTTTGTAGAAGAAACTAAGGCCAAAATCTGCCTATAAGATTTTCGAAATTTGGCTTGAAGTGGACACACCCCTGCTGTCCATCCCATGAGAGAAGTCTTCGATTTTTAGTGAATAAATTGAGATTTAGAAGTCATATTTGAGTGATTTTTGATGCTTTAGAAACTACAGACATAGTGAAACAACTTTGTAGAAGACCATTATTTCTAAAAATGACGTTTTCTAGGTCAAAAATAGCATAGAAGTCGAGACAGAAAATCTGTCTCTGGGCGGTTTGGGCTTCACGATTACTAGATTTTTCATAGTAACCGTGAGCTACCCTAATTTTCAGTCCAACCCCTAAAGAAGACCTATCTCACGGTTACTAAGCTTTTCATAGTAACCGTGAGCCCTCTAAAAAGTGTAGAACACGGTTATTACTCATCCGATAATGACCGTGAGGTAGTATGACGCAGTCCAGAGCTGGAGGGCAACATAGGTCACGGTTACCATGATTTTGGTAGTAACCGTGACCCTTTCTTGCCTTTTATAAACATTGAAATTAATGTTTTAAATCAATACCGAAGCCCATCTAGACTATTTAAATCATGTTTAGAGAATATGAATGACATGATATAGTGATGTAATTGAGTGTTTTGCTATGTACATTAATGTTTGTACATTAAATATATGCTGCTTATTACTTCTAAATGTTTAAAAATTAAATAAAAGCCTGGATTATACATAGAAGTGGATAGATAGGCATGCGTATGAGGGATAGTGAATGCAGTTGATAGTGTTGACACTTATGGGTGTCTAGTGTTGATACCTTTGGTATCTAATGTTTCAAGATTCATGTCTTTAGTGCTTGATACTGGTTAACAGTATCTAGTGTTGTCCCGTTATTCACTTTTAAATGAAAATTCAGGTTGTACGAAAATAATTTTTTGAGATGTTATGAGCATGTTAGTAAGTATATTTATATGATTATATTGCCTTTGAATGTTTTTATTGTATGATAAATGTACTAGTGTTATGTTATTATTATTATTGTTGTTGTTGTTTTGCCTCCCCACTGAGCTATTGCTCAGCACGGGTGTTTTCCCGTGTAGGTTCCCAGGTTTAAGCATAGAAAGCTACGTGTCTGGGCAACATCTGTAGGCCACAAAGTTTAGAGCTTGAGGAAGACTTTTGGTATATAACCTAAAATTTTGTAATGTACATAATGAAATTTTGTAACTAACTCTAATCTCATATATAGTAAATGTGTATTAAACTCTTGTATCAATGTATATGTGTATGTGATTATATTCATCTGTCTAAAGAATTGTGTAATATTCAAGAGTAATTTAATTAAGTTTTATGTAAATAATTAAATAAGTTAACGATAGATAAAGGTAATAAGAGCAGGCATTACATTATGCCTAATATCAGACACAAATTTTGTATATAGTATATCCTTTGCAGACTGCTGAGAAGTTTTAACACATTACAGACTTCAGTAATGCTCAAAATGATTTCAAGGGTTTGGTTTATGATAGCTTAATAGTTGAGTTTTTTTTTGGAAAATTGGCAAGCTTTCTTAACCAAATACAACCTCGAAGATAACTAGTGGCTAATGAAGTTGTTTGAGGAAAGGAAGTATTGGGTTCCTGTATATCTGAAGGATCCATTTTGGGCAAGTATGTAATGTCCAAATATATGGCATATATATATATATATATATATATATATATATATACATACATACATACATATATATGTATGTATGTATGTATTTATGTATGTATGTATGTATTTGTATATGTTTTTTTAACTCTATCATTGTCTGCATGTTTAATACCTCACATTGGTGGTTTTTCAGGTATGTTGTCTACCTAACAAAGTGAAGGTATGCATGCATACTTCGATGGGTTCATACGACCTACGAGCACCCTTAAACAGTTTGTTGAGTAGTTCGAGCTTGCTATCCAGGATAAGATAGATAAGGAGTGTTTGGTAAAGTTTAAGTCGAAGAATACAGTTACCAAATGCTAATTTGTTTTTCAATGGGAGAAGCAATTCCAGTGAACCTTCACTCACACGATGTTTCGCAAAGTTCAAAATCAAATTAAGAGAATGGTGTACTACCACATTATTGAGACTCCAAATCCTTCAATGCATAATTAATATGATGTGTTTGAACTAAAAATGTTCAAAATCCAAAAGAGATGCCTTGTCAATAATTGGTACTATAGGGAGTTTGTTTATGAGATTGAATACGTTAAAGATGGACAACACTTTTCATGCATGTGCAAGAGGTTCTAATCAAGTGGCATTATATACTGGTGCAAGGAACCAAAATAGGCCCTAGTAGAATTCAAGGGCAATTACATGTTATTAAAGTCTAATTAAATATTATTGGATAAATTATTAGTAGTTAAGATCTAATGAATTCATGGTCTTATGTGATAAAGTATGCAAAAGTCAATTGATATTATAGTATATAGTGTGCATACTTGGAACAAAATATAGTTATGATAATGATTAGGGCATAAATATTATTAAGTTGTAATTAATTATGTGATTAATGTGAGTGAATTATATGGTATAAATTTTATAAGTGTATAGTTAAATTATTATGTTGGTATAATAATATTCAAGGGTGTAATTGAAGTATGAAGTATTAACTTAGGGGTCAATTTGTAAATATGGCATCTTAAGGGTCAAATGTGAATAAACGAATAAATTAAGAGGTTGATTTAAGATAAGTTAAAATACATAAGTCAATGTTAAAAATGCAAGAAGATGAGAGGCATTGGTGTAACATGCAAAAGCTAGAGGAAAATTAGTGGAACATGCAAATTTTTGAGGGACCAACAAAGGAATTTTTCCTTTGTAGTATAAAAGATGAAAGTGGTATAAAAGAAAGAGAAATTTAAAAAGAGAGAGTGAAGGGGATGACATTCCTTAAGGAAGTTATAGAAATTTTCTCTCTTCTCACTCTTTCATCCATTGTTAAACATGTCTAAGAAATTCTTGAAGAAAAATCATTACATATGGAATTAATCAAGGATAGTTAGTGTTAAACATTAATGTAAGCATATTAATTTGATAATAATTCTTCTTCTTCTTCTTCTTCTTCTTCATCTTATTCTTCTTCATCTTCTTATTTTGGTTGATGGTGGATGGAGTTAAATGCTGCAAGTGATGTTAAATGGATGATTGTTGTTAAAGGAGAAGAAGAAGGAGGAAAGAGCAAAGGAAAAATGGAAGGTACAAAATTGAAGTTAAAAATTTTTGGCCAAGGTATGGGATTAGGAACTCTCATCCTTGCATGTGTACAAGATTAGTAGAACATGATATTAATGGCTTGTGTTATGAACAATTGAAAAGAGAAGTAAATTTTTAAGAAGTGTTACCTAAGAGAAAATATAAAGCCTTGTGACATAGTGACTGTAATTCCAACATAAATTGAATTAGAAAACTCAAATTGAGACCATTATAGTTTCTAAAGTTTCATAAGACTTATGCCTACAAAATTGTAGAAGGAATCTTGCACTAAATCTGTCTTTAATTCATCCATATGATTTATTGAATTTTTGATGAGCTGTTAATTTCAGTTCTTGAACAGGTTGTGGTAAAAATGATATATATTTGTGTACATTGGTCAGAATTTTATGAGATTAATTTATATGAAAAATAGACTTCTGAATCTACAATTCATATGAAGGAAGCTAAGCCTAAATCTATCTCTAAGCATGTTAAATTTTAACTTGAATATGGACCTGTTCACTGTACTATTTTGAGGAACAGTAATCAGAAAAATGTGAATATCTTGAGTTCTAGATGTGATATTGAAATTATTTTTGATGTTATGGAAACTAGAAACATAGGTAAACAAGTTTGTAGAGGAATGTTTTGCTAAAAATGATTTTTTGTAGGTAAAAAATGTGATACAATTTGAATCTAGAATTCTGCCTCTAGGTAGATTTTATGTCACGGTTACTAGGTTTTTATTAGTAACCGTGATATAGTCCAGTTTTCAATCTAGAATTGAAATGCAACCTATGTCACGGTTATGAGGTATTACCTAATGACTGTGACCCCTTTACTCTTCACTTAAACTTCACTTAAAAGTCCTAAATGGATAGTAATGGATATCTAAACTATTTTCATTATAAATAAAGAAATTTCTAGCATAGAAATACATGTATTAAAGAATATAATTAGAGTTATGATTATATATGTATGCCTTAATTACATGTTGTGAAGTTAAATGTGTGCTAACATGGAAAGCACACTGAATTGTGTATAGCATGTGATATGATTATTGATAAAGGTATATGTATATATATATATATAAACATTCATACATGATCAGTTTATGAACAAGCTTGTTATATGCGAACATACTTACATGTATGTACACCTATGATAGAGTAAATGTGTATATGAACATGCACTTATACTATAAAGTAGGTGATGTTTTAGCATAACTATGAACACATGTGAAGCCAAATGATAACATGCTCAAGTATATGATCATGATGATATGTATATTCAAATACCTATACTCGTATTAATATATGAATACATGAATACATGTTTATACACTGGAGATTGTGTATTATGATATGATCACATACATGTACAATCTGTATAATATAAGTATAATGTTAGAGAGTATGCCCTAGAGCCCATGTAATAGGGATGTTTTTCATATGTATGAAATTTATATTCTTAATAAAAGGCATCATTCATTTATTAATGCTATGTTTGAATACATGAGTTTGTAAATCTTAAATTAATAAATGAAGTCCTAGATATTATAAACACAGTGCAAAGGCAATCATGAAGGTGTTCATGATGTGAGATGTCTATCGCATGCAAATGTGTTAATATCTAAAAATCCCTAGTCATAGAATTAACAAGATAGGACATTGTTAATTCGGACAGACTAGCACATGTTATGCTTCTTGAATGGTTCAAGCAGTGGTTCTCATAACTGTGATTATGGATGATAATCAAAGCTAACATGTGGATGCTTGTTAGAGGAACAAGTTCATTGGAGACCTGTAAAGAAAATCCTCATATGGATATTAAATCTATGTCAATGAGGAATCTCTTCATAGCGGTTGTGCAAGTATCCTTAGACTTGAGATCACCAAAGTTATCTTAAGTAGCAAGTGGTATACTTTGACTCCATAACTGATTACTTCCAACTGGAAGTGAACATAGTTAGGAGATTGGGTATGTCATGACCTACTTGAAGATAGTTGAGTGATTGACAAAGGATTCACCATCCCAGATTTAACAAGGGAAGTTATCTCGCATGATTCTATAATTGCCTTGTTCAGAGAATCTCAGGCTAGAGTAATATGCCGAGATGGATGGAGATCCATGAAGGGCATTTTAGGAACAATGGTTAAATTAATAGAACATACATAATTAGATTTATATGAGTTGACAGAAATCCATACTCAGAATCTAATTGAGATAAGAATGGTGAAAGGAGTAATTGCACGGTAACTATTTCTATGGAAGGGTACAGTTAAACCACATGACTTTCCTGACATTTGGATAGTCATGATGCCTAGCTAGAGGCCAATCATGACTTGTATAATGATGTATCAAAATATCAATAGAGATTGATAAAATGATTTAAAGGAGTTTAAATCATGTGAGTTTTGAATAGAACTCACAATTACATATTATACTGCCAACATGGACAGGAACCCAATAGGTCACACACATATAGAGAAAAGGGTAAAATGGTAAAATGACAAGGATAATAATATTTGATATTATTATGAAGGTAGAGAAGAGAATATGATAATAATTAATTAAAGAGTTTAATTAATTATGATCAAATAAAAATTGTTCGCGAAACTTTTGAGAAATGTTCTGTAAATTAGACCTAAATGAAATAATGTATTTCATGATTAATTATTATTGTTTTATAAGTGTTATAAGACTACTATAAGTGTTATAGGACTAATATAATAATTAATAGCACCATTAGAGGAATTATTAAGGGCCAGGGGAATGAAGAAAGTTGGCGAAAGCCCTCTAGAAGAGGGCCACACGCCAACTCCATACAGAAGGGCTTAGAGGGCTTTTTCTTGGACCAAATTAATTTATATATGTTACATAAGTGTTATGGAACTCACATATTTAATTTGGTTGGATTTGGAATCCATTTGGGTATTTAAATCCAATTAGATGCTCAAAGGGCCTAGTTTGTGATTTTGTGCATGGTCTTTTATGAAAAGATTTAATTTGGATTTAATTAAGCCCAAATGATTATAATTAATTCCAGAGGCCCAATTAATAATTCTCCATCAATTTTAAAGAGCCTAATCTCATTAAGGAGTTGGAACTTTAACCTAACTATAAAAGGCCAACTAATGAGAATTAGGGTTAAGTGATTAAAACAAAAGGAAAGTCTTTTCTCTTAATTTCTCTCTCCCTTTTGCGCCAACTCCTAAGATAGCTCTTGGGAATTTCGGCCAGCCCTAGTTAAACACCAATTTTTTGGTTCATTTACCCCTCTCTAGTGTGGATTACTCATTGGAGGTGTTCGATTTTGGACACTGTGGTTTGCGACAACCCGGTGCGAAGTAAAATCAACTGTTCAACAAAAATCAAAGGTGATTTTTCTTTATTCTCATATAGTTATATTGTGTATTCATGGCAATATCAGATCTAATGGTTAAAAAATTTTAAAATTCCGCTCATGTATTTGATGCATGTAACCGTTAAAATCCAACATGGTATCAGAGCCACGGTTTTGCCATGGATATACAATTCTATATTTTTTCTACGGAATAAGTTTTGTTTTGTTTTGAGTTATTTATTTCATGAACTTTAAAATATTGGATTTGATTGTTCATGAATGAGAAATATTGATTTCTGGTTGTATGTGTGATCAAATAAATTTGGTGGAAACAAAAACGAAATTTTTGAATGATTAAGATTAGGGTTTGGCGTGAAACTCATTAGGGTTTGGCATGAAACCCTAGGTAATGTAGGGTCTGTTCTAATTTAATTTCTTATGGATCAATTTAAAAATCATTTAGATGATATTTTATGTGTTTAATATGTGATATTAAGCCGTAGGATCGAACGGAATTAAAATCGAACAAGTTTTGCATGAAAACTAGTTTTGTCGAAAAGTTCGATAAATGTGTGTTCTTGATGTGTTCATGGTTAGAACGACTTTTGATCTTCTAAATTTGATATATATATGATATATTAAAGTGTTTTTAATTAATTGGATTAATTAAATTGGGCCTTAAATTAATTTGATTAATTTTAATTTATTAAAACCACTTAATGGGCTTAATTATATTTACGGACTTGGTTTAAATTAGTGAATGACTTGGTGGGCCCAAGGAGCTGATTTAAATTAACTATTATAAACATTAATTAAGTTTATTAATGGGTTTTAAGGGCTGGAGTGGGCTTGGCTCATTCCAAAAGGCCCAAATGGTCCAAATGACACAAAACTAGTTTGTGTGTGAATACACTTAGGGTTTTTCTTCTGTAGGTTTCGGCCTACACTTGTTGTAAGCCCAAAATTGATTCTTTTAATTATTTTAATATGATTAATTAATTAAATAATCAATTTATAATTAATTAATAATCAATTTGATTGATTATTAAGACAAGAACACATTCATGCAAAAAGGTTTCCTAAAATGAAAGTTTCCAAAATGGAAAAAGTTTCCTAATTTGATCACATCATTAAAATAACTCAAAATATAGTTTCAAAGGTTGAAACAAAGTTAGTAATCCATTTCTTTATGCATTAGAAAGGCATATAAGGGGTGTATGATTGGCATGATGGATAGTTATGGACAAAGCCCAATGTGATTGAGCATTATGCATGTTTTGGCCCAATGAGGACTTTCATGTCCCGGCTACTTATTTTTGGTTTGAATTTCATTTCAAATTGTAATATGTAATTAGATTACTTAGATTAGAATTAGAAATACAGATGGAGACCATTTTCAAGGAGCAAGATGGGCCGGATGGAGATCCAACAAGCTTGAAGATAATGTAATTATTTTCTTGTTTGAATCATGCATACTACCTAGGTGTGACCTTTTGATTTCCCTCTTGGCTTGGGGAAATCAATGTAGTGAAGTCCATAACTATACCATATTTGTATGCTTATATTTATGTGATAGATATAGGATGCATACCAATGTATGCCAACCATGTATGATGAGACTTAATTAACTAAAACCCTCAAACAAATACTAAGGTATATAAGCCTTCCATTAATTTGAGGAGAACCAGAGTTCTTTATAGTGTGGGTTGTTGACCACAGTCAAGCTCACATTATATCGAATATGTTCAAATCTAATTAAATGGGTCATCTTAGCTAGCCCATTAGTTTGTTGATCACAGTCAAGGCTAATGGTTCTAGAGGCAAGATTAGGGAATGCATATATGATATGCATGCATCAAGAGTTGATAACCTAATGATCCAATAGTTGTGTAGAGACACAATTGGTATAGAGATACCTACCTTTCAAGGGTATGGAATTTGGCTTGTTGACCACAGTCAAGGTTAAATTACATATCAAGGATTGGATATTGGCCCACTAAGAAAACCATCGGGTTTTCTCGAATTATATAGTGAGGGCTATTAATTCGCAGTAAAATAGTGGGAGTAAATGGATTAATTAAAGACCTTATTAATGCATACATATATATGAACATACTCTCATATCTTTTCTTTTTCACATCTAGGTCATCATCATGAGCACATCAAACATTAATATACGATCGATCTTGAATAACAAGCTAGTTGGCAACAACTATTCTGACTGGATCAGGCAAGTGAGAATTGTTCTCAGAGCTGAAAAGATCCATTATGTCTTGGATAAAGATCCACCACCACTTCCATCAGATGATGCCATTGATGAGATCAAAGGCATTTATCGAAAATACATGGAGGATAGTGAAGCAGCAGCATGTCTAATGCTGGGTGTTATGTCCTCGGAGCTTCAGAAGCAATATGAAATGATGGATGCTAGAACCATCGTTTTGCATCTAGAGGAGCTTTATTCTTCTCAGGATAGAACTGAGCAATATGAGATTGCTCGAGCTCTATTTAGTTGCAAAATGGTGGAAGGCACTTCAGCTGCTACTCATGCATTGAAGATGTATGGGTATATTGAGCATTTGAGTAGACTTGGCTATGTTATGGATAATGATCTATACATAGATTTAATCTTGTACTCGTTGGCTCCAAGTTATGCACCTTTTGTGCTTAACTTCAACATGAACAAGATCCAAGTATCCATTCCTGAATTAATCAACATGCTCAAGACAACTGATGGATCATTTAAGAAGGATCCAAAAAGTGTCATGGTTGTCACTTCTGCTAAAGGCAAGAAGCAGAAGAAGAAGAAGAAGATAACCAAGGCGTAGCCAAAGAATGGTGGGATCTCCAAGAAGAAGGTTGCCAAGAAAGAGAATCCCAAAGGAACTTGCTTCCATTGTGGAAAGGATGGTCATTGAAAGCGTAACTGCAAGGCCTATCTAGATTCTCTCAAGGAGAAGAAGCAAGCTGATGCTTCTACTTCAGGTATTCATATGATTGAAATTAATACTTATTCTATTGCTTCAAAACAATCTTGGGTATTAGATACCGGATGTGGATCTCATTTATGTAATGATCTACAGGGGCCTAGAAGCTTTAGAAGAGTTGGAAAGGCAGAGATATGTTTGCAGTCAGCTACTGGATAGAACATCTCTACAACAGTTGTGGGGACTTACTATTTGCCTCTTCCTAGTGGATTAGTACTGGAATTAAATAATTGTTACTATGTTCCAGCCTTATCCAAAAGTATTATTTCTTTCAGTCGTTTGATGAACGATTATGATATTTCTTTGAAGGACAAATATTGTTACATTTCTAAGAACAATATGTTTTATGCAAAAGCTATCATTGAGAATGGTATATTTGTTCTTGATTTAATTAAAGAAGCACATAATGTGAATACCAAGAGAATGAAACATGATAATCTGAATACCTCATACTTATGGCATTGTCGTTTAGGCCATATAAATGAAAAATGCATGACCAAGTTACACAAGTCAGGTGATTTGGGATCATTTGATTATGAATCATTTGATACATGTGAATCTTGTTTATTGGGAAAAATGACAAAAGCTCCCTTTATTGGTAAAGGAGAACGAGCTAAAATGGTTTTGGACTTAATACATTCAGATGTATGTGGTCCAATGACTACACATGCCAGAGGAGGTTACTCCTACTTCATTACTTTCATAGATGATTATTCCAGGTTTGGATACATCTATCTAATGAAATATAAGTCTGAAGCATTTGAAAAGTTCAAAGAGTTCAGAAATGAAGTAGAGAAACAACTTGGCAAAAGTATTAAAACACTTAGATCAGATCGAGGTGGAGAATAATTAAGTCAAGAGTTTCAGGATTATCTTAGAGATAATGGGATTTTATCTCAATGGACTCCTCCATATACACCACAACACAATGGTGTATCTGAAAGGAGAAATCGAACACTATTAGATATGGTTCGATCAATGATGAGCCAAGCGGACTTGCCTAAGTCTTTTTGGGGATATGCACTAGAAACTGCTGTTTATGTGTTAAACAGAGTTCCTAGTAAATCGGTTGATGTTACTCCATATGAGATGTAGAATAACAAGAAACCCACACTTTTTCATATGAAAGTATGGGGCTGTCCTGCTTATGTGAAGAGGACAATGTCAGACAAACTGGATGTTAAGTCTGACAAATGTTTATTTGTGGGATATCCAAAAGAAACGTTTGGATATTATTTTTATCATACCTTAGAACAAAAGGTGTTTGTTTCAAGGCATGCTGTCTTCTTGGAAAGAGAATTTCTCCTACGAGAGGACAGTGGGAGTAAAATTGAGCTTGGTGAAGTTCAAGACCCACAAATAGAAAATGATCAACTGATTGAACCCAAAACTGAATTTCATAATGATGAGATTATAGTTGAACCTGATTATACACAAAATCCTAGAAGATCTACTAGGATGCGTTCTATCCCTGTGAGATATGGATTTCACATTGATTCGGATAGAGGCATAACTGTAGTAGAGGACAATGAGCCTACAAGCTATCAAGAAGTTTTGAACAGTTCAGAACGTGATTTATGGCTTAAGGCTATGCAGTTCGAAATGGACTCCACGTATGAGAATAAAGTATGGACTTTAACTCAACCACCTGAAGGGATAAAACTCATAGGGTGCAAATGGGTCTTCAAAAAGAAGACTGACATGGAAGGTAATAGAGTTACCTATAAAGCTCGCTTAGTAGCAAAAGGTTATCGTCAAAAAGAAGGTATTGACTATGACGAAACTTTTTCTCCTGTAGCGATGCTTAAGTCTATAAGAATACTTTTAGCCATTGCAGCTCATTATGATTATGAGATTTGGCAAATGGATGTGAAGACAGCTTTCCTTAATGGAAATCTTTCTGAGGATGTGTATATGACACAACCAGAAGGATTCACATCAGGAAATGGCGAAAAGGTATGCAAGCTTCAAAGATCCATTTATGGATTAAAGCAAGCCTCTAGGAGTTGGAACATACGATTCAATGAGACAATCAAAGAGTTTGGTTTCTTATAGAATAAAGATGAACCTTGTGTGTATAAAAGGGTCTGTGGGAGTGCAATTGTCTTCCTAGTTCTATATGTAGATGACAAATTGATCATGGGAAATGACATTTCTCTTCTCCAATCTGTTAAAATATGGTTATCCAAGCAATTCTCCATGAAAGACCTTGGAGAAGCATCCTATATTCTTGGAATAAGGATCTATAGAGATAGATCCAATAGGTTGCTAGGTCTTTCTCAGAGTACATATATAGATAAAGTATTGAAGAGGTTCAATATGGATCTCTCTAAGAAAGGGTTTATACCCATGGTGCATGGGAAACACCTTTCTAAGTCTATGTGTCCGCAGACACTAGAGGATAGAGAGAGCATGAATAGAATACCATATGCATCTACAATTGGTTCTATCACGTATGCTATGTTATGTACACGTCCAGATGTAGCATTTGCTTTGAGTGTCACAAGCAAATTCCAATCCAATTTTGGAGAGGAACATTGGGCAGCTATCAAGAATATTCTTAAGTACTTGAGAAGGACTAAGGATATATTCTTGGTATATGGAGAGGGCAGTTTGGAAGTAAATGGGTATACAAATGCCAGCTTCCAATCGGACAAAGATGATTGTAAATCACAATCTGGTTATGTGTTCATAATGGGATGAGGAGCAGTTAGTTGGAAAAGTTCCAAACAAGAAACAACTGTTGATTCCACGATGGAAGCTGAGTACATTGCTACTTTAGAAGCAGCCAAAGAAGCAATCTGGATCAAAAAGTTCATAATCGAACTAGGAGTGGTGCCTAGCATTGTTGATCCGATTCCTTTATATTGTGACAACAATGGAGCCATTGCGCAAGCAAAGGAACCACAGTCTCATCAGCGATCCAAACATGTTCTCAGACGCTACCATCTCATAAGGGAAATAGTACCTAGAAATGATGTGAAAATAGAAAGGGTTCCCACAGATGACAATGTGGCGAATCCCCTCACTAAAGCACTTTCCCAGATAAAGCATGATCACCATATAAATAGCATGGGTCTGAGACATATGAGTGATTGGCTCTAGTACAAGTGGGAGATTGTTGGAGAGTATGCCCTAAAGCCCATGTAATAGGGATGTTTTTCATATGTATGAAATTTATATTCTTAATAAAAGGCATCATTCATTTATTAATGCTATGTTTGAATACATGAGTTTGTAAATCTTAAATTAATAAATGAAGTCCTAGATATTATAAACACAGTGCAAAGGCAATCATGAAGGTGTTCATGATGTGAGATGTCTATCGCATGCAAATGTGTTAATATCTACAAATCCCTAGTCATAGAATTAACAAGATAGGACATTGCTAATTCGGACAGACTAGCACATGTTATGCTTCTTGAATGGTTCAAGCAGTGGTTCTTATAACTGTGATTATGGATGATAATCAAAGCTAACATGTGGATGCTTGTTAGAGGAACAAGTTCATTGGAGACCTGTAAAGAGAATCCTCATATGGATATTAAATCTATGTCAGTGAGGAATCTCTTCATAGCGGTTGTGCAAGTATCCTTAGACTTGAGATCACCAAAGTTATCTTAAGTAGCAAGTGGTATACTTTGACTCCATAACTGATTACTTCCAACTGGGAGTGAACATAGTTAGGAGATTGGGTATGTCATGACCTACTTGAAGATAGTTGAGTGATTGACAAAGGATTCACCATCCCAGACTTAACAAGGGAAGTTATCTCGCATGATTCTATAATTGCCTTGTTCAGAGAATCTCTGGCCAGAGTAATATGCTGAGATGGATGGAGATCCATGAAGGGCATTTTAGGAACAATGGTTAAATTAATAGAACATACATAATTAGATTTATATGAGTTGACAGAAATCCATACTCATAATCTAATTGAGATAAGAGTGGTGAAAGGAGTAATTGCACGGTAACTGTTTCTATGGAAGGGTACAGTCAAACCACATGACTTTCCTGACATTTGGGTATTCATGATGCCTAGCTAGAGGCCAATCATGACTTGTATAATGATGTATCAAAATATCAATAGAGATTGATAAAATGATTTAAAGGAGTTTAAATCATGTGAGTTTTGAATAGAACTCACAATTACATATTATACTGCCAACATGGACCGGAATCCAATAGGTCACATACATATAGAGAAAAGGGTAAAATGGTAAAATGACAAGGATAATAATATTTGATATTATTATGAAGTTAGAGAAGAGAATATGATAATAATTAATTAAAGAGTTTAATTAATTATGATCAAATAAAATTGTCCGCGAAACTTTTGAGAAATGTTTTGTAAATTGGACCTAAATGAAATAATGTATTTCATGATTAATTATTATTGTCTTATAAATGTTATAAGACTACTATAAGTGTTATAGGACTGATATAATAATTAATAGGACCATTGGAGGAATTATTAAGGGCCAGAGGAATGAAGAAAGTTGGAGAAAGCCCTCCAGAAGAGGGCCACATGCCAACTCCATACAGAAGGACTTAGAGGGCTTTTTCTTGGACCAAATTAATTTATATATGTTACATAAGTGTTATGGAACTCACATATTTAATTTGGTTGGATTTGGAATTCATTTGGGTATTTAAATCCAATTAGATGCACAAAGGGCCTAGTTTGTGGATTTTGTGCATGGTCTTTTATGAAAAGATTTAATTTGGATTTAATTAAGCCCAAATGATTAGAATTAATTCCAGAGGCCCAATTAATAATTCTCCAGCAATTTTAAAGAGCCCAATCTCATTAAGGAGTTGGAATTTTAACCTAACTATAAAAGGCCAACTATTGAGAATTAGGGTTAAGTGATTAAAATAAAAGGAAAGTCTTTTCTCTTAATTTCTCTCTCCCTTTTTGCGCCAACTCCTAAGCTAGCTCTTGGGAATTTCGTCCAGCCCTAGTTAAACACCAATTTATTGGTTCAATTTACCCCTCTCTAGTGTGGATTACTTATTGGAGGTGTTCGATTTTAGACACTGTGGTTTGCGACAACCCGGTGCGAAGTAAAATCAACTGTTCAACAAAAATCAAAGGTGATTTTTCGTATTCTCATATAGTTATATTTTGTATTCATGGCAAGATCAGATCTAATGGTTAAAAAATTTTAAAATTTCGCTCATGTATGTGATGCATGTAACCGTTAAAATCCAACATATAAGAATGAGATTTAAGGGTGTTTCATGGTGCTTGAATGATAACATGTTAAAGTACATAGTTACGATGATATATGTTCAATTTTAGATGCTCGTATTGTTATATGACTTTATGAATACATGTGTATATAAATACACTAGGGATTGTGTATCTTTTTACGTAATCACATACATGATGATCTATATTGTAAGGTTTTAAAAATGAGGCATGTTTTATGAAGAGAACTTAAACAGACATGATATATTACTTGATTGACATAGCATGTTAAAAAGTATTTGAATCATTATTATGAACCTTGTATGCATAATTATGCCATAGCAGCAATATAACAATCCTATGATTATACATGTGCCAACAATTCTCACCCCTAAGTTGTAGTCACACTCATTCAAAGTATAAGGCACTTATCTAAGACATTAAAGTATACTCACCTGAGGCATGAAATATGATTTAATTAATTCTTATTTTCACTGTTTCAATAAAGACATAAACAAAGTTTCTATGTATGTTTGGTGTTATAATTTTATGATATGTTAATGTATATAGTCTCATTAATTTGATTATAAGAAGTGTATTGGCATATAATAGTTCTTGAAGTAACTGAATTGTAATAATACATAATCAATATTGAAGCCTCTATAGCTACCTCACCTGAATGTTGTTGTCCTTGCTATGATAGGTGTTGAATAAATGTAATTATGCACTTAACTCTTATCATATTTTGAGTTTATCTACAACTATAAGTTTAATGTATTTGTAAATTTGGTTGAGTAAACTTATATAGCAGTAAATGGCTAGATTTGTTAATTAATTAATGCAACATTCATGGCAATCAGAGTATATAGAAAGGTCCCAAATAAACTCCTCTAGCAAGTTCACTAATAAAGCATATGCTAGATAGTTTGGAGATACTTAAAAGTGCAGGTTTATACATATTGAGCCTGGGATCAAGTTCAAGGTCAGTTATTCTTTTAAAGTGAATTATGTATGCTTGATAGCTTAAGTTTTCCATTGATGAGTAAAAATACATAATTGCTATAATATGTGATGGATAATTCTACACCATTGAATCAAAGTACAGAAATATATATACAGCAAGTACATGAATAAGTTTGTGGCACGTGATTCTTAAATGCCTTGATCATGCTTAAATGCTTATACTTATCCATTGATTTCGAAATGATGCAATCAATATGATATAGATGTGATTATGAAATTTGATACATTGATAAATGTATCTATAAATATGAAGATTTTGTTTGATCTAAATTTAATGGCTCAAAGGTCATATTATCTCTGTAAAGTATGAGTATAATATGCAAAATGAACATGAACATAGTATTGCCTGCTTCTAGAGTTCAATTGTGAATAAATAGGCGCCTATAGGGATATTGCAGCTGCCACTATTGACCTTTTTGGGTCTGAAGTATAGTTGATCCTGTTGGATCATGCACAACCCTATTTGGGTTGTTAGTTGACCCCATTTGGATCCATTTGACCAGTCCACCATATAGTTGACCCCGTTTAGGTCTATGATTTTTTATATCCTCAGATATCCACCGTTTTGATACCCTCGGGTATCTACCGTTCCCATTATTCACCTTTAAAACTTAGGCAGGCTAAACTATAAGTACAATATCGAAATTAAAGTATAAAGTACAAAGCTAGTATGTAAGAGTTAAGGATATTGCTCGATTACATCTTTGACATGATCTGCTTGTATTGTTTCATAAGTTTTAAATAAATAGAGGTTACCAAGTAACACATGATATATATATATATATATATGTGTGTGTGTGTGTGTGTGTGTGTGTGTGTGTGTGTGTGTGTGTGTGTGTGTGTGTGTGTGCGCTATTTATAGTTGGCTCTAAATGTTCGAAATTGTTTAAATGAGTTAAATGCATGAAGATTTCTCATTCTATATACAATACAAACATGCTAAGTTAACTATTAAGTTTCTCAAATGCTCGTATTATTTACTACGTGATGTTGATAAATATGTCAAGATTTTCTAATCCATTGGTTATTTGTTAAATATATATATATCAAGCGTGCTTGAGTATGATTACAGATGACTATTCTGAATGTTATTATACTTGTAAGTAGGTTAATTTGGAGTATAAATATATCACAATTAATTATAGTATAATTATATCTTATGATCTATGATACAACATGATTAACTTGGCTTCTAATGTATGGAATATATTTATTAATGTAAAGATCACTTTAATCAATGTTGATATTTAAGAATGTCGGATATAAATGGAGGATTACATTGTTGTTTAAAAATTACACATCTTATATTATATCTATTTCCGACATGTCACTTTTAATGTTTCAATTGATTTATATATTTTTATTTTTGAGAATCAATGTGAGTGGTTGTCTTTCATGTTTAGTTTCCCATACTAAGCTTTATTGCTTAGCACAGGTTATTTTATGCATGTAGGTTTTGAGTTAGAGATCATCTCAAGGATAATGTCTGCAATAGTTGGGCAACACAAGAGATAGAGTCTGAAAGTATAGCTATTGATGTTGAGTTCTTTTTGGTTACAAGAATTTTATTTGTAATGTCAAATGACATATTATGCTAAAGATTATTTGATGTAAATCTTAAATATTCTAAGAGACTCAAAAGTATAAAGTAAAGTTTTTAATTGTACAACACTTCTATTAGATTTGTTTTCTTCAGAAGATCTTTATATTTAATAATTTATGGCTCAATAACGTAGTAAAGTATGTTGATACTTTTAAAATAAAGTGAGTCCATTTATGTACAGGATAAGGGTGTCACAGCTGGTACATCTTGAAATTATTAAATTACAAGTCCATCAGCCATGTAAATGAAAGGTACTTGTTTGAGAGATGGAGAAAAGACATACATAGGCCACATACGAGTATTTTCTCTAACAGATGGTACCTGTAACTTTTAGCCTAGCATTAAAAGTTCAATAAACTTGAGAAAATACTCCATAAAGTAGTTGACCAAGCATTACAGCGCAATAAATATGAGATGTTTTGAAATCACCTAAAGCAGCTGAGAGCATAAATGTTTGATGAAAAGGATCTATGAACAGCTCCAAAGTTTAACTTTAATCACAACGAGGGCGGTGTTGACAACACCAACACCAATGATGGCAGCGAGATATATGTCATAGAGCATCCCCCTTCATATTTTCGATTTCCTACACCACCAATGATTTCAGTTATTCCCATTTTATTTTGCTGAATGAATTTTTCTAGGTTCTTCCCTTGTCATGCATCCCCCTTTATATTGTCGATTTCCTAGTCCACTTTCTATTTCACCATTAGGATTTGTGATATGTGAATGGAGAATGATTAGGAGTTTTTACTTTCTTCTCTATTAAATAGCTTATACATGAAGTGAGTTTTGGCAATATTTCTATATTCACATAAATTTTTGCAATGTTCGTGAAGTTTAGGTTATCTGCTTATGGAGTGGAGAAACTGGTTGATGACATCCACACTAAGCTGGATCAAAAGGATAAATTGTTTATGAATGGGGAATGGCTAGGAGTATGTGACAATTCTTCTTTTTTGTACTGCTCTAAGACACACGTAACACTGCAAGGAATGCCAAAAATTGGTTGAACATGTTCAAGTCATCCCTTGTATTGCTATAGGTATCTTAGAGCAATACAAAAGAAGAAGAGTCATCACATACTCCTAGCCATTCCCTAGTCATAAACACTTTATCCTTTTGATCCAACTTAGTATGGATGTCTTCAACTAGTTTTTTCCATTCCATAAGCAGACAACCAAAACTTCATGAGGATTCCACCACATAAAGGTCTCCTTCAATTTTAATATTTAGTACAGAATTGAATGTAATGTCAATAGATTTTTTTTAGAGTTAGTACGTTATTAATCATGTAATTTCTTAATATTTTTTATTATCTCTTTTGATTTGATGCAATTATTTTTAAAAAGATATTTCTTTATGTAATGTACCTATGTATCTATGTTTTATTAATATACAATAACCATACTCGGTTAACGTCAACACACTATATTCATTTACTTGAAAAGTTAATATAATGTATTATTTATCTCAAATCAAATACATTGAATTTAATTGGGTAAAACATTAATTCATCTTTTTTTTTACTTTTGTGACTACTATGATTCGGTTAATATATAGATGAATTAGTTATATACACTACTGTAGTGATCGAATACACTATATATAATTTCAAAAAAATGTATATACTGTGTATTCAGTTACCCAACTAAAACAAAAAATACATCCATTTAGGTCAAATAGTAATTTTTTCGTATTATATAAATTTTTTTTTAATTTAATAATGCTTTTTTATTAAGATATATATATATATATATATATATATATATATTGTATACGTACAAAAAGGCTACTATACTTTTAGGGATAGATTTATCTTAACTTTAGATGGGAATATAAGTAGCTTTTCATTCTTATAGTACAACTACAAGTTTTACCCCCATCCATCAACCTATATTGATTAACCCAAGCTAGCCAACATATTAAAAGCCATGCATCACAGCTCGTTCTACAGTCCACATGACCCATACTTCACAAGATTTGTTCATCCAAATACAGCAAAGGTAAGTCCCTCGATCTATGAAATTTTAAGTTTAAATAACTACTAAACCATACATGCAATGTGTGTGTGTGTGTATTCTTTCCCCTCGTAAACCTTATTAATGTTAAATATTGTGTATATGTGTTGCATGGAATATAGACAGCTCTGGTTGGTTGACTATGCTCATTTACTGGGTAGGAATGACTACATTGTTGATGGCTTCTTCACATCTTGGTTGAGTATATTCATGTGCTAATAAGGAATGACAAAATCCTGGGTGAATACATTTTTCAACGTCGTATTTATTGATGTTACACCCGGGATGTTCATGTTTGGTTATTATACAATGGGGTTCATTTCTTTGTGTGATTAAAATGATTACACTATTGTTATTGAGCAAACCCATGCCGAACTAAAAATGATCCCAAATGTGGGCATGATGATTATTATGTAATTTGCATATTTTATAAATTTATTTTTATTTTTAGTTTTATTTTATTTTATTTTATTGTTTATGGAGGAGAGTGTGTTCCCACATGCATTGGGATGTTTGATGATTTGCAACAAGTTCTCAACCATATTGCCTTAATATAATATATTTTTAATATTTAAATATTTGATTATATAGTTTTCATTTTCTTCATCTCTAATCAACTCAATGTTAGTTGTATCATTATTATCCATTATCCATATGCATTTAGGCACCATGTTATGCGTAGAAGCACATAAAATTAGTGATAATAAGTAGAGTTAATGTCGTGTAGTTTTTATGTGAGAATGATTCATTAATGTGATGTAATAATAACAAATTAGTTCTTGTATTTATTGTCCAATGCCAATATAGTGTATTCAGTTGTCTCATTATATTTTATATGATTCTTTATAAAAGGAATACACTCTATTCAGTTATTTGAATAGAATTTATTTAGTTTTCATATTACAATATAATCAATTTACATAATTCGATATATTCAGTTTAAAATTATTATTCAGCATATGTAAGATTCTATATAAAGCTTAAAATTTTATCAAAATTAGCTTCTATAGATTCTTCCACCTTTTCATGCTAATCTTGGTGTATTTGTTTATCCTATTCCTCCTTAAGTAGATCAGCATCAAGTTCATGATCTTCATCACCAAAATTTCCCTTTGTTTCTCTGACAAAAATCAACATAGCATTCTAATGAATATTAAAACTAACAGGTTAAAATAATGGCCTTGTCTTAATCTAAGAAATAAAATATTATGTAATGAGCCTGAGTAATCCACTTAGTTGAATCCAAAATATCACTTACTACTCATATCAATATGGCATGTTATGAACTTGAAAAATAATTTATTAAAAATGTAATGAATATAAAACTTGCAATATTATCAAAATTAGCTTCTATAGATTCTTCCACCTTTTCATGTTGATCCTGGTGTATTTATTTACCCTATTCCTCCTTAAGTAGATCAGCATTAGGTTTATGATCTTCATTGCCAAAATTTTCCTTTCTTTCTTCAACAAGAATTGACACAACATCCTAATGAATATTAAAAATAATAGGTTAAAATAATGGCCTTGTCTTAATCCAAGAAATCAACATTATGTAATGAGCCTGAGTAATCCACTTAGTTAAATCTAAAATATCACTTACTACTCATATCAATATGGCATTTGCGATGAATATAGTACTTACAATTTTATCAAAATTAGCTTCTGTAGATTCTTTTACCTTTTCATGCTGATCATGGTGTATTTGTTTTCCCTTTTCCTCCTTAAGTAGATCAGCATCAGGTTTATCATCTTCATCACCAAAATTTCCCTTTACTTCTCCGACAGAAATTGACACAGCATCTTAATGAATATTAAAAATAATAGGTTAAAATAATTGCCTTGTCTTAATCTAAGAAATCAAACATTATGTAATGACCCTGAGTAATCCACTTAGTTGAATCCAAAATATCACTTACTACTCATATCAATATGGCATGTTATGAAGCTAAAAAACCATTTATTAAAAATGGAATGAATATAAAACTTACAGATTTATCAAAATTAGCTTTTGTAGATTCTTCCACCTTTTCATGCGGATCATGGTGTATTTGTTTACCCTATTCCTCCTTAAGTAGATCAACATCAAGTTCATGATCTTCACCATCGAAATGTCCCTTTGTTTCTCTGGCAGGAATCAACACAGCATCCTAATGAATATTAAAAATAATAGGTTAAAATAATGGCCTTATCTTAATCTAAGAAATCAAACATTATGTAATAAGCCTAAGTAATCCACTTAGTTGAATCCAAACTCCTTAAGTAACAAATTATAAATAAAAAAATTACATTTTTTTTAAATTTTTCTAATGTTGAGCATCCCTCCTTATAATGCTGATCTTGATCAATCTGTATATCTTCTCTCTCCCTATGTAGATGGGCATGATGTTCATAATCTTCATTTGCAAGCAATTTCTTCTGTTTTAACTCTAGAAGTCAATCGAGCACCCTAATGAAATTTAAATTTATACTTTAAAATAATGGTTGTATATTTAATCTAATAAGTCATTACAGCCATCATAAAAAATTACCTTAATGGTATCATCGGGTTGTGGATTCTATGGATTTGCATTAAAAGCTGCCTCCAATTTGTACATTACAACCATCATTTTTGAAACATCAGATTTGAAAGTGGAAATGTCTTCTTTAATAGTATCACATCTTTTATAATACTTGAGATATCCTTCCTCATTTCCAATTGAATTTCATACAGTATTTGAAGCTCTTTCATCATGTCAACTTTTGCCTTATTCTATTTGAATTTTTCTTTGCTTCCTCCTCTATCATCTAGGTGAGGAGACCCGATAGGAGTTGTGGTATGTTCATCCTCATGCTCGTCATCTAGGTCCTAAATCAAGTACATGCCTTTATTTACTTCATCACCAGAAACTTCATCGATAACGATATTCGTCAAATTATAATCACCATTTCTTTCTTAGATTTGCTGGATAGGGGTGCAAATATTTCATACACCCAACTAAAACACATGATAAACATTGAAAAAATATAATTTAATCATTTACCAATATGACATAAATAAAAAAAATAGTGTGTACCAAATTTATAAGTACATTGTATTAAAATATGAGGTAAATGTGTCAATTGCACTCTAATTTGTTTCAAAATTGTTGCAGCTTTGGCCAACTGAATATGATTTATTTACTTATATGAAGAAATGTTATTCAGTTCTTAAAAAACATGATAGAGTGTTTACACAAATAGGATAAACAATATTCATTTTGCCCAAATGAACGACATATTATTTTTTCTACCTAAACACATTGTATTGAGATTTGCTATGATTGAAAATAATGCATTCACTTTGTAAGCATGATTGCATAGTAATGAGTTTTCCAAATACATTGTATTTGGTTTTTGGCCTTAGTATGTAATAAACTATTTACATAATAGAATACACTATATTTGTTATGCATAAAGGCTTAACATTACATAGCAAATGTAATGAAGTCTATATATATGCACAATGTAATGAAAAATAAAATCAAATTTAAACAAATATCAAAACACCAAAAATTAAGAAACTATAAATGAGTCAAGCAAGCCACCTGTTGTTTGAATAGGTATTTGTTGAAACTCCTCCATTGTGAATAATTTTTTTATTTTCTATCTCAAGATTTTGGGTTGCTTGTTTCTGCAATCCTCTACAAACCTTGCATTAATTTTGTAACAACATTCGAAGAACCAAGCTTTAAAAGCAAGTGAAAACCTCGCAACCTGTAGGATGAGGGTATCCCCTTACGAAGACTTCCCTTAAGGCTTTCGATTGTCATGTTGAATGAGTCCCTGCCCTAAGGATATTCATTGTATAATTCAGTGTCAACAATTGTAATATCCTTTGGCCTCACCTATTTACTCTTGATACCTACCATAATAAAGCTGTGAAAAAAATAAAGTATGGCCAATTTCAGCCTGTCCTCATTAGACTCCCATTTTCCTTTCAAAAAAAAATCTTTAACTAAATCCCTCATTAACTTTTTAATTCCTCCAAAATATTTATTAATAAACTTAACACCTTTGTTAGATAAACTTTTTTTATTGATGCCTCTTTTGCACTTCAAACTAGTAACATAGGTAAATTTTGCTAACCTAAACTTTAACTTTATGTCATTCACCTTTACCCATAGTTGCTGCTGTTATCGGTAACAAATTCTCTAAGCAATAGTGAATGAATGAGTTGCCCTTGAGCAACAACTTGGGGCATGTCCAAAAAGTAACCAAAACATGTTGCTTTAAACATCCTTATTTGATTATCATTCAACATCTCTTTGATTTTTGAAATTGCTTTAAAATCCATGCAAAAGTTTACTTAGCTTGCATCACGATTTTGCTAACTTTGTACAAATCTCGAACCTAATTAAAACATACACAAAATATAACAATTTTAACCTAAAAATGTTAGATAACAAAGCTTTAAGAATAACAGCATTTTAAAGTCAATGTAATTGCAAATTTTTGTTCCACAAATAAAATAAATAAATAAATGCAGATAATAAAAAACAAAAAAACAATACCTTCATTTTTCATTGTGGCTTAATCAATTTTCTCATTATCTGTTAAAGAATCAGTGTATTATCAGAGTGAATGTCATGAAATTTATGATTAACTTAGATTATGATATGAGTATATCAGTGAATGCCAAAAGATATAATAACAAAACAAAGGATACTTAAAAAAATCTATAATAGGTTAAACAACAAAAGTTGTCTATAAGATTGTAAAATTATCAGATAGGTAAAAAACACAAATATTTAAAGACAAACAAATTGAAGCAGTTATATTGACTTGTATGAAATTTATATTATTTGCCTAATTAGATCAATTAAGATTGTATTTAGTTAGTCTGAAATATAGCAAATTTATTGTAGCCATAGTTATGTATACACTATATTCGGTTATGTAATACATTACATTTAGATTGGTTCCCCAAAATAGAATAAAACGTATTCAGTTTTTTGATTCATTATTATCAATTTTTAAGCATCATATTTTTACATTTGAAAGTAAAAACATACTAAGTTAATAATACACTTGTTCAGCCTATGAGAAGAAATATGTGTAAACAATTATTAACTTTAAAAAAAATAACTTGTTCATTCCAAGAGAAGAAATATATGTAAACAAGTGATCTAAAAGTTAATAATACACTTGTTCAATCGAAAATTGGCTTGGTATAACAAATGTGACACCCTGAACTAAAGCAAGTTTCAATTTTTTGTTAAAAAAAAGAAAAAAAACCACACACACACACATAAAAGCCACAATGGGGAAATAAATTTTACATTTTAAAAAACAATAAATCAAATCTATAATACAAAAATACAATCAAAGCAGCCTTGGATTTGTTGATGGTTTGAAACAACACAATCTCTCTAGTACCAATATGACAGTAGTGAAACCAATAATCGAAAGATAGTATTTACTAAATATCAATAAACAATGATACGTGAGAGAAATGGAAACAATACGGGAGGGGTTCAGAAGATGAGATATACAACGCCGACAATTAGCAATGATAGATGGAGGGAGAGTAAAGTTTCCTAGAAATAGAGTAAGTGAGAAACAAAGGCTTGAGCAGTTAAATATATGTTCTCTTTTACATATGGCCAAATCGGGTCAAATTGTCAAATACACCAAAGGGTATTTTTACAACACAAAAAATTTTAATAATTATTTAGTTGGAAATAAATATACCAAAATTATGACAAAATGCCGAATTTTATTACATAATGAAGAAAAAAAATTCACATGTAGAAAAAGGATACTCAACTTTCATCTCTTTCATCCTTTTTATAATTATTCAACTTTTTAGTCTCCCTAGCCCACATTCAACCATCTGCTTTGTATCCCCCATAAAATGACTTTCACATTCAACCGAATACTAACTATGTAGCACCCTTATCCTATAATCTATACATATCAATTTATCCATCTCATTACATATGTTTAACTGTGCAACATAACCAAATACCAACTATATAGAGAACATATATTCATACTTAATCCATAAGAGTGCTATACTATTAAGACTTACAATATACATTAGAGTCTCTTTACAAAATATAACAACTGATTAACATATTTACATACAATATTTCCAATATAAAAAAAATTATTTATATACGAATATCCCAAAATAAAAGTCTCCGCTAGTTTCTCTCGTTGACTTGAGTTGGCCATCCTACTGCAGACATCACCCCAACAACCTACAAGAATGAAACACCCCTGCTAAGGTATAAAGAATAGTAGGGAACTTAAATCACGATATACAACCACTCACAGTGCTCGTCAACAATGCACACATCATACCTCAATTATAAAAATAGTTTATTTCAATAAATGAATAAAATTTAACATTCATATCAACTTATGAAAATCATAAAATTCAATTGTAACATTTACATTGATGCTACATTCACCAAGTATAATAATGTAAGCTCCAACATCCTTTGCCCTTATATTTAATTATTTATCATATGATTAGTTTATTTAATAATATTTAATCATAATAACAAGCCTATCAATCAGGTATATCAATTATACATTATCACAAGACTATACTTATATACCAAGGTCATGGGTCTTAGATTTACATACATGGGATCACAATGGCAAATACACATTAATAGGTGTGCATATACAAACATTATGAACACATATATATAATCATAAGAAAATTATTTCAAAAATAATGGGTATTATAATATGACTCTTATAACCTTTAGTATGAAATATGCTATGCAATTATGATAATTATTGCGTTCATTCAATAAGATGATACCCTATACCCTAATATAAGTTTCTTCATAAATCATATGATGTCATACATATAGAAATAAAGTTTATGATCACAAATGACATATATATATCATCAATTTAATCAAAGTATTAATATAATGTAAATTCATCATTTAACAATTAGCATGTATTTTTTATACTAGCAGTATTGCTTACATATATTTACTATTGGGCATTCTTATAGATGCGGGTTTTGTATGCAATAAAAGGAATTTTATAT
The DNA here is from genome assembly GCA_037975025.1 of Excoecaria agallocha. NCBI lineage: Eukaryota > Viridiplantae > Streptophyta > Magnoliopsida > Malpighiales > Euphorbiaceae > Excoecaria > Excoecaria agallocha. Next base: position 23,493,068 of record CM075821.1, on the reverse strand, counting down.
GTAGAATAGTATGAAGTCAATTAAGAACTTTCATACCTTATTAAACTTTTCTTAACCGTTGATAATAAAGCCTACACTATTCTAAAGAGGTGGATATTGCGTTATACGGTAGCACCTGAAGGCACAAAACTGTTGATTATAATGGTGGCACCCAAAGGTACAAAACTGTTGATTATAATGGTGGCACCCAAAGGTACAAATAAGATAATTGAAGGTGGCCAAAACTATTTAGAAGCAGCTGCAATGTACCCTTATAGGCATGCCTATCTATCCACTTTCTATACTCAACATAGGCAGTATAATCTCTTTACTTTATCTTTTCTTTATTCATTCATATTCTTATATGCACATGTATACTCTTGTGTAACTATGAACAATGTACTCATAAACACACTCATGTGTAACTTTCTGTAAACCTGTGAACATGCTCACTGTTGGGTATTACTATTTTATACTTGTAATCCTATGCAATCATGTAACTATTCCGTATGTCAAGACTATACTTATATAATGCCATTTGTACCCGTACATAATCATGTAAAAATATATATCTTCTCTAGTACATAAACATATATGCAAAATTCATAAACAATTTATACAATTTGTTCAAGTAACAATCACATGACAAGATACTCCCTCTCTAATGCATACACTTGGATACATAGTCTCATATAACATTACCATTATATGCTTAATCATGTCATTTCAATTAAGTAAAGACATATTCATACATTTCACTTTAAACATATTCTTTGAATCATTACTCTAAAACATCTTTCAAGCTTCAAACCCAATCATGTAAGATTATATTATGTGTGTGTGTGTGTTTATATGTACACATATATTCTACTAATCACATTACTTCTTTATACAAGTAAATTTAACATTTCAAACTATATGTATCATAGTAATTTCAAGAAATCAATAGGAATCGTGTATAATCATCTATACTTTTATATAACTATGTACAAGGTAATCATATACATATTGATGTTCATACATATATATTCATGTATATATATGAGCATGGTGTCATAGATATGTACACGTATAAATTTTCTATAAACATGTTATCTTGAGCACAATTAAGTATTATTATTTTGTACTTAAAATCCCTATAAATCGTGTAACTATTTCACATATGTATTATGATAATCATATTCATACATACATGATTTACTATCCCTTTTTGTGTGATATTTTCACCACTATAATTATATGGAAACAACAAGTATATACATTATTATTATTTCATAAAAATACATCTGTACTATCCATTATGTAACAATACTATACATCTTATATTTACAACACATCATCATTTATTAAGCTTAGATTGGTGTGTTGAACATATATGATCAAATTATTATATTCAATAAAGAAAATTCAATTATACACATACACTACAAGAAAATATCAAAATAGCAATGGGAAAATAGCAACGAAATTGTTTCCGTTGCTAAATTAGCAACGAAAAATAAATTCCGTTGCTATTTAGCAATGGAAATCAATTTCCGTTGCAAAAATTAGTTGAGGTTTTATTGATTTAGCAATGGAATACAAATGGTTGTACTACGTTGCTAAAAAGGGAGGGAGATTTTAGCGCCATTATTTAGCAACGGAATTTCATTTTCGTTGCTAATTTAGCAACCGAAATTTTTTCGTTGCTAATTTAGCAACGGTATTTAATTTCCGTTGCTAAATTAGCAACATAATGCAATTTTCGTTGCTATTTAGCAACGGTATCATTTCCGTTGCTAATTTCGTTGCTATTTCAACTAACCCTAGGTATAAATATAATTATTTTCTGCGTTTTTCTTTCCCATTTTTTGCATTTTTCTTTTCTTTTTGAGCCTCAACCTGCAACCTCTCTATCTCACGCCTCTACTTGGTTTTCTTCCTCCGATCTTCACCTATTTTTGAATAAAAATCAAAGACGCTTGGATCTTTGCTCTTGGTCTGTCTTCCTTTCAGATCCGATGCTCTTGCAGGTTTGTTTTATTTAATCTTTGACTGTGATGTAGAATGCAGCTGGTGTTTGAAGCACCTGCGATTTTAGTTTTTTCCATGATCAAGTTGTCTTTTGAACTTTATATCAAGTCTCTACCTGCTTTCCTCGCTATAATTTTGTAATTAAAATCCTCTTATGTATTATTGCTTGTAAATTTAGGTTCTAGAGTTAGTCCTTTCACAAAATCTCATTCTCATCATTGAGCTAGGGAGATCGCTAATTGCGAATACCTGCTGTCTGGTCAATAAGGTCACTGGATTTTGGATTTCCTCAAAGTTTTAAGGGCAAGGATTCTGGATTTCCTCAAAGTTTAGTGTTTTACGGGCAAGGATTCTGAATGCTATCTATTTGATTCCTTTTTTAATTTCATTTTTACTTTGTCAAAATTGAGTTTTAATTTTTTTTGTTGCTGCACATAGAACTTATTTCTCCCACTGAATGAGGAGCTGGTTGAAGATGGCACTGCCTAGAGAGACAGGTCCCGCTATGAGGTTTTCCCTCTTTATCTTCTTCTTCTACTGTCCCTCTAAATTTTAATAGAAAATCAATTGGTTACTAAAATGAAAGGGTTAATTTAAATGAGGAAACAAGGTTAGGAAATCAAATTACATGTAATCAGATTACTAAGTGGTTAAAAATAAGCACTTGACCGTTTCTCTTGTCATAAGCCCTCGTAATATCTTTGGGTGCAGATTTTAAAGGAAAATAAAGATAAGAAGGATGCAGAATTCAGTGAACGGTTCAAGTGCAGTAAGCATTTTTCTCTTTAATCATATGTCCTATTCTTGCCTTGAGCATCAGTTCTCCATCTTTGTAATTTTTCTTTGGTGTCTATGGGACTGTCTTTCTTAAGTATTTTAGATACCTGGCCATATCTTTCAATTTGCTATTTCATAAAGAGTTCAAAAAATGGAACTGTTATTGCTTTGCTAAAAGCTAATAATGTAAGAATGAAGTTTGAATCAATAAAAGCAACATTTATGCAGACTATTATCAGTAACTATAATCAAGTGGAACTATATTACAATTTTTTTTATATTTTGTTCTTTTATTCATTGTCAATCAAATTCAGTTTGTATTTATAATGTATTTATATTTCTCAATGCTGCAAAAAACAAATTCAGGCTGACATGTTCTATTTCTTGACATCTTAGATGGTCACTCTTAGAAAAAAGATAAAACAAGAGGCAAGAAATGAAACAATTGGGAGAATAGGTTGTACCTAGGCTCAAATTTAGAATACTTTTAACTCAACTCAGCTATACTGTATAGGAGCCATGCATGTTAAAGATACTTCTTTTGATTAAATACTGGTTTCCATATCTACAAAGTTATGGTTTAGGCATCTAACAGATCAAGTGTTGTAGTTTGATTTGTATCAATCAATGCATTTCACTTTCTTTTTGTGAGTGTCAGTTTTTTCACCAAAAATTGCCTCTTTGCTTGTCTAACATGAGATTCTTATAAATGATCTAACATACTATAGGAATATTATTTTTTCCTTATTACTTATGTTAGAAAAGCAAAAAAGTCAGTATTTAATAATAGAAAACTAAGCCCGCTGCACAAAATGGAGACACAGGGTAGTAGTTTAATCAAACCACAATCCTTGAAGTGTTAGAAGGTTAAAGCACATTATGGTTAGTGGGGAACCTCTTGATATGAAGGTTAAACCACAATCCTTCACAGTATTATGTGAATAACAAAATGCAACCAAATTGGGTCACATTTAGTATCATTTCTATTTTTAGTTTCTGGTTTCCATCTTCTTCATTTGAAGATTTTATTTTTTAATTTTTTCCTAAAAAGGAAGAAACCTTATTTATCACTTAATGACTTGAAATAGAAAAACAAGCTGCGAAGATAGTTCAAACTGTACCTGAGTTAGCAGAGTAAGTATGATTTAGGGTTTTTATTATTATTTATTCCTTCTTAAAATTCTACTAAAATCAGTTCAAACTGTACCTTATTAGCTTATACATTGTTGTGCTTTTGCTTTCCAATGTTTACCTATTCCAATTGGTTTATAAATTAGAAGTAGCTTGTTTATCCTACACTTTAAAGAATGTATAGCCCCTCTAATTACAGTTCCAGGTTTCATATAAAATAATAGTGGGATTAAAGTGTTAGTAACAATTCCTTTAAAGTCCAAAGTATCAATTATATATTTGAATTATGCACCCATAACCTTCTTTAATATAACTTAGGCTGACATGTATGTCTAGTTTTATATGATATCCTTTTTTTTTCTTTTGTTTGCAAACCATTTGTGGCTAGAGTTCACTGAATTTGTGTGATATCAGGCCCTATCTTTTCTTAAGATCAATGAATTGAACCTTTATTATGCTCTTTGCTCTAAATATTTCTCTATGTTTCAATGTGTGGACTTACCAATGTCTTATTTATATGGCTGTAACATATATATATGTGACTACTTATAACCATCCGAGGCACTTGAGGTTTGTCTTATGGCTTGTTGGGCAAAGTATTGATGTTATTTTATACATTCAGAATTAGAAATAGAAGGAAGTTGTTGCATTTTCAAATTCTTTATACTTTCAACCATTTAATTGTTATCAATAGATGATGAGATAATTATTTTCCCCTTCTATTTTTTCTTCATTCGTATTCTTATAAAGTCATATTCCAACTTCATGAACAACACTAATCGATTGCCAGCAAAAGATATAATACCAATTCAAGAGGTACTAATCTATTATAATTTTAATTCTTTTTCTTTCTAGTTTGGCAGCTGTTGGATTTAAATGAGGTTTTGCTTGTCTAGTTGCTTTAATGTTTGTTTATTGGTTTGAACTTTATTAACTATAACCATTTACCAAGTTACTTTATAGTTCCTAAAATTTTAATTTTATTTAATAATGTCCTTTATGAACTTTTAGTTTCTTCTTTTTTCCTACAAATCAACATTTATATTTCCTTGAACTAACCTCTTATACTCTTTTGAACACATATGATTTTTAGGATGTTACAATGACTAAGGAAGTTTTAGGTATAAATAAACTTACATGCAATAGGAATATCACATATTGAACTCTTCATTTTTCTCTTTGCACTATGTACATATAACAAGGACCTCATTAATTAGATTAAGATTATAATGTTTAAGATATAATGCTTTTAATTTTCTAAACCTTATTTGATGTTGAGATCATTCATATTTTGACATAAATGTTTCTTTATTTGCTATTTAGCTTTTTATTTTCTATTGCTCTTTACAATTAGTCATTTTAGCATTTCACTTAAATTTAGTCTGTTTTTTCTTTATCTAGCTAGCTATTTTGGCAAAGGCTGATAGTTGTATTGGTTTATAATTTGTGCTGGTGCTCTTCGTGGGTTGTTGCTATTTGGAGGGCTCTCTCTGCTGTCAGGTTTTGGGTTGTTATTTTACTTTGACAGTTTTATACTTTGTTTATTTTTCTAGTTTTGGTGCTATGCTTAATTATGCTCAATTTTTGGAACTCAGCCTTTTAGTTCTATTTTCTTATACATATGCATATGTCTCTTTTATATTCGATTGTTATGTATTTATGCAAATCCATTTACTTGTTCTGTCAAACATAGATTTATAACTTCTAAAAATGTATTCCATTAAATAGGATAAAATACTTATTTTATATCAATGTTGTATCAAGGTATATTGGCTGAAACGATTCGACTTGCGGGCTACTGATTTCCAAAGGATAACTCGGTTATCATGGTTGAGTGCCACGTACCTTGATGCAACTTATTTTTATGCCATGAATTATTTTGTTCCAATTTTAGGAGTAGGATCAGCCTATATAATTGCATATTTGGGTTGTTTGCTGAAAATTTTGATGTGGTTTTTTTAAGTTATAATTGAATACATTGATTAACCTCTCTATTTAATTAACCCATAAATCTAATTATCAAATTATCTTATTTGAATAACAGTTACGCAAGTATCAGTAATGTTGATAGATCTTGGATGTATAGGCGATTAATGCCTGATGGTTGCATTAATATTGAGTTTGCCGAGGGCGTTCAATCATTCCTTGAATATGCAACTTCACACCCTGCATATATGGATGGTCCAAAAATCAGATGTCCATGTAAAAAGTGCAAACATATTCGTTTCCTCATTACTGATGAAGTGCATCTACATTTGTTAAAAAAAGGATTTGTTCCAAATTATTTTGAATGGACAAGGCACGGAGAGCCAATAATTTGTAACACCTCTAGGGGTAATCAAGTATATTCAAGAGTAAATATAGATGGATTTGCAGGGGGAGCTGGTATTCAACCAAATAATGTGGATGTAAATGAAAATCTTTACGCACAAATGGTTTATGATGCAGCTGGTTATTGCTTTCAAGAAAATATGCAGAATATTGAAGAGGAACCAAACCCAAGTGTAAAAATATTTTTTGACTTACTAGAATCGGCTGACCAAGAATTATGGCCAAACTGTGAGAAAATGACTCAACTGTCTGCCATTGCCCGAATATTGAACATAAAGTCTGAAGGTCATATTTTTGAACGAATTTTAGATAATATTCTTACATGGTACACTGATTCATTACCTCCTGAGCATAAAATGGTTGAGAATTTTTATGAAATAAAGAAGCTTATTCGGGGTCTTGGTTTGCCTATTGAACGAATAGATTGTTGTAGGTTGGGATGTATGTTGTTCTGGGGAGAAGATGAGGAATTAGAAGAGTGCAAATACTGTAGCCAACCTAGGTTCAAACCAAGAAGGCGTACGAGGAAGACAAAATTAGTCCCTTAGAAGCGGATGTATTATTTTCCACTAACTCCAAGGCTTGAAAGATTGTATGCCTCTGATGTTATTACAGCCCACATGAGATGGCATAATGAACATGAACAAAATGATGGAAGTATGACCCATCCATCGGACGCGCTTGCATGGAAACATTTCAATGACACACATCCTGAGTTTGCAGCAGAAAGTCAAAATGTCAGGTTGGGATTATCCACATATGGGTTTCAACCTTTTGGTCAATCGGGGCAACAATATTCCTCATGGCCAATCATAATCACTCCTTATAATTTACCTCCATGGATGTGTATGGACGAGGCATACATGTTCTTGACAATGATTGTGCCAGGACCTAAAAATCCAAATCATAAAATTGATGTATTCTTACAACCATTGATATATGAATTGAATCATCTATGGGAATTTGGTGTTGAAACATACGATGTGTCCCTTAAACAAAATTTTCAAATGAAAGCAGCATTGATGTGGACTATTAGTGATTTTCTTGCATATGCTATGTTGTCTGGATAGAGAACAGTAGGGAAATTGGCTTGCCCTTACTGTGGCAATGATTCTGATGCATTTCATCTTCCCAACGGGGGTAAAACATCATGGTTTGACAATCACAGAAAATCTCTTCCTTTAGATCACCCATTTAGGCGTAATAAACAAAAGTTCATCAAGAATAGAATGGTACAAAAACCTCCATCCCCAATTAAATCCAGTGAAGATATATTACGAAAGATTGATGAGTTAGGGCTTTTGAAAGTCACAGAGCTTGAAGATGAAGAGGTTAATAGGACCATAAGTCATAACTTCGGTTGGAGAAAACAGAGTATATTTTAGAATTTGCCATATTGGAAAACTAATTTGATACGACATAATCTAGATGTGATGCATATTGAAAAAAATATTTTTGAAAATATTTTCAACACAATCATGAACATTGAAAGGAGGACAAAGGACAATGCAAAATCAAGAGCTGATTTGAAAATATTTTGTAGAAGAAGTGAGTTAGATAAAGATCCAAATGTAGGTAAATATACAAAAGCATCTTACACTTTGGACAAAAAAACAAAAGCAAATTTTGTGTGAATGGTTGAAAAGGCTTAAATTTCTAGATGGATATGTTTCGAACTTGGCAAGGTGTGTTGATATGAGGAAGTACAAATTATTTGGCATGAAAAGTCATGGTTGTCATGTATTTATGCAGAGACTAATTCCAATTGCATTTCATGAGTTCTTACCAAACAATGTTTGAGAAGCTATAACAGAATTAAGTTTGTTTTTCAAAATCTTAACTTCATCTGAAATTCAAATGTCCGATATAAAAAGACTAGAAATGGACATACCGGTTACCTTGTGCAAGTTAGAGACTATTTTTCCTCCCAGCTTCTTTGATTGTATGGAGCATTTACCCATACATTTAATACACGAGGCTAAACTTGTAGGTCCACTTCAATACCGATGGATGTATCCATTTGAGAGGTAATTAAATACACTTTAGAGCTAAAATGTACATAGATTTATATCATATTACGAAATTAATTAATTATTCGATTTGTGATGTAGGAATTTGCATCACTTGAAGAAAAATGTTAAAAATAAGGCCAGAGTTGAAGGCTCTATATGCAATGCGTATTTAGTAGAGGAAGCAAGTACATTTTGTTCACATTATTTTGAGCCGCATGTGATCACTCGAGAACGAAAAGTTCCTCGTAATGATGATGGGGGCGCACGGATTGATAATGATAACTTATCTATTTTTACATATCCTGGCCGAACACATGGACAATCAACAAGAAGAATGTTGATAGACAAAGAAATGGAGGCTGCCCATGGTTACATTTTATTGAATTGCCAAGAAATTCAACCTTTCGTGCAGTAAGTTTAAGTTATATTTGAAATTGGTTAAGTTCTTATTCTTGGTGATTAGAGTTTATAGCTAAGATAATTTTTAACATTTTTAGTGAATACGAGGAATTGTTAAGTGAGCTAATGCCGGGGAAATCACAAGATGACATCAAGAAAGAAGTGGAATGAAACTTTCCTATTTGGTTTGCAAATTATGTAAGTTTTTAACTTGCAATACGAGGAATATTTTAATAAAGTATTGTTAAACTTAGAAATTCTTATATTTATTGATTAGGATTCCTTTTTTAAATTATGTAGGCTTCTAAAAATAGAATAGAAAACAGGCTTATATGTGATCTTATGAAAGGACCTTTGCGAACTGCTAAATCATATCCAGTCTATTTCATTAATGGATACAAATTCCATACAGAAAATTATGGGCATAGCATGACAACAGCAAATAGCGGTGTTTGCATACAAGGGGAACTGATGGATTATTTTTGCAAAATTATTGAGATTCTTGAAATTGAATACCTTGCATTGCCGATAAAATGTTGCGTACTTTTTATGTGTGAATGGTTTGATCCTACTCCTAATGCTGGAACAAAAGTACATAACCGATATAATCTCGTTGAAATCAACCAACAAAGAAGACTTCAACAATTTGAAAAGCATGTTGGCAATGCAAGCGACGCATGTGTATTATGTCCCTTATCCTAATTTAAGACGGGATAAGTCAGATTGGTTGGCAGTTTGCAAAGTAAAACCAAGAGGTATTTTTGAAGGACAGTCAAAAAGAGAAGGCAAGACAAATGAAAGTGAAGCATTTCAGGAAGAAGAACCGAGTGCCTATGAAATAAATGTATGTTTTGAGAATGAACCTTTAAATGATCCAAATAATGAATTTATGGAAATTTTATCTGGACATGATGAAGAATCCACAGATGGACCAAATTCTGAAGATGAGCCAGACTTTGATTCCGAATATTCTAAAACAAAGGATGATTTTGATGTGCAATTAAGTGATGAAAGCGATTAATTTGAGTATGTTTTATTTTATAATTATATCATAATCCAAATATGTTATTACTGCATCAATTAATTATTATTATATATGATGTAATTATATTGTTCTATTACAAGAATGATATATTTATTTGAGTTTTAGGTACGACACATGCCACCCAAAAGAAAGAACAATCTGTTGCCGCCCAGGCTCAGATTAACATCGAACAAAGATAACGGTGCACAAGTGTACCCATCTCAACCTGCAGGGTCTACAGGTTTAAATGAGTATTCAGATTTTTAACAGCCATATAATGCATCGCCTTCACCTACTACAAACCCTAATGGCTCTCCTAATGTAACAAGTGATTCAGCATCCAACAATCCAAATATATCAGGACACGCTACTCCTACATCAAACTTTGGATCTATACCGACAAATGAACCGACGGTAGATGCTGAGGCTGAAGAAGAGGGCTTTCAACCTAGTGCGAAGGGAGTTGATGGAAGAATTTACATAAAGATTATCAATGATATGTGAGTATATGGATAATTTTGTATTAGAAGATACCATTAGTTTATATATGTTGCTATGGATATCTAATTTAAAATTGATCTAATTTTGTTCATATTAACAGGTTTATACCATCAGGTATTTGCTCAAGAAAAATTAGATCCAAATTCAAAGAGAGGATAGAAATTGAGGGTTATGTATGGAAGAATCTCTATCCTCTCTGCAGACAAGAGATTTTTACTATCAAGAGTTTGAGGTAAATAAGCAAATTATATTATTTGTGATGAAATAGCTGATTTCATAGATTAACGGCATATTTATTGTATTTTACATTAATTAAATTATGTTCTTTTTCAGAAAGAATTTTTTTGGGATGCAAAATTTAATGGTGTCATTTATCAAGTTTGGGAAAAGCGTGTTCGTCAACGATATAAAGAATTTGTGGCTAAATTACACAAGAGTGGTGAACGACCTTCTTTTATTTCTGAAGAAATATGGTGTCGTTGGCAGGAACACTGGGCATCACCTGAAGCAATTGCCATTTCAGAGAGAAATTCTTCAAATAGACGAGGATGTTCAGATAGAGAGAGTTTAGTGGTGCACACTGGAAGAACTTTGAGCCACCATGAGCATGCAGATAAATTGGTAACTATTTGAATTTTAGTAAATTTCTATGTCACAGGAGGTAATGATAATGTTTGATAATGTTGGACAATGATAATGTTTCACAAAGTTCGACAATGATAATGTTTCACAAAGTTCGACAATGATAATGTTGGATAATGATGATGTTTAATAATGATAATGTTTGATGACTATTAGATAATGATAATGTTTGATGACTGTTAGATAATGATAATGTTTGATGACTGTTACATAATGATAATGTTTGATAATGATACATTTTTTAGATAAGTTTTCATTTCACAAGAGGTAAATGTCTTAAATTTAAAGGAAATTTTGCTGAATTTTTTATAAACGTTAGTTTATTTGGTTATGCAGGAAAAGTCCTTGGGTAAGAGGCTAATGTATCCTGAAGTTTTTATGTACACCCATACAAAAAAGCATGATAGTCAGACTTTTGTTAATGACCGTTGTAGACAACTCAATGTAGGTTAAATTTATATTTGTATATTAATTATTTACTAAAATATAGATAATTTATTATAAGTGTTGTAATTATAGGAGCAATTACAAGATACTCTCACTCAACAGCGACAAGTCTCTGAAAATGTGGATGAGAGTCGGATATTTCTTGATGTAGTTGGTGGTAAGAATAACCAAGGAAGGATTTTTGGCTTAGGATCAATTGCAAATACATTCCATTCGCATTCATCTGAATCAACAATAGCTGCTTGTAGTAAGCATTCTGAACCTTCAGAAAGAGTCATTCAGCTTGAGAATACTGTCAGTATGTTGCTCGATACTGTAATCCAGCTGAAGAATGAGATGAAAGAGTTGAAAAACAAGGATACCTCTCAACAGCCAGATCGTCCGCCTTCACCTACATAGTTTATATTTGTAATAATTACGTATTGGTACTGATTTTTAGTTGTATTTCTATATATTTGTTTTTATAGATTCTACTATATTATTTAGGTACCTATATTGAGTTTATGTTAATTTTTTATGAATTTTTTTATTCATACTATGGATTCTATGTTATAATTAAGTTAATTGCATTATATTTTTTTAATGACTAATCAATTTAGATCCTCAAATTTTTATCATTTCAATGGCTACATTTGATTCTACTAATCAATTGATGATCCTCAAAATTAGCTACGTAAAATAAAATATTTTCTTTGCTGATTTTAACAACGGAATTACATTTTCCGTTGCTAAAATTAGCAACGGAATTAATTTTTCGTTGCTAAAATTAGCAACGGAATTACATTTTCCGTTGCTAAAATCAGCAACGGAATTATATTTTCCGTTGCTAATTTTAGCAACGGAATATAGATTTTCCGTTGCTAAAATTAGCAACGGAACTAAAATTTACCAATCAACCAAAAATGAGTTGGTTGAATTTAGCAACGGAATATAAAATCCGTTGCTATATTTAGCAACGGAATATAAATTTTTCGTTGCTAAAAATAGCAACCGCCCGATTAGCAACAGAATTTTCCGTTGCTATTTTTTTTAGCAACGGAAAATTGGCATTTTTCGTTGCTATTTTCCGTTGCTAAATTGGATTTTTCTTGTAGTGATACCTTTTTCCCAAGGTTATCACTTAATCCTTATGTGTTCATATTTTGTTCATATCTATACACACATATAGATACATGTATATATACATACATATATAAACATATAGATATACAATCTTAAATACACACGTGAATATGCAAAAACATGTAAACACATAGCACTATAACTATATGTTATCTCATAATAACATAAGAGTATAAGCATACAATCATAACTATACTATTTCCAAAAAGTAATATTTATTATGATTGTACATGTACTAAATATATATCTACAGGTTCCTTTAAATTCATAATTATTTTTACGTTAAAGTATTTACATTTCTCTATATACTTGTAACATATTGTAAACCAATTCTTCAATGTTAAATTAGTCTACATATCTTTAATGTCTCTTTTAAAGCCTATTAGAATCATTAATATATCTAATTATATGCCTTTTTAAACAACATGGTAATTATGTTTTTAAATAATTTACCAAAGTTATTTAAGTACTCTTTCAATTAATTATATGAGATGACATTTCAAAATTTCATGGACAGATTCTAGTGACTAGTTTGCACACTAAATTAGATGTAGTAAACGACAATTTTAGAAGAAATGATCATCTATAAACTTATTCCTCTATATTTCTAGTTTTTGAAACATTAAAAATCATCTCATTATCATATCTACAACTCATGATATTTCAAAACTCCAGAAAGCTGTTCCAGTAACAGTGCAGTAGTTAATTCCGATTTTCAAACTAAATTTAGACAAATTTAGAGACAGATTTAGGATTTGTTTTCTGCATATAAAATGTAGATATGGAAGTTTTTATTCAATCCAAATTCGAATTACCATATTTTAAGTTCTCTAACTCAAGTTATAAGCAAAATACTCCTATTTGCTCAAACTAACACAAAGACAGATTTTTAATGTCATTTTGAAAATTCGTAGAATAAAATAAGTGCAGAATCAGATATACATTCCTTCACAATAATTGTGCTCCTATATGTCTAGTGTATACGCAATTTTATATCCTATCATTTTGTCTTCTCTACCATGACTTATTCCCGAAATACTATAATCTGTTCTTTGACAGTAATTAACAGTTTCTATGAATTTCAAGGAAATTTTAAGGAACGTTAGTGGCCGATTCAGAAGTGGCTTCCTTCTACAAAAATATACCTTAATGTCTTAAAAAAATGTACCAACTTGAATCATTCAATTTACTTTCCTAAAACTCAAGATATTAATAAAACAATACAGCTAGGTCAGGTAAACTCAAACCCAGAATTTTAATGGAAGTTTGCATTTTAACTAAAATTTGTAATTTTTATTCCTTATGAAATTTCTCCTCATCATAAACACATGCAAGACCAGAATCTAATGTAAATCATAATAATAATCTCAAAGATACTCATTACACATAATAACTCTTTAATTCTTAACAAAAATATTACATGCAAATGAAAGAGTTCCCAAACCTATTTTGAAATTCCAAGTCTCTTCAAAATCTTCTTTCACTCTTCTTATTTGCTTAAACCCTTGAAAGCATCTTTAAATCCAGCCTTCCTTTTTTGCATAAGATTGAAATGTGAAGATTTTCTTTCAGTGAAAGGGGCCGGATTCTATATATGGTAGAGAAGGAGAAGTTTCAATCTTTTTATGAGAAAGAGAGAAAGCAAATTCTTTAAGAGGAGTAATTTGCTTTCTATTTATTTTTTTTCCTCAAAGTGACGTCCCTCTCTCCTTCTACTCATAATTCCCTCTCTAATTTGTATAAATTCAGATTTTATAATGGAATGAAAATTCTCTTTTTGATCCTTCAAAATTTTGCATGTCACACTAATTTCTCTCATTTCTTTGCATGTTACACAATATTCCACTTATTTTTTTCTTTTCTTAAATCAACCTCTCCTTTCTTCCCCTTTTTTATAATTTACCCTTAAATTTTCATATTAATAAATTGACCCCTAAATTTTCATCCTCTTTTAATTTAGCCTTCAAACTATATTATTATTACTTGACTATTATATACTCTATCACAGGCAGTTTTCTGAGTTCTATTTGTATGTAATTTTTGGCCTTCCAAAAGGCAATTTACGCAAAATTAGTCTTCTAAAAACTTATTGTAATATGTTTTTAGCTTCTAAAACTCAAGAATCATCTCAATAGTCTTTTTAGATTTTAAGATATTTACAAAACATTGAGGTCTGGTCTTAGTGCCGAGACAGCAGACTGTTTCAGATTTTATGCTTAAATATAGCCTAGTTAAAGACATGTTTGTAACTTATGTTCTTCATATGAAATATAGGCATGGATGTCTATTTTCGAACCCAATTGGAATCATATAATTCAGTGCTCTATAACTCAAGATATAGGCAAAAGAGTGCCACATGGTCAAGTAAAATGTGATAATCTATCCAATAATGTTTAATTAGACTTTGCTAGCGTGAAATTGCCCTTGAATTCTACTAGGGCCTATTTTGAGTCCTTACAAACTATCCTCACTCTCAACTTCTATTCTTATCTTTGATCTATATGCTCAACTTTTATTCTCATCTTTGCTCTCTAAACAACTTGCAAGGCATGTCAGACCTTTTGAGGAACCTAAGGTGAGGCAACATATTTTGGTTAACCCTTGATCATCCGAGAGAATCATGGGTAAGTTTATGCCTTTTTGCCCTCAAGTTACTATTATCATAAGTTTCTTTCTTTATTATTACTTTTTTATTTTTTAAAAAAATTACATTCACAATCAAACAAACCATGTATTCTTCTATATATTCAAATGCTTGTAATTTGCAGAGACTTTCAAATCAAGCAATCTATGCTTTAAGTCTACCATTGAAGGAATACATTACTGTTCGAGTGGGTGAAAAGCCATTCTATTTATTTAAAGTCAAGATAGTATACCAACACATTTTAGATTATCACTACATTTTAAAAGGTATCCAGTGAATAGAAAATCATTACTTACTGGTCTACCCTATAAATGTTATGATGTACGAGTTCAATCTATTTGAATTTAAGATCTAAATTTGGCATTGCTGCGAAAGTGAATAAAATACGATAGGCCACCCAATAATGCATTCTTTAAAGACAAAGTGACGTGGTTTAAAAATTCTTCAATTGTGGGACAACATTGAGAATTTTCATGTGAAGATAACTAGGTTTGAGCGGCTTTCTAGGATGGTAAAATTTATTTAGGGTTCTAAGTTAAATATTTTATATGTTATTTTTATTATTATTCATAATTAATCATTAAAATGCCATCATTAAAATGCAATTTGTACCAATACATTTTGCAAGATACCTAGGCACGATGAGAAAAGATGTGCAAATGTGGTGTACGGAGTTAAACTGGTGCTGGCCGGTGGAGTATACTCCTATATTAAGATTGGACAATAAAGTCATTGGTGGATACTTCGATGCCGGATTTAGTACGTTTACAGCTAGGTTTGGGATGCATCTTCATGACATAATGGAATTTATATTTTTTTTATGATGATGATGAGCATACTGTGGTTTTTGCATCAAAAACCAAGCCAACTCGATCTTGAATGTTGCCATGTTGGTTATGGCCATTATTTACAAATTGAATCTTTTATATATTTTAATGTCTAAATTATTTAATTTCTTCATCTTCAATCACAATAATGTTATTAAATTATTTTGGATTTAATATAGTGGGTTACAAATGACACAATTCATTATTAGGAAAATACGATTACATTATAGTTAGTTTCTCGCTACCTTAATAAAATATATTCAACATGTATATTATTTAAAAATTTACGTACAGAATACAATGTATTAAGATTTGTTATTCCACTATTTATGTTGTATTAAGTTTTATAGTATAATTAGCTTCTTTTTTTTTACACCTAGGATCTAGGCTATCAATACATTAGCATGACATCACTATTACCAAAATTATAATCTCAAAGACAGACATGATTATTTGGGTTATAAATTGTATTTGGTTTCTACCTAAATTAATTCAATATATTCAATATTCATATTATAAAAAAAAAGTTAAACTAAAAATAATGAATTCTGATTTGTTATGTCATTATTTTTTATGAATTCGGTTTTGCATTGTAATTAGCTTTTTTATTTTGGATATGGTCTGTCAATACATTAGAATGACATCACTATCACCAAAATTATAATTGCAAAGATAGACATCATTATTCAGGTTTTAATTTGTATTCGATTTCTACCTAACTTAATACAATATAATAATACTCATATTATAAAAAATTTTATGTTGAAAATAATGTATTTAGATTTTTTATGCCATTGTACCCATTGTATTCTGTAATGAGCAATATATTTAGATTTATTTTTGGATATTTAGCATTTTCTTTGGATCTAGCTTGTCAATACATTATATTAACATCAGTAGACTCAAAATTATAGTTGCAGGGACATACATCATTACATTTGTTATAAATTCATATAATAATAATAATAATAATAATAATAATAATAATAATAATAATAATAAAATGTAGAAACAACATACACAAGATTTGTTCATATATATACATCTACCTATCCAATCATGTTCGTATTCAGTGTACTTATCTTCGTGATCACTTTCAATCATTCCTCGTTGCTTATCCCTTCCATATCGATATATGAAGCGAAGTGAAAAATAGGGACCAAAAGGTAAATTAAACATAAAAGTGATCATAAATATAATTAAATATGAAACGAAGTGAACAATATGATTAATAGACTCAAAAAGGAAAAAAATGTAACTAAGTGATAAACTAGGGGCAAAACTATAATTTAACCTTAATAAGGTGATTAAAAAAGTTAAAATGGTCAAACAAGTGAAAAAGGGCAAAATCATAAATCATAAAAATTTTAGGTACTAAAACATAATTTACCACTTTGTAGAGAAATATAAGAACCAAAATACAAATTTTACATTTAAAAGAAAATAAAAGTCAAAAGAACCAAAAAGAGTCAAAATAAAAGTCAAATGAGTTCAAACGTAAAGGATATAAATTTTAGGGACCAAACTATAATTTACCATCACATAAAAAATACAGGGGCTAAAATATAAATATTGAACTTAGAAAGGAATAAAAGAAAAAAGAAACTAAAAAAGATGACATTAGAGTAATTTTACACAATTCAGAGACATAGAAAAGCATTGAGGACCAAATTGTAATTTTACAATCGAGTATGAATCATGTGAAGAACAATCGAGTACATAAGAGTAAATTGGTCAATAGGCAATAAAATCCACAAACAGGAAGGGTGCAAAGGAAATTTGAGCAAATTTAGTAAATTAAGGGTAAATTTTTAATTTAGTCAAAAGTTGGAAAAATAAGGATGAAAAAGTAATTTTGGTAAATGAAGCAAATTTAAAGACTAAAGTGAAAGGAAATATAATTTCATGGCGAAAAATATTAGAAAGGAGAAATAAAGAGTAGAATAGTAATTATAAGCAAAGAAACCGCAAAAAGGCCAGTCAAGTTAGAACAGGAATTTAAATGTTAATTTAGTAAAACACAGAACTCAAACGTCACAGTGAGAAAACAAAGGAGATTTAAATGATATTTGGTAAAGGTAAAAGTAAGGACAAAAATGAAAATATCAGAAAAGATGGAAAATTAAGGAATCAAGTGCAATAAAATATGATTCAGTTAGTAGGGAAAGAAATTATAAAAAGATGGAAATTGAATTACATAAGCAATATGCTTAGTAAAGTTAAGTTTATAAACCCTAAAGAAATCGAAATAAAGTTCAAACAAAGTGAGATAAATAAAATAATTAAATTAGGTGAAAGACTAGGACTAGTAAGTAACTAAATAAAAATGCAGGGGCATAAAGATAATTTAATGTCAAAAATATCAATAAAAAAGGTTAGGTAGCAAGAAGATGAACATGTAAGGACATAAAACCAAAAAGGACTAAATAGTAAATTTGGAAAATTACATACATACAGATAGATAAACAAAAATAATAACAATAATAACAAAACAAGATTATAATAATAATAAACTTATTTAAATGAAATTTTGTATAGTTGTATCCACCACCAGGCAATACTGTTGCTTAACATGTGGTTTATTGACTATGCGTAGGGATAGGAAATTAAGGATACGATGAGGAAGGATCAAACTGGCATGTACATGTGACGCTCTTATAGACACGAAGATTAGACAACCCAAATGTCAGATGTTAGATTATGGCATGTAGTAATTGATGTTGTATATTAAATGCAAATGAATTGTGAAAGCTAATTATATGTATACATTTTTAAGCACATGTGTGTGGAATTTGGGGTTATGTTGCAATGTGAATTGATGGTTGACTTAGAAGTGCTATGAATGGTTGGAGTATTGGAGGTGGAGGTTGCATTTTGGGAGTGCTATTTTGTCAATTTGCAGGTTAGGGCATCACGGTTTACAAGCTGTTATACTGCCAAAATTCTCATTAAATGAATAGTAATCATGTAACGCTGTTAGTAAACATATACGGTACATGAAAATCATGAATGAACTGAGGGTGTTACATTGCATTGTAGATAACAAAATGAATAAAACATATAATATTTCGATACCTCTTCTGAAAACCCTCATAATGAATGTCTTCTTATCAAGATCGTAAAAACGTACAAACAGTACCCAGCCACCCTCGAGGCTTGTTCGAAATGATATCTTCTGCCCATTCTTCAACATTATTGCCTTGTATCGATAAGACACGATGAATAGATAGGGAGAAACTGAATAAGTCTTATAATAAAATAGCTTGCAGAGTTTTATTTGGAGGCAATATATACCCAAATATTTGGCAGCTTCATGGGGTGGAATAGTCTGCCATGTTAAAACATTATAGCATAAGGTATAAATTCATGTACTTTAACTTTGATAAAATGTAAGAACATAAATGTGCTTACCACATGATAGCACCAGCCTTTCTTTTTACAAACAATAAAGAATGACCATAGCGATGCAATATCTGTAAGAAATGCAGTTTCAAGATACATAGTTGATTAATATTCAAACAAACAAAATTTTTAAAAAAGTAATATACATGTAAAATAACCCATAGTATAATTTTGCCAACAAAATTTTAATAAACAAAACAACAAAATAATTCATTTTACCTATGGGCAGCTACAAAGTTGGTAAAAATTTCATTGTCCATTCCATACCAACACCAAAATTATCAGAATACTCCACATTGACCCCATTCTCATAAAAACTATCACATGGAAGTATAATGGGACATGATGAAAAAAATACAATTGTAATTTGCCTTTACTTAGTATCGTTTAAAGAAAAGTTCCAAGCCATCGGCCATTTGAGCTATGTCCTATATGAAATAGACTATAATGTTGAATGATGTGCATGATAGGCTTCTTAGCACGATGATCATCGTACTACGACTATAAAACTCACTTAGAGTTCCTTCGGGTAGTAGCCAAAACATAAATAGCAATAAAAAAATTAAATAAATAAATAAACACAAATAAAAAAATTAAGATTTACATCTAAGCTAGTCTTAGATATATGGCTATGTTAAACAAGTAATAATAACTAATCATATCATGGCTCCAAACTGCATTATTTCATCAGTTATAGATACTTCAAACCGTGCCGGCATGGTTAGCTATTCTCTCTTGATTCTAATCTGTAATGGAAAAATGAAAGTTGTAAAGAACTTCGGTGGATGCGTTTAGCTCGAATGATATTCTTGATTTGATAAATGAGATGGGTGATTTGAAAGTGGAAAATATTTGGTTCAGAAGAGGTTAAAAATTTAAAAAGTTATGAAAGTAGGTTGTAGCCTTTTTAGTCTAGCCTTTTCACTTCGGGAACCATGTAGCCATCCTATTATCCAACTATGACAAGATACACAATAAATTTAGAAAACACATGTTGTTGAAGTTAACACGAGTGATAAACGTTCATGAACAAGCCAATTGGTGGGTTTGCATAGGCCATTATCAAGAAGCACATCAATCAATAAAATAATGATATTATAAAGTTCTAAAAATGATATTACAAATTTAAAAATTGAACATTAGTATATTGTATGACAATGTGTTTAATAAATTTTGCTAAAGGTTATGATAAACTATTAACAATTTTACGTAAATGAGCTAAAAACTGCATTTTTTAAAATAACAAAACAAGGATTATATAATCACTTTCAATAGTAGGTGAAGGCACAACATTGTCTTATTACAAACATTACCTTATACACTAAACAAATAATTGAAAAAATCATTGGACAATACCTAATGTAAGTTTAATACAATACAATCAGTCATATATAAACGAAAACCAAACTGCCATATATAAACATAAGTTTAATATAATACAATACAATACAATTGTTGGACAATAAGTCTGGGATAATTAACAACCAAATTTCTATATATAAACGAAAACCCTGATTTCGATAGTTATATATATAAATAGGTTGTGTACTCAATACCATTAAACCTTAAACGTATTATCAAAACATATCATCACTTGGGTGACAAAATAAACATTAAACCCTAAATAGGAAAAAGGAAACCCATCCTGAATTACCTAACACACATAAAATAATAAATCATACACATTTATATTCATCGTAATTTTGAATTCGTCTACCAATCCTTTTGGTATCAAAGCCAATAAAACTCTTTTTCAAATTCATATTACATAAGATTATCAAAACAATGAATATTATAACCCTTCATGCCCAAGATCGTTAGTCTCAAATCGACTTGCTCACTCCTAATATCATAGATGTTGTATAATTCCATTTTGCTCAAATCAATATATATAAATGGTAAGTGTGAAGACAAAATTAATAACTATCAACATTGAATTACACATTAGTCAACGATGTCCATAAAATATAACATTACTGTAGAAACCTTAAAATTTTGATTCAACCCCAGTTGCACTCTCTAATAAAATATGAATAACTTTAAATGCATTCCATCATAAGAATTGAAACCAAACAACCATTGTCCAAAGAAATTGCATCCAACCGAATTGCATGAATTTGATATTAGGGTATGTTTGTTAAGATGTAATGGATTGCAATATAATTGAAAATATAATCAATCCATTATAAAATTTATCTAAATTTTACACAATGCAGTGCTATTATGAATTTTACAATGGTGTTTTTCAATTTATTTATTAATATATAATGTAAGTTTAAATTTAGATGATATTTTTCACTACATAACGATTTTTCCTAAATGTAAACCGTATCAGTACCGCCCGAGGGTCACCGAAATTTGAATTTTTTTATTGTACCTGTGGAAAGTGCTATTTGTGAAGAGTGCAGTGATATAATTTGAGGTGCAAATAAAGTCATTCAGGTCACCAAAAGTCAACAAAAAAAAGATATAAAAGAGTAGCATAACTGTATAAGGTATATCAAAACTTTTGTACCAATAATAAAACATTCAACAGCCATCAAAAAATTATTCCAATTGCATAGAATATCTTGATATAATGTAAAGAAATTTTTTAATGTGATAAAATAATTTTTTAATAAATCAAATGAACTTTTCTTTTAAACCAATCATTTAATTTTAGGGTATGGAATATATCGAAACGAACTCGTTTTTTAACTAAAATTTTAAACACATTATAAAAAATAATTTCAATTTGTTTTGATAAAAAGTTGACAACAAGTATCTTAATCGTAGCCATTTGATCAAAAACTTGATGATCAAATCATTGCCATTAATCAAGCTATATACAATCATCACATGTTTGATGAATTCGTAGCAAATTATGTACTACTTCACACTCAACTACACATTTATGTATGCGTCAGTACCATGTTATTTCATATAGTTGTATGCACATTTCAAAAGCCTACTCTATAACAAGTAAGCACACACAAACACGTGGCATCTCTAAACACATCCTACCTCATAGCTCCCTATGCATGAAAGAGCTCTTTCTATTATATATACCATACATGAACCGATATCATATATCTTCATTCTTCTATCCAACATAATAAGAAAAATCATCGATATGGATAAGACTCCAAAAAAGAGTATTAGAATGAACCCCTTTCTGTTTGCTTCACCTGCAAGCTTAGAGGTGATGTACAATATAGCAAGGGAAAAGGTTAGATCCATAAGGAATGAAGTTGCTGAGCTTATCAAAAGGGTTGCTATGGATATATGATTTGATTACATTTGTGAGAAAATATTAGACGATGAACCACTGTTTAAGACATATGACATATTCGTAAGGTTGTTTGATAGGGTTCCTAAATGTCATTCCAACAAACCATTAGACACTGATGACTTGTTTTGCTCTCGCTCAGGGAAGAACAATGATGAATATGCCGATGCCTCTCTAGAGGTAGAAGTTTAGATTGCTAATTTGCAAAGTGCATGTCATGGTTTATGTTGAACTTATTTGACAACAACTTATTACATTTTGTCATGTTTTATGTCATGGTTTTCTTATTTGCCAATAACAAATTATGCCAATCTATGCTTAATCTCATAAATATAATCCAATTAAGCAAACTAACTAGTGATAACTAATATTTCGTTTCCATAAAACCAGAAAGCCATATTGAGTTTAATTCATTTGTGTAAAACTTAAATATCTCGTGGCATAAACTTAATTATTTAAACAAAATCGGCCAACAATATCCAATATACAATACGGTTCAAAGCATCAATCTATGATACAACACAACAAAACTAGTAAAATAAAAAACAAGTTAATAGCAATAACATAAACAAACAGCAGTTATGACATGAATATAACATATTAATGTCAAACTGATTTCCAAAATCCCCATATCAATACTGGAAATTTCTCTTGTAGAAGAAGATTTAGCTTGCAACGACTCTATTAACTCCCATGTTCACTTGTTCTGTTACCCTAGAACCAGACCCTTCAATATTACATTTTTAAGTACGATAATATTTTGATTTGGGACCACCCATAGTATTGTGCCAACATCATATCATACCACAATCACTTCACTAATGGTTCTACATTTAAGTCCAAATCATCCCTATTTTTGAATTCTCTAACTAGATTCAGTAACGCAAAAGTCACTTTCTAGTAACTTATACTGCTTACTCCTCGAATCTATGTAGCAAAAGGTTGCAATTTCTAAATACCCAATCAATCTTGCAACCGATGTGAAACTTGTCCTAGACCTGAGTAACATAAATTCAAATAAATAATGTAAGGCCCAATTCTGAAGGTACGACAGAATGGGCTTTAGTTATGCAAACTGTTCTGCGTTGTAAGCCCATTATGTTTTCCCTCATTGTAGTACGCATTGCTACAAATAATGACCTTTACTTCAATGCAAATAAATAACGACAAAGAAGATACATAATATGGTGTACTACAAAAAAATAAGTATTTAGTGACGATAGATTCCGTCGCTAATTGAAGAAATTCCATCGCTCTTTGATTATAGCAACTAAATGACCAATTGTCGTAATTTGGCCATCGCTAGCATTTTTAGTGACTGAAAGTAAAACAGTTGCTATAATCAGTGACGAATATTCCATCGCTATAGGAAAATAAGCCGTCACTAATTAGCCTCTAAATTCAGCCGCCATTGGAATAAAAAAAATTAGCAACTGAATGTTTTGTCGCTAATTACTACCATTAGTCGCCAAAACACATTCTTTTTTAATATTAGCGACAAAATACTGCTTGCCATTCCGTCGCTAAAAATATTGTAGAATTAATTATTATTATTATTATTATTATTATTAAACATCCATAATTTAATTTTATATAAATAAAAATCCTCCAATACTATTAATTGAAAAATATATCATAAAAGTATATTAAATTATCTAGTACTTTAAAAATACTTTGAAAAAAAATAATTCAAACTAAATATTGCTACTAAAACTTTTATGCAATATGCTACAAAAAAAAATAGAAATTTAAGGTCTTCATCATTTCTCACAAGTAGCAACTAATGAAGACTTTTAGCTAGACTTGAACCGACTGGAAGAGAAAGAAGCAACAAAACAGTTTTAAATGTCATTTAATCATGCATAAATTACACAATTCAATAATAAAGAAGCAATTAATTAATCCCACAAAACACAGTTGAAAGGTATGTAAGTTCAATTTCAGTTTGGCTTGGCCTTTTCTTCTAATAACATCCTACCATAAAAATATTGTATCATGTGTTCAAGATGGATTATTAATACTTGGCATTCAAATCGATATGAAGAAATATAAAGGTGTTCTTACATCTAAAAGCTGGACTTGATAACCTTACCTCGATTATTTCTGTTTTCATTCAGTATAGGTGCTGGAGAAGATGATGTATTCGGCAATGAAATCCTAGATTTTTACACTCCATTCCAATTGAACCCAATCCTAAAAGACCTTTCTCTTCCTTTAATTGTTTGTTTTTACCATTTAAATCTTCCTACTTAATTTTGCTATCAATTTTATAGATAGCCACGTAATTAACAATATCAGATAAATAGTTTCACACTTAAACCCTATGAAGAATATTTTAATTATAGTGAGTACTTTGTCAAAAAAAAATTTTTTTGAAACAACAATCTTTGCAACTATTTTGATATATGATAGGAATTTATTTAATCCTTCGATTTAATAAGTTTCACTAAGATCATTGAAATATTTTACCAAAATGTCCTTTAAGAAAAAAACTCCAAGTCATTGGGAAATTTACAAATTATTAATTGGCGACTTAAAATAGACAGTAATCTAATAATATTATTGGAAATGTAAGTATTCAAATTAATTACATTGATTAAACATCTCTAATTAAATAACAATCATTATACTTCATTCATCATTGGTACTTAATCAATCTTCTCATTAATTATTCTTAACAATTTAATTATTATTTTTAACCTAGATGGTTAAAATGTAAAGAAATAACAGTTTAAAAAAAAAAAAGACAGTTTTAAAAGAGAACTATTGCAAGGTGGGTTGAACATACTTTCTTGGGTTAGATGCATATTAGTGGACCCATTACTCAACTTGAAAAGTATTATTAAACAATTAACCATTAGCTTTGTTATCTTCGTCATTTGCCACTTTTCAAATCAAGTAATACTAAATAGTAAACTTCCCAGCAGCATATGCATGCAGAGACTCTGACTCCAACATCTATTTTCTTTGCAATCAACATTTCATTCAATAAGAACTCTCCTTTCAATGTCAACATAACTTTTCCCAGAAATCATTTCTCATAAATTTAAATTTAAATTCATAATTGATTTTTTTTAGTGTTACACTTTAAGTGCCACTTTTCATAATTCAAGAAATTTAATGAATTTATTTTATTTTTGTTTTGACATTGTAAATGCATTTATATGTTTTTTATCCATTTTTTCTATTTTAATTAATGAAATGATAATTTTTTTCTTAAATATAAAGAGAATGAAACATAATTTTAGTAGATTCCTATAGAAAAATAAAAATATAATTAAAATATTTTTTAGCAGTGCTAGAAAACCACTTGAAAGTGGTATTCTGGTTGAAAGCAAAATTCATTATACAATCAGCAATAACACAATTTTAGTAGATTCCCATAGAAAAATAAAAATATAATTGGAATATAAAGTGATTATTCCTTGATATTGTGTCCAATTCCATTTATTAACTCTAGAATTTCTTTAATAGATTCAAAATTTTTGTTTTTAACCAATATGAAAATTATAATGTTAGAAAAATTTCTTTAATAGATTTAACACTTTTCATCAGGTTTACAAATCAAAGCATAACAATACCAACCAATTCCAAAAACTTAACAAATCCAATATATGCAGACCAAATAAAATCTAACTTCATATAGTACACACATCAATATTTGAAATAACTCTACATTAGAAAAGATATGAAGTAATACCTTAAAGTGAACTCTAAGGTTAGAGCCCCTGGCCTTATTGGTTAACGGTCATCGGAGCATCGCTGAAACTACATCGCCTATGTTGACTTGTAGCTCAGGACACTGGGGACTTGCCGCCGATGATCACATGGCCCAAGGACTTACAACCGAAAAAATACAATTACCATATAATACAATTGCACAAGAAAAAATAAATTAAAAAATTTATTTTAATCAATGAAAATATTAAAAAATAATTATTAAATTTTGCATAGAATTTTTTAATTATATAATTTTGAAATTAAATGTGAATTTTATCGAAATTGGTAAAAGGATTAAATTTTCAAATAATTTCATTGTAAAGCAAAATTATGATACATAATTAGTAAGAACAAATATATATGTATATTTTTAATTAATATTATAATGTTTGGTAAAATAAAAAATAAAATTATAAATTTATTTAAAATTAAATTGAAAATAGATAAAAATATAATATAAAATAGTTTTAGCAACTAATTTTGCGATGCATTTTTCATCACTAGAATTTCACCGCAATTAGCTACTACATTTCTGTTGCTATTTTTCTGGAAATTAATTTACAAAATTAAAATATAGAAACATTTTTAGCAACAAAAATTTTGTCACTAATTACGTCGCAAAAAAAGTGCTATTCTTTGCCGTCAAATTTAGTGATTAGTTTCAGTTATTCGTCGCTAAACTTATAACCAATACATTTTCATGACTGAAACTGAAAATAGTCGCTAATTAGCAATGAAAAAATTGCCGTCGCTAATTTATGCTTTTTTAGTGGTGGTTGGTTAACTCAATGATGACAACTGCGTCTATGAATTGGTTTCACTAATTTTTTTTAAGCTAAGGCTTGTAAATCTGATAGTTTTCGTTTACTTATCTTCTTACCACTTGTGTTTACACAACAAGCATTGTACAATACTCAGTTTAGGGTTTATTGTTCACCAAAAATACAATATAGTGTATTCATTTTGTCTCAAAATCTGTACACACGATTCAATTTGACATATCTGAGATGGTTGAATTCATTATGCCAAAGTGAGTACAAAGAAATCATTTTACCCAGTAGTAACAAAGTGAATACAATATATGAAGATTTACCCAAATATAACACATTGTATTCAATATGGGCACAAAATGAATTTAATTTATTCATTTTTTAAAATTAGAATATAATGTATTCAGTTTATGTTAAAGAGGAATCAATATATTTAGATGGCAATGTGCTCATTTACAAAGTGAATATATTCTATTCACATGCTTTATTAATTAACTGTAATGTAAACTTTTTCCAAAATAAATACATGGGATTGAACCAATCATTTGAATTTAATTGATGGTCATTGGCATCTTGAATGATTAAGCAAATGATGAAAAGTGAAATTAAAATTTAAGTTTGCTTTATTATTTCAATTAGGGTAATATATTTCAATTTATGTTAATTAATTAGATTAGCTTATTTGTTAATTTATTTTCAAATCTTATTACTAACTTATTTCATATATTGTTTATTTATAAATATACTCTATTTTTTCTTGTAGTATTATTTATTTTATTATATTTTTATATTGTTATTTTAAAATACTATGTATTCCATTCGGCCAATTAAAACAAGCAAAAATGATTTGTAGCTCAAATTGAGTGGATCATTCGCGTCCAACGTATTCAATATTTAATTTGGTTAATATAATGTACTTTGTTAATACATAATGACTCGATTATATTCACTAATGCAATGAGCAAATGCAGTGTATACAATCTCAACAAAATGCAAATACTATGTATTCAGTTTAGCCAAGTAAAACAAAATTGTATCCATTTCAGTCAAAAGATAATTTTTTAATAATCTTCTAATTTTTTTATATTTTCTAATGTTTTTAATTAATATTTTCGGGAAAAGTTAATGTAATGTATTGTTTAATTAAAATTGAATACCTTGAACTAAATTTTGTCAAATGCTGATTCAAAGTATGAACTAGAATTTGCTATTGCGTTAAAACTTTAAGTTTTCAATAGATATATGGAGTAAATACGGTAATTTCACTTTTCAATATGTTGTATTTAGATTGCATAAGTAAATACGGTATATTCACTTTTTAATATAATACTCTATTCTATTCGAGAAAAGAGAATACACTGAATTCACTTTGGACAAAAATATACATTGTATCCTTTTTGGGCATGCCTAGTGTATCCACTTACAGAGATAGGGCTCCTCTCTCTCCATTGACATGCAATGATGATTCCTCTCAAGGTAAAGATACAATCGATCCTTGCTGCATAATACGCTAATAGAAAATAATTTTTACGCAAATAATATATTACAACTAATAAACTTGATTTCATTATCCATGTGCATCACAAAAATACAACCAATACATTTTGAGTAAATTAATTACTCTGCTGCTTTGTTATGGTAGAGATTTGCATTCCAACAATTATACCAACGATAAAGGACTCAACCGCCTCTTTTCCATAAGTCTCATACGATCCTCTACCACTATCGCTACATGCACTTGACTTAGAGCAATTAACAAGTGACAAAGTACCTTTAATGGCTTTTTCACTTTTGGTATTTTCTTGGTTCTTAACATTTTGGGGTTTTTTATTTTTATACCTCATCAAAGCATCTTCAGCTTCCTTATACGATTAAAATGGTCTGTACAGACTACCACCAACACCCAATACTTGCTGCGAGGATTCTTCCCATGACATATAAATCCCGGTTTCTTTCCCTTTAAAAACAATATAGAACTTCTTCGTCTTCTTTGCTTTGTTCATCCCGGCTAAAATATTTTCAGCATATACCAAAAGGATGTGAATATATAGAGAGAATGTATGAATCCTTTGCTTAGTCTCAAAGATAACTTATTGTTTTGATCCTGCTTTGCTCCCTATTACTGTAAATAGGATAGGTCTACGTAAGCTAAGATATTTGAAATGACATCCACTTTTTATAAGCCGAAGGGGCTCGGCTTGGGTTGGCTTCAAATGACATTTAATTTATGAAAGTTATTTTTGCCACTTCAAGTTAATCAAAATGTACAATTACCTATCTACCCCTATTTGAGCCACTCAATTTGATGTACTAATCATTTCGTTATTTTTAATAGCATTTTCTTATTCTTTTCTTTATGACCCACATTCACTTCCTAGAAATGTCTATGGCCTCCTTATTGGGGCATTACAATTATGTACTTAAATAATTTTATGTGAAAAAATATCTATAATTTAGTTTAAGTATTTTATAATTACGAATTTATCTTATATAAAGATATAATAAAGACAATCATGTCACCCTTATTATTGGAAATTTTCAATTATGATTTTTTTTATCTTGTGCAGAAAAATTTCTAATGCACCTCAATAGTCCAAAAAAAAAATTTAATTAAATAATTAGGAATTAGAAATACTTTTTATATTGTCATATTTTTTAAAATTGATAATAACTAATTCTAATTAAATAATGAAAGAATAAAAATAATTCTAATTAAACAATGAAAAAAATGAGAAAAAAATAAATTTACTAATATTAACTAATTCTAATTAAATAATGAAAGAATGAAAATAATTCTAATTAAATAATAAAAAATAAATTTACTAGAATAAAGAAAAAATATGATAAGTAATAAGATTTGAACCTATGTCCTCTTTAATTTTTGAATTTACTTTTGCCATTAGTACAGTATTTATTTTCAATATTCAATAACATCCAAAATCTATTAAAATAAATAAATATTGGTGCTAGAATTTGAACTCGCACAACCTTCAAATTCACAAAAGCTGCATACCAATTAAATTACAAGTAATAGCTAATATTAACTTTCAATATAATTTATTAATTTAATAATAAATACCGACATAAACTGATATATCTGAAACAACTGTAGTTTGTTACGGTTTCAAAATGTATAATTTCTTTCAATTTTGTATCCAAATGTATAATTTCTTTCAATTTTTAAAAATCATTGGTTACAAACCCATGCGTTATTTATGCAATACAATTAATCTGTTGCCGTTATTGTAGTAATCGATATTGCCAATACCCCATTATTTCTTCAACTTCAACGTCAGCTATCACAACTTCTTTTAAAGAGATCAGTACTCATGCATAACTGTTGGATGTCCATTTCTCTTAAAATTTTCTTTTTCATTCAAATCGACTTATCTGACCAGGACTCAATTTGGTTTATAAACAAAAATTACAAATGACCCACTCAATCATCTATTCGTCCAGCAGATTATTAATTGTGTTCGCCATATAAAATAAACTCACTACATCCAACGTTGCTTGCCAAATTGGGACATTTTTGGCTATGGAAGCAATTATTTTTGGTTCTATACGCGATTAAAACCGGCTTTATGATTATCGAAGGTTGTTAGCGTTTAAAATGCTATTATTTAAACTGTTTTATTATATAAGGGCGATTTTACGAAGCATCAAGATAGATATATTTATTATTATTTAAACTATTTTACTATATAAGGGTGATTTTATGAAGCGCCGAGATAAATATATTTATAGCAGCAGATGAAAAATGCCTCTACAAGCTTAGGAGATATGTAACTAATAACTATTATGAGTTGCAGTTTAAACAGGGCCTATAAATTTGAAGTTAATTTTTGTAGATCACGATCTTAACCGCCCCTAGATTTTATGACGCTAGTTTTTTTCTGCTAAAAGATACGGCCCCATTACCTTTAGAAGACATGAAGGAGCACTTTTATTCGCTCTTAGGATTTTTGTTGGCGTCAAAATGAACTGTTGATATTCAAATAGGTACTAATAGTCAAATCCTATTGAAGCGATTTCCATTACTTTAACTCACTTTAGCACCATTTTTCAATCAGTACTGTTTTTCATATATATTTTTTCAACCATTATTATTGATATTATTATATGAAAAATATTAAATAAAATAGGCTAAGATAAATTGCTACCTAGACTTGCACCAAATAATCAAGTTGGCCTCAAAACTTGATTTTATCCCAATTTAATAGCTAAAATTGTTAAAATGACATATTTTAAATTCTCATGGCAGAAAAATATGCATATGCAGCAGAAATTTTTTTTATGTGGCATGTATGTATTTATCAATAAATTGATATTAACTTAAAAAATAAATGTTTGAAAGGAAACATATTTAAAAATTGATTTGTGTAATGTATATATTTATTAATGATAATACCCAATATTATCATACTTAAATCCAATCCAATAGTCACAGGCGCAGTTTAGATTTAGATTCAATTGCTGTCTATCAGTCCATAAACTTGTTAACCACTTGTATTGACAAAAGTACCCTAACAGTTTGATCGGACCTAACAACCGATCTATCCACGTCATCCCGTTTGTCACATCAAGCTGGCCATACTAGGGAAGATCATGGGTCAGAAAATCCCTATCCTCAATGGAAAATTGCTCCGAACGAGGCATAAAATTTTTGAAAATTTCTGCTGTAGAGGCAAAGACGCGAGAAAAATATTTTTCGATTTAGAATTTGGTACATAATCCCCGTCCCAAAATTTAGTAATTATATTTAATTAATTTAATTTTAAATTGTATTTAATTTTAGTTTGCCAATGTTTAAAATTTATATTAATTTGATTTGTGATTAAATTTAGATTTTTTTAATTATTAAGCATTGTATTTCAATTATAATTAATTTGTTAAATATTATATTTTAGTTAAAATTGACTTTTTTAAAAAAATTATTTTTGATCAAGGAAGGGGATCCTCGCGGGGGCAACGATGGGGGGAATTTTTCCCCCCATAATCCTATTAGAGACAGGGATGGGGAATCCCCGCCCCTAGGCGGGGCAATAGGTAGGAAGCCATTACCGCCCTCGTCCCGCCCTGTGATCATCCCTTGGTCATATCCTACAAGTTGTCACATCATATACCCTAAACCTGCCAATTGTAGATACAGGAGATTTGATATTCAAGTACTCTAGCCTTATAAGCTCTAGCCATCTTGGGACTATATATACAAAGAGAAACTTCATAAATAAGGTATCGCACACACTACTACTCTCTCACTATATTTTCTCTGTCTAAATCCTCTCTAACTTAGGCATCAGAGTGTTAATCCCTTGCACACCAGGGGTAGTCTTCATCTATTTTTCATAATGGCTTGCCATGCTTGTAGATCGGCTTAGTAAACTCTTTCCTTCATCTTCATCTATTTATAAGTTCTATCAATTCAGAACTTATCATTTGGTGCGTTTGTTGAGAGACAAAGATGGACAAATCACAAAGATGAAATGACAAATCAAGCAGACAAGAGGAAAACAAAAGAGAAATATATTGTGTTGAGACTGACAAAACTCCGTAGGAGCTTGTACCTATTTTCGATGATGAGGAGCTTTTCAATGTTGTTAACCAGCTTCATGACTCCACTCCCATCACTGTTAAAGACCTTAAAGCTCTGTTGAAAGGCTTTGGTGGAAAGCCATAAGACAAGCTCTTGCATTCGATCAAGAAGAATAAACAACCTCAGATGCTTATTAAGGATAATGAAACGGAAAGTAGGCTAAGGAAAAAAGCTGGAGCCCGACCCAAGAATAAGGAAAAAGGCACAATTATCAACGAAGGAAGGCATAGCTTGGGAACTTGCTCAAGCATGCGAGAGCACAGTTATTAGGGTAACGGTAAGGAAAGCTAAATTCCCCTAATATCCGACCTACTGATAGCGACAATGACACCGAGAAGGATGATGTTTATCTCCCCTCACACTCTGGTCTCTAAGAGGTGTATGGTGATTTATCATTTATATGCATTCCAAAAAGGTATTAGTGTAAGAGAGATAGTCCCGTCGCCAACAAAGATGAGAGATGGTTCCTGTAGACCATAAAAAAATTAGGCTTAGGTCACACTAAGAAGCTTGGGTTTAGTGGGAATATTGTCTCTCCATTCTATTGGATCTGAGCTTTTATGCTAGTTCACTAAAGTAAGGATGTCAAGATATACTAGTAAAATGGACTCCAAAAGCCACATATCTCGGTATTTGACTCAGATTCAAATGTACTCCTATGATGATAAAGTGTCTTGCAAAGTCTTACCTACAAAACTATTTAAGGATGCTTTAGACTGGTTTCACAGTCTTCCCTCCAACTCGTTCTTTAGTTTTGGCCACCTTAGAGAGCTCTACATTACAAGATTCAGCGTCTAAGTGAAGACCCCCAAAACTATGGATGATTTAATAAATCTGAAGCAGAGGAAAGGAGAAAGCCTTAGAGACTATATTGATAGATTTCAGGCTCTAGCTTTAGAGATCAAAAAATTGTATCCTAAAAAGGTTACCATAGCCCTTACGAGGAGTATTAAAAACTCGCCACTATTTCAGTCATTGGTGACCAATCTCCTAGCTAATTCGGTGACTTAATGGATAAGGCAAATAAATTCATACAATTGGATGACACCTTAAGAGTTGATCCATAGGCCTTTGATGATTATAACCTAATCGAATGGGGAGGCTAGGCTTTTAAGAGCCTAGATAGAGGTGGAGCTTTAAAAAGCTCGAACAAGAAAAAGGATTTTGAGCACTTCCAGGCCGATCGTCGAGGGCATGCTCCAGCAAAAGTCTACACTCTTCTCAATTTAAAGCCCTTGAAGGTGTTATTGTGGATCAAAAGCTACCACAATAAAGTGAATTGACCCAAAAAGATGTCAGACCGATCTAACCCACACATGGACAGATTAAAATACTGTGAGTTTTATAAGGACATGGGCTGTAATGGCCTCAAAGTCGGGCTGATCGTGAATAGTACTTTTCCCATAGTGAATAGTGTCTTCGAGCTAAAAATTATACCCGAAAGTGAAAAATATTTTGTTGGACCATTGGAAAGTACTAGTCACGGGTAGTCCGAGGTTGAAATTTGAAGTAAATTTGAGGTCAAATAGGCCTCTGAAAGCCAAAAGAACGAAAACCGAGAAAATTAGGGTTTAGGGTTTTTAATTGAATTTTTGATCATTTTGGTTATTAAAAATAGCAAATGAAGCCTAAAAATTATCAAAAATTACATATGTGCCTAAAATAATATGTAGATTATTTTGGTAGCAAAAAGTGAATTTTTTTATAATACCGATATTTTTGAATCGGACCCGAAACGAACTTTGATTGGGCTAAAATTTTAAGTATAGCATATTTTTAATGTGATATGAATAATGGAATTAATTTTGAAGAGAATTAAAGTCGAAAAGTAGGAGAAATTAATTAGGATCAATTATCGGGTAATTATCGAGCTTAAACAATTAAATTGTTCAAGCCCAAATTAAGCCCAGCCCAAGGCCCAATTTGAAGACCTATATAAGCCCTTCCTCTCCAAAAAACTCCAGTAAAAACCTATGTCTTCTTCAGCTCCCTTGGTGGCCGAACTCCCTCTCCCTCATTTTCTTCTCTTTTTCTTTTAATTCTTCACCAAATCTCACCAAATCAAAGCCTAAGTAAGTGATTTCAGCCTCTTTAGAATATTCTAGTCAGCTCTAATCTTTGATTCAAGGAAGAAAATCAAGAGAAATTAAGGGTTAAAGTTTAGGTATATAAGTGAATTAATTGATTTTAATTTAATTTTTAGGTGCCGACTACTAGTTTTGGGTGCCTAGAATTCATTTTTACTATTAATTTTAGCATTTGAGGCAAAAATATTTGAGTTTACATTGATGGAAATTTTGGCCTATAAAGGAATTCAAGAGGAAGAGCAAATCTCTCAAGGCAAAGGCAAAGGAAAGGAAGCCTAGGCAAGGATAATTAATAAAAAAAGTTGTGTGACTAATTAATCCTTTTATTTCCCTATGAATTAAGTGAATTTCCTTTAGTTTTCTTAAGAATAATTTCATATATTGAGGTATAATTAAAAGTAATGCTATATTCATGTATTTAAGACTTATATATGCTTATTAGAGACCCTAAATGAAGTTAAAAGAATTTATATGGTGGAGTTGTAGTGTAGGCCGAATGGTATTTCAAAAGAAATTAATGTAATTTTGAGTGATTTTAGTGATTTTAAGCTTTCTAACGTTAATACTAATGTAAATTAATAGCTATGAATTTTTATAGAATTTTTGGGAATTAAATAAATATTTTTGGAATAAATTTTAGTTAGGTATTAGTTGAAAAATGTGAAATTTGAATGAATTATGGCATAATTTATAGATTAAATGGTGAACTATTGTGAAATGATTCATAGATTGTGTAAAGAAGACTAACTGTAATTATAAGGCACTGATACTGTCTTGATAAGGAATGAAAAGTAAGTAAAAGAATGAAAGATTAACTAATAAAAGGAAAATTAAGAAAATATATGCCCTTAGAAAGAGTCAGGCAGTAAAACCTAGTTTAGGATATAATTGGCTGGCCATAGGGATATATATACCGTGGTGCAAGTCATGGCGACTTGCTTTACTATGGTTAGATCATTGATCTCCATAGTATATATTATATGTATTGTCATATCTTCATATGTTATATGAGGGATGATTCTTGGAGGTCATTTCTCATTCTGTTGTGGCCCTGTGGGGTCCACATCTCGCATATCCGGTCTGAGAGTTTTTTATCGGGTCTGTACTAGGGACATATTGATAAGAAAATGTTAAAAGTATAAAAAGGAAGTTAAAACGGAAGTTTACTATGAAAAAGGACTAAAATGAAAAGAGTTTAAAAGTTTGGGGGTAAAATGATAATTTTTCCAAAAGATGAAGTTAATGAGTAAAAATGAGAAGTAAACAATTAATAAGGGTAAAATGGTAATTTGGTCAATTAATTGTGTAAAAAGTCAACCTTAATAAGTTAAAGGACTAAAATATAATTTTACATGGAAGAGGGTAATACAAGGATTAATCAGTAAATTATAAGCTAATTAATAGGTTAAAATAAGAAACCAAGGCATCAAAGGGGCAAATGAGTAATTAATAGTATAAAAGGGCATTTTTGAGATAAATAAGAAGTTTAAGGACTAAATTAAGAATACGGTAAAGTTTATAACTTAAATCGAAAATTAGTTTTTAATAAAATAAATATTGCTTTTAAATAAGAAAAATCAATAATAAATAACTTAATTGAAATTAGTTAGAAAAAAGGGTATTTATAAGGGAAATGCTATGATTTTTTAGTCACCGCTGGGCATGTTTAATGCTCAGCACGTAGAATTTACTGCATACAAGTACATATAGTCTAGAGCGTGGGTACACAGAAGATAATTGAAGTTGAAGAACTAGAAAGAATATTTTTGTGGCATGTATATATATACCTATGATGTCTTGTTTATGAGGACAATATTGTAGCGATAATCATACTTTGTATTGTATATTATATAGAGTAGTATATGGATGAGGAATTGCAGAGAATGGATGGTATGCATGTGCTGTGTGATGATATATGCGGATTTGTCATATGATTGGATATAAACCGTTGTACCTCTGAGAGGCTGTGTGATTGTTTGCTTTTCAGAGGGTTAGTTAAAAATATAGCCGTTATATTGCCAAAATTTTATTAAATGCATAGTAAATTCTAGACAATTATAAGTCAGCGATTAATGAAATTAGGTATGCAAGTTGATTGTTAAGTAAAAAGGATAAAAAAAAATTTCGACCATTCGCATAGTCCGGTAAGACTGTTATAGTAAGGGTGTTACATGGGCCACACCACTAATTAGTAAAACATACTCAAGGAAGAGATTAAAAGACTAATTTAGAGAGGTTCATTGAAAAGGTTCGTGGGTCAAAAGCCAAAGAGGCCGTGTCGATCCATTGAAGTTAAAGAAAAATCCGATGATGATGAAGAAGAAGACAAAAGGAACCAGGTCTTTCAAATCAGCATAGACAACACTTTGGCATAATTAATGTCATCATTAGGGGATTGTCTTACGAAGAAAACCTCAACAAGCAAAAGAAAGGGCAGAAACGAATATACTTCTCTACCCAAGGCAAGAACTTACCCTCTGTCACCATATCCTTATGGGATGTTGGAGACCTCAAATTCCCCTACGAAGATGCCCTGGTAGCACAAACATCAATTCATAACTTTGAAGTTAAAAGGATCTTAGTGGATAATGGAAGCATTGTCAATGTACTTACCCTGGATGCCTACAAGAAAATGAAGCTTCCAATCAGTGAACTTTAATCTGATTACATGCCCAGATAGGCCTCAAAATGCTACAATTCCTGTCACATACCCTATCGATATTTTTATCGAGCTAGGAGATAAGGCCCTTATCCACACGTGTAAGTCTACCTTCACAGTCATTGATATACCATTTGCCTATAATGCTATCTTCGACAACTTATTGCTCTTCCAGACTGGTGCAGTCACTAGCATTGGGTACATGGTGATGAAAGTTCCCACCAAAGGAGGGGTAGCCATATTGAGAGGCAATCAAAAGGTTGATGGAAAAGCTAATGTGGCCACGTTAAAGGAATATAAATAGGCATCCTATGTGGTAGAGCCCAAAGAGCAGAAAGATAAGGAGAACGTAAAAAAGCATGCTAATGAAGACTTGATCCAACACGAGCTAGCTCCTAAAAAAATGTGGCGATTAGATCAGGTATAGATGAAAGAATAAGAGCAGATATTTCCCAGGTATTGATGATAAATCAAGCCTCCTTTGCATGTTCGCCAAAAGATGTCCCTAGCTTCGACTCGTACGTCATCATGCACAAGCTTAACGTGGACTTTAATTTTCCACCTATTAAGCAAAATCTGAAAACGCATGCATTGAATAGAAATAAGTTTATTACTAAATAGGTGGATTGGCTTTTTAAAGTAAGAGTCATTCAAGAGGTGCAATATCCTGACTGGCTTGCAAATTTAGTGTTGGTATAGAAGAAGAATGACAAATTGAGAATGTGCATGGACTTTACAGATTTGAATTGCACATGCCCCAAGGATAGCTATCCTTTGCCTAGTGTGCGTGGACTTTATAGATTTGAATCACACATGCCCCAAGGATAGCTATCCTTTGCCTAGTATAAATTACCTTATCGATGTTATAGCCTATCACAAAATATATTTACTTCTTGATGCATATGTAGGATATCATCAAATCTTAATGTGGCGGTTGGACTAAGAGAAGACAAGCTTTATCACCAATGAGGGCACATATTGCTATAATGTGATGCCCTTCAATCTGAAAAATGTAAGTGGAACTTACCAACAACTAATGAACAAAATATTTAAGGATCAAATTAGCCAGAACCTAGAAGTCTATGCATATGACATGATTGTCAAACGTAGAAGTTGATCTGATCACGCAACAGATTTAGGCAAGGTATTTGCCACCCTAAATTAATTTTAGATGAAGCTTAATCCCAAAAAATGCACATTTAGGGTATCTTCTAGTAAATTTCTTGGCTTCATGGTGTTGCAATGGGGCATTGAGGCAAACCCCGCGAAGATCCAACTAATTATAGATATGTAACCACCTCAATGTATCAAAAAAAGTGCAGAAATTATATGGGAGGCTCACTGCCCTGGGTAGATTCATTTTTTCCTCAACCAAATGTTGTATTTCCTTTTTTAAGCGGCTGAGGAAGGATAAAAAATTCAGCTAGGGAGAAGATTTTCAGAAAGCATCTGTTAAGTCGACCCGTGCCGGGCAAAAAATTATATCTTTATTTGTCAACTTCTTATAGAGCAGTTTCGGCTATCCTCATAACATCCTAAAAACTTGAGTCTATTGATAATGACTTCTAATCATACTAGAGTAGACTAAGAATTCTCCTAAAATTTACTTTTAGTGTGAGAATATTAATAGTCAATTTTGACTAAATAATTAAGTCGTAAATAGGGTGAATTATGGTGATTTAGTCAAATTAGTATCAATTATGGCTATTAAGTAAATCAAGAAGTTTGCAATGGAAATTACATGGCCAATTGAATTAGATATAAACAAATATAAAATGTATATAGAATGATGTGGAATTTTCTTAAAGGCCTAAGAAAAATTTAGAGGAAAATAAAAAGAAATAAACAAATAAAATAAGGGCAGAACAAGAAAGGGGAGAACGAGATCGGAAGATAGAGAGA
The DNA here is from genome assembly GCA_037975025.1 of Excoecaria agallocha. Taxonomy (NCBI): domain Eukaryota; kingdom Viridiplantae; phylum Streptophyta; class Magnoliopsida; order Malpighiales; family Euphorbiaceae; genus Excoecaria; species Excoecaria agallocha. The sequence goes on along the minus strand of CM075821.1, from coordinate 23,453,815 downwards.
AAGAGAGAGAGAGAGAGAGAATCCAACTGCCACATATTAGCCCATTGCCTCTCTCTCCCGTCGTCTATTTTGCTATCACCACCACCCCTAATTCTTCTTTTTCTCCTTCTCGATTTGGGATTTCTTTCTCTTTCACCAAAAACTTCTCCTCCACTTTTTGGCCACCTTTGAGATCGGATGACAACATGAACATGATCCACATGCTCTAGGAAAAGAGGTACTTCTTCGTATACCCACTAATCCTCCTAACTCGCTGGCAGTAAGGAGATCGGAGCTAGAGAGCTCGAGAGCTTCAAGCATGGATTTCAGCCAAATTTTTTATACCTAAAAGCACATGATCATTGGCAATAGGTTTTTGGCACATTGACCTTTACTATAGCAGTGGAAGTGCATCATTGGCAAAATTTTAATAACGAGCAAATCGACCCAATTTAAATCGAATTAAGTAAAAATTTCAGAAATTAACTCCGTTTTAGTAAGTGTTCTATTAGATTTGCTTTATTTTTAATTTAAATGTATTATTCTTGATTTTTTTATGATTACATGTATGATCTAATTCTTAACTCGTTCAGAGGAAATAAAATTTTGTTTGATAAGATGAATAAAATTGAAGTTAATAAATAATGGTTTGGTGATTCAATTTTTTTTTATTGTTTTGTTATTTTAAAGCTTGAGAAAATGTCTAGTTTATAAAAGATTGATTGGGAAATTTTATAATTGATGTGGAAAAGATAAATAAAATTGGATGTATGATGAGATGTTATGAAAATAGCGTTGGTAACTAGAGTAATATGTACTATCAAACTGTAAATTGTTCTATAGAGCTTGAAATGATCTAAAATATATGCCAAATGAAAGTTAAAACATAATTCTAAATTTGTTATGAAGGAATGTTAGTTTGATTCTATGTGTAAGTGACCTAAAAATGGATTAAAAAAAAAGAGAACATAAAATCTAGCACGTGTGCAGTGCTACCCGAACCAATCTTGCATATTTGGCTATAATTCAACTCAGAACATGTAAATGTTAGAGAGTATGCCCTAGAGCCCATGTAATAAGGATGTTTTCATATGTATGAATTTATATTCTTAATAAAAGGCATCATTCATTTATTAATGCTATGTTTAAATACATGAGTTTGTAAATCTTAAATTAATAAATGAAGACCTAGATATTATAAACACAGTGCAAAGGCAATCATGAAAGTGTTCATGATATGAGATGTCTATTACATGTAAATGCGTTAATATCTAAATATCCCTAGTCATAGAATTAACAAGATAAGGATATTGTTAATTCGGACAGACTAGCACATGTTATGCTTCTTGAATGGTTCAAGTAGTGATTCTCATAACTGTGATTATGGAAGATAATCAAAGCTAACATGTGGATACTTGTTAGAAGAATAATTTCATTGGAGACCTGCATAGAGAATCCTCACATGGATATTAAATCTATGTCAGCGAGGAATCTCTTCGTAGAGGTTGTGCAAGACTTGAGATCACCAAAGTTATCTTAAGTAGCAAGTGGTATACTTTGACTCCATAACTAATTACTTCCAACTGGGAGTGAACATAGTTAGGAGATTAGGTATATCATGACCTACTTGAAGAATAGTTGAGTGATTGACAAAGGATTCACCATCCCAGATTTAATAAGGAAAGTTATCTCGCATGATTCTATAATTGCCTTGTTCTGAGAATCTCTGGCCAGAGTAATATGCCAAGATGGATAGAGATCCATGAAGGGCATTTTGGGAACAATGGTTAAATTAATAGAACATACATAATTAGATTTATATGAGTTAACAGAAATCCATACTCAGAATCTAATTGAGATAAGAGTGGTGAAAGGAGTAATTGCACGGTAATTGTTTCTATGGAAGGGTATAGTCAAACCACTTAACTTTCCTGACATTTGGGTAGTCATGATGCCTAGCTAGAGGCCAATCATGACTTGTATAATGATGTATCAAGAATATCAATAGGGATTGATAAAATGATTTAAAGGAGTTTAAATCATGTGAGTTTAGAATAGAATTCACAATTACATATTATACTGCCAACATGGACAGGAACCCAATAGGTCACACACATATAGAGAAAAGGATAAAATGGTAAAATTACAAGGATAATAATATTTTATATTATTATGAGGGTAGAGAAGTGAATAAGATAATAATTAATTAAAGAGTTTAATTAATTATGATCAAGTAAAATTGTTCTTGAAACTTTTGAGAAATGTTCTGTAAAATTGAACCTAATTGAAATAATGTATTTCATGATTAATTATTATTGGACTATAAATGTTATAGGACTACTATAAGTGTTATAGGACTGATATAATAATTAATAGGTCCATTGGAGGAATTATAAATGGGCCAGAGGAATGAAGTTGGTGCAGAAACCCTTCTATAGAGGGCCACACGCCAACTCCCAGACAGAAGGCCTTAATGGCCTATTTCTTGGATCAAGTTAAATTATATATATTACATAAGTGTTGTGAAACTTACATATTTAATTTGGTTTGATTTGGAATTCATTTGGGTAATTAAATCCAATTAGTTGCACAAAGGGCCTAGTTTGTGGGTTTTGTGCATAGTCTTTTATGAAAAGGTTTAAATTGGATTTAATTGAGCCCAAATAATTATAAAAAATTCCAGAAACCCAATTAATAATTCTCCAACAATTTTAAAGAGCCCAATCTCATTACGAAGTTGGATTTTTAACCTAACTATAAAAAGCCAACTAATGAGGAATTAGGGTTAAGTGATATAACACTTAAGAAAGACTTCTTCTATTATTCTCTCTACCCTAGCCTCCCAAACCCTTGCTAGCTCTAGGGTTTTTTGGCCAGCACTTGTCCTCTACCAATTTTTTGATTCATTCTATCAATCTCTAGTGTGGATTACTCATTGGAGGTGTTCGATTTCGGACATTGTGATTTGCGACAACCCGGTGCGAAGTAAAATCAACTGTTCAACAAAAATCAAAGGTGATTTTTCTTATTGTCATCAATATGAATATTGTACATTCATGGAAAGATCAGTAACATTGGTTAAAAATTTTTAATTCCACTTATGTATGAGATACATGTAACCAATAAATTCCAACATGGTATCAGAGCCTCGATTTTGCCATGAATATACAATTCTATATTTTTCTGCAAAATAAGTTTTATTTTATTTTTTTTGAGTTATTTATTTCATGAACTTTAAAATATCAGATATAATTGTTCATGAATGAGAAATATTGATTTCTGGACATATGTGTGATCAAATAAATAAAGCGAAAACAAAAACAATTTTTTTTGAGAAAAGGATTCTGTGTTTTTGTGTGTAGAGCTTTTAGAGTTAGGGACTATTCTAAATTAATTTTTTATAGATCCATTATAAGATCATTTATATGATATTTTATGTGTTTAATATGTGATATTAAGCCATAGGCTCAAACGAAATTAAAATCGAACATGTTTTGCATGAAAACTATTTTAGTCAAAAAGTTGGATAAATTGGTGTTTTTCGTGTATTCTTGATATGTTCTTGGTGTGTTCTTGTTTAGAACGACTTTTAATCTTCTAAATCTGATATATCTGATATATTAAAGTGTTTTTAATTAATTTTATTAACTAAAATAGGCCTTAAATTAATTTGATTAATTTTAATTCATTAAAACCACTTAATAGGCTTAATTATGTTTACGGACTTGGTTTAAATTAGTGAATGACTTGGTGGGCCCAAGGAGCTGATTTAAATTAAATATTATAAACAATAATTAAGTTTATTAATGGGTTTTAAGGGCTGGAGTGGGCTTGCCTCATTCCAAAAGGCCCAAATGGTCCAATAGACACAAAACTAGTTTGTGTGTGAATACAATTAGGGTTTCATTTGGTGGGTTCGGCCTACCTTTAATCCTAAACCCAAAATTGATTCTTTTAATTATTTAATATAATTAATTAATTAAATAATCAATTAATAATTAATTAATAATCAATTAGATTGATTATTAAGGCAAGAACACATGCATGCAAAAAGGTTTCCTAAAATGAAAGTTTCCAAAATGGAAAAAGTTTCCTAATTTGATCACATCATTAAATAACTCAAAAGTTTGTTTCAAGAGTTGAAACAAAGTTAGTAATCCATTTCTTTATGCATTAGAAATGCATATAAGGGTGTATGATTGGCATGATGGATAGTTATGGACAAGGCCCAATGTGATTGAGCATTATGCATGTTTTGGCCCAATGAGGACTTTCATGTCCCGACCACTTGTTTTTGGTTTGTATTTCTTTTCAAATTGTAATATGTAATTAGATTACTTAGATTAGAATTAGAAATAGAGATGGAGACCACTATCAAGGAGCAAGATGGGCCGGATAGAGATCCAACAAGCTTAAAGATAATGTAATTATTTTTCTTGTTTGAATCATGCATACTAGCTAGGTGTGACCTTTTGATTTCCCTCTTGGCTCGAGGAAATCAATGTAGTGAAGTCCATAACTATACCATATTTGTATGCTTATATTTATGTGATAGATATAGGATGCATACCAATGTATGCCAACCATGTATGATGAGACTTAATTAACTAAAACCATCAAAACAAATACTAAGGTATATACGCCTTCCATTAATTTGAGGAGAACCAGAGTTCTTTATAGTGTGGGTTGTTGACCACAATCAAGCTCACATTATATCGAATATGTTCAAATCTAATTAAATGGGTCATTTTAGCTAGCCCATTAGCTTGTTGACCACAGTCAAGGCTAATGGTTCTAGAGGCAAGATTAGGAAATGCATATACGATATGCATGCATCAAGAGTTGATAACCTAATGATCCAATAGTTGCATAGAGATACAATTGGTATATAGATACCTACCTTTCAAGGGTATGGAGTTTGGCTTGTTAACCACAGTCAAGGTCAAATTACATATCAAGGATTGGATATTGGCCCACTAGGAAAACCATCGGATTTTCTCGAATTATATAGTGAGGGCTATTAATTCGCAATAAAATAGTAGGAGTAAATGGATTAATTAAAGACCTTATTAATGCATACATATATATGAACATACTCTCATATCTTTTCTTTTTCACATCTAGGTCATCATCATGAGCACATCAAACATTAATATACGATCGATCTTGGATAATAAACTGGTTGGTAGCAACTATTCTGACTGGATCAGGCAAGTGAGAATTGTTTTCAGAGCTGAAAAGATCCATTATGTCTTGGATAAAGATCCACCAACACTTCCATCAAATGATGCCATTGATGAGATCAAAGGCATTTATCGAAAATACATGGAGGATAGTGAAGCGGCAGCATGTCTGATGCTGGGTGCTATGTCCTCAGAGCTTCAGAAGCAACATGAGATGATGGATGCTAGAACCATTGTTTTGCATCTAGAGGAGCTTTATTCTTCTCAGGCTAGAACTGAGCAATATGAGATTGCTCGAGCTCTATTTAGCTGCAAAATGGTGGAAGGCACTTCAACTGCTACTCATGCATTGAAGATGTATAGGTATATTGAGCATTTGAGTAGACTTGGCTATGTTATGGATAATGATCTATACATAGATTTAATATTGTACTCATTGGCTCCAAGTTATGCACCTTTCGTGCTTAACTTCAACATGAACAAGATCCAAGTATCCATTCCTGAGTTAATCAATATGCTCAAGACAGCTGATGGATCATTTAAGAAGGATCCAAAAAGTGTCATGGTTGTCACTTCTGCTAAAGGCAAGAAGCAAAAGAAGAAGAAGATAACTAAGGCGTAGCCAAAGAATGGTGGGATCTCCAAGAAGAAGGTTGCCAAGAAAGAGAATCCCAAAGGAACTTGCTTCCATTATGGAAAGAATGGTCATTGGAAGCATAACTGCAAGGCCTATCTAGATTATCTCAAGGAGAAGAAGCAAGCTGATACTTCTACTTCAGGTATTCATATGATTGAAATTAATACTTATTTTATTGCTTCAAAATAATCTTGGGTATTAGATACTGGATGTGGATCTCACTTATGTAATAATCTAGAGGGGCTTAGAAGCTTTAGAAGAGTTGGAAAGGCAGAGATATGTTTACAGTCAGCTACTGGATAGAACATCTCTACAACAGTTGTGGGGACTTACTATTTGCCTCTTCCTAGTAGATTAGTACTGGAATTAAATAATTGTTATTATGTTCCAGCTTTGTCCAAAAGTATTATTTCTTTTAGTTGTTTGATGAACGATTATGATATTTCTTTAAAGGACAAATGTTGTTACATTTTTAAGAACAATATATTTTATGCAAAAGCTATCACTGAGAATGGTATATTTGTTCTTGATTTAATTAAAAAAGTACATAATGTGGATACCAAGAGAATAGAACATGATAATCTAAATGTCTCATACTTATGGCATTGTCGTTTAGGCCATATAAATGAGAAATGCTTGACCAAATTGTACAAGTAAGGTGATTTGGGATCATTTGATTATGAATCATTTGATACATGCGAATCTTGTTTATTGGAAAAAATGACAAAAGCTCCCTTTATTGGTAAAGGAGAACGAGCTAAAATGGTTTTGGACTTAATACATTCAGATGTATGTGGTCCAATGACTACACATGCCAGAGGAGGTTACTCCTACTTCATTACTTTCATAGATGATTATTTCAGGTTTGGATACATCTACCTAATGAAATATAAATCAGAAGCATTTGAAAAGTTCAAAGAATTCAAAAATGAAGTAGAGAAACAACTTAACAAAAGTATTAAAACACTTAGATCAGATCGAGGTGGAGAATACTTAAGCCAAGAGTTTCAGGATTATCTTAAAGATAATGGGATTTTATCTCAATGGACTCCACCATATACACCACAATACAATGGTGTATCTAAAAGGAGAAATCAAACACTATTAAATATGGTTCGATCAATGATGAGCCAAGCGGACTTGCCTAAGTCCTTTTGGGGATATGCACTAGAAACTGCTGTTTATGTGTTAAATAGAGTTCCTAGTAAATCGGTTGATGTTACTCCATATGAGATGTGGAATAACAAGAAACCCACACTTTCTCATATGAAAATATGGGGTTGTCCTGCTTATGTGAAGAGGACAATGTCAGACAAACTGGATGTTAAGTCTGACAAATATTTATATTTGGGATATCCAAAAACAATGTTTGGATATTATTTCTATCATCCCTTAGAACAAAAGGTGTTTGTTTCAAGGCATGCTATCTTTTTGGAAAGAGAATTTCTCCTACGAGAGGACAGTGGGAGTAAAATTGAACTTGGTGAAGTTCAAGACCCACAAATAGAAGATGATCAACCGATTAAACCCGAAACTGAATTTCATAATGATGAGATTGCAGTTGAACCTGATTATACACAAAATCCTAGAAGATCTACTAGGATGCATTCTATCCCTGTGAGATATGGATTTCATATTGATTCGGATAGAGGCATAATTGTAGTAGAGGACAATGAGCCTACAAGCTATCAAGAAGTTTTGAACAGTTCAGAAAGTGATTTATGGCTTAAGGCTATACAGTCTGAAATGGACTCCATGTATGAGAATAAAGTATGGACTTTAACTCAACCACTTGAAGGGATAAAACCCATAGGGTGCAAATGGTTCTTTAAAAAGAAGACCGACATGGAAGGTAATATAGTTACCTATGAAGCTCGCTTAGTAGCAAAAGGTTATCGTCAAAAAGAAGGTATTGGCTATGACAAAACTTTTTCTCCCATAGCGATGCTTAAGTCTATAAGAATACTTTTAGCCATTGCAGCTCATTATGATTATGAGATTTGGCAAATGGATGTGAAGACAGCTTTCCTTAATGGAAATCTTACTAAGGATGTGTATATGACACAACCAGAAGGGTTCACATCAGGAAATAGCGAAAAGGTATGCAAGCTTCAAAGATCCATTTATGGATTGAAGCAAGCCTCTAGGAGCTGGAACATATGATTCAATGAGACAATCAAAGAGTTTGGTTTCTCACAGAATGAAGATGAACCTTGTGTGTATAAAAGGGTCAATAGGAGTGCAATTGTCTTCCTAGTTCTATATGTTGATGACATATTGATCATGGGAAATGACATTTCTCTTCTCCAATCTGTTAAAATATGGTTATCCAAGTAATTCTCCATGAAAGACCTTGGAGAAGCATCCTATATTCTAGAAATAAGGATCTATAGAGATAGATCCAATAGGTTGCTATGTCTTTCTCAGAGTACATATATAGATAAAGTATTGAAGAGGTTCAATATGGATCTCTCTAAGAAAGGATTTATACCCATGGTGTAAGGGAAACACCTTTCTAAGTCTATGTATCCGCAGACACTAGAGGATAGAGAGAGTATGAATAGAATACCATATGCTTCTGCAATTGGTTATATCATGTATGCTATGTTATGTAAACGTCCAGATGTAGCATTTTCTTTGAGTGTCACAAGCAGATTCCAATTCAATTTTGGAGAGGAACACTGGGCAGTTGTCAAGAATATCCTTAAGTACTTGAGAAGGACTAAGGATATATTCTTGGTATATGGAAAGGGCAGTTTGGAAGTAAATAGGTATACAGATGCCGGCTTCCAATCTAACAAAGATGATTGTAAATCACAGTCTGGTTATGTGTTCATAATGGGAGGAGGAGCAGTTAGTTGGAAAAGTTCCAAACAAGAAATAACTGCTGATTCCACGATGGAAGCTGAGTACATTGCTGCTTCAGAAGCAGGCAAAGAAGCAGTATGGATCAAAAAGTTTATAACTAAACTAGGAGTGGTGCCTAGCATTGTTGATCTAATTCCTTTATATAGTGACAACAATGGAGCCATTGTGCAAGCAAAGGAACCACGGTCTCATCAGCGATCCAAGCATGTTCTCAAACGCTACCATCTCATAAGGGAAATAGTAGCTAGAAATGATGTGAAAATAGAAAGGGTCCCTACAGATGATAATTTGGCGGATCCCCTCACTAAAGTACTTTCCCAGATGAAGCACGATCACCATATAAATTGCATGGGTCTGAGACATATAAGTGATTGGCTCTAGTGCAAGTGGGAGATTGTTAGAGAGTATGCCCTAGAGCCCATGTAATAGGGATGTTTTTCATATGTATGAATTTATATTCTTAATAAAAGGCATCATTCATTTATTAATGCTATGTTTAAATACATGAGTTTGTAAATCTTAAATTGATAAATGAAGTCCTAAATATTATAAACACAATGCAAAGGCAATCATGAAAGTATTCATGATATGAGATGTCTATTGCATGCAAATGTATTAATATCTAAATATCCCTAGTCATAGAATTAACAAGATAAGGATATTGTTAATTCGGACAAACTAGCATATGTTATGCTTCTTGAATGGTTCAAGCAGTGGTTCTCATAACTGTGATTATGGAAGATAATCAAAGCTAACATGTGGATGCTTGTTAGAAGAACAAGTTCATTGGAGACCTGCATAGAGAATCCTCATATGGATATTAAATCTATATCAGTAAGGAATCTCTTCATAGCGGTTGTGCAAGTATCCTTAGACTTGAGATCACCAAAGTTATCTTAAGTAGCAAGTGGTATACTTTGACTCCATAACTGATTACTTCCAACTGGGAGTGAACATAGTTAGGAGATTGGGTATGTCATGACCTACTTGAAGAATAGTTGAGTGATTGACAAAGGATTCACCATCCCAGATTTAATAAGGGAAGTTATATCGTATGATTCTATAATTGCCTTGTTCAGAGAATCTCTGGCCAGAGTAATATGTCAAGATGGATAGAGATCCATGAAGATCATTTTGAAAACAATGGTTAAATTAATAGAACATACATAATTAGATTTATATGAGGTGATAGAAATCCATAGTCAGAATCTAATTGAGATAAGAGTGGTGAAAGGAGTAATTGCACGATAACTATTTCTATGGAAGGGTATAGTCAAACCACTTAACTTTCCTGACATTTGGGCTGTCATGATGCTTAGCTAGAGACCAATCATGACTTGTATAATGATGTATCAAGAATATTAATAGGGATTGATAAAATAATTTAAAGGAGTTTAAATCATGTGAGTTTTGAATATAATTCACAATTACATATTATTCTGCCAACATGGACAGGAACCCAATAGGTCACACACATATAGAGAAAAGGATAAAATGGTAAAATGACAAGGATAATAATATTTGATATTATTATGAGGGTAGAGAAGTGAATAAGATAATAATTAATTAAAGAGTTTAATTAATTATGATCAAGTAAAATTGTTCGCGAAATTTTTGAGAAATGTTATGTAAAATTGAACCTAATTGAAATAATGTATTTTATGATTAAGTATTATTTGACTATAAATGTTATAGGACTACTATAATTGTTATAGGACTAATATAATAATTAATAGGTCCATTGGAGGAATTATAAAGGGGCCAGAGGAATGAAGTTGGTGCAGAAGCCCTTTTGTAGAGGGCCACATGTCAACTCCCATACAGAAGGCCTTAATGGCCTATTTCTTAGACCAAATTAAATTATATATGTTACATAAGTGTTGTGTAACCTACATATTTAATTTGGTTGGATTTGGAATCCATTTGGGTAATTAAATCTAATTAATTGCACAAAGGGCCTAGTTTGTGGGTTTTGTGCATAGTCTTTTATGAAATGGTTTAATTGGATTTAATTGAGCCCAAATAATTATAAAGAATTCTAGAAGCCCAATTAATAATTCTCCAGCAATTTTAAAAAGCCTAATCTCATTGTGAAGTTGGATTTTTAACCTAACTATAAAAGCCAACTAATGAGGAATTAGGGTTAAGTGATATAATACTTAAGAAAGACTTCTTCTATTATTCTCTCTACCCTATCTGCCCAAACCCTTGCTAGCTCTAGGATTTTTTAGCTAGCACTTATCCTCTACCAATTTGTTAGTTCATTCTATCAATCTCTAGTGTGGATTACTCATTGGAGTAAAATCAACTGTTCAACAAAAATCAAAGGTGATTTTTCTTATTCTCATCAATATGAATATTGTACATTCATGGCAAGATCAGTAACATTGGTTAAAAATTTTAAATTCCGCTTATGTATGAGATGTATGTAACTGATAAATTCCAACAGTAAAGTTAAGACCTAAAGAGAAAATTTGTGAAGAATAGAGTGACAAATTCTACCTTTACGTGGACTGTAAATGGACTTCCAAATTGTCCAAAATACGCAACCTGATTCTGGAAATTTGAATTTTTGGTTTCGAGCAACTTATGATCAAATGACTTTATCTCCTAGCATATGAATGCAAATTATGTGATTCAATGACTTAGTTAAACTTAAGGTATAAAATAACAAAGTTCATGAAGACTAATTAGTTTAATTTCACTTCAAAGACAACCAAAATAAGGCTAAAATCTAGACTGTAAATCTGTCCATATATGGGTTAAAAATTTTATATATTAAATGATGTGTTTTGAATTTCATTTTCATTAATACTTATATAATTTGTGTGTATATCTAATAGGTGAAAAATTCAAAAAGATTCAAAGATGGCATAGAAAGGAGTTAAGGAACCTAGTAACTTATACTATGTCAATTAAGTTCAGATGGCAAGTTTTTAAATTAGAATGTTGATGCATCAGGCCTATAAAAAATAGTAAAATAAACTAAAATCAAAATTTAAAATGAATAAATAATAAAAGTATGAAATATTTGATTATAATTTAATATGGGTTGAATCTTAGATGGAGGCCATTATATTGATTTTACTTAATCCCTTGATAAGATTTATATTGAAATTGTTATTTTTTATGATGTACAACTATATGGGATATACATGCGATTATATATAGGATATTTATATTATTATATATAGATGTGAATGGTTATGTATATTTTCCTAAAAGATTATGTAAGTGAAATTGTATCTATGGATAAGCATGTTAAGTGAATATTAATGAGCATAAGAATTGTGATGCCATGATAATGAATCTATGTGAATATGAACAATTATATGAAGTTTGTTTATAAATATGGATAATATGTGGGTTTGATTATGATTATGTTTTTTCAAGAATTACGAACATGAGTTTCTCATCCTATGACTCGGATAAAAAGATACATAAATGTCTATGAGTTACAGTCGGCATTGACTATAAAATGGTGATAAAAAGTGGAAATTTAATTGATATTTGCATATCTATGTGAAATTTGAGTAAAGTATTTGAATAATAATAAGAATTTATTACCCATAGTAAATGGTATGATATCTGAGTAAAATATAATTACCCGGCCATAGGGATAAAACAACAATTGATTATTTGATTATTGTTGATCGATATATTGTGAATTAATAATATAGGCCGAAAAAGGTCATATCTATTAGGCTCACAATGCCATATTTATTAGGCTATAATGGTTGTATTAATTAGGCCTTAATGGTCATATTTATTAGGCTTATATGGTCATATTCGATAGGCCTAAAAGGCCATACCCCAACAAGCTTAAAAAGTCATAGGCCTGCATATCCTTTTGATGTATTCCTTCGGATTACTTTAGGAAATAATTATAATTAAACAATTAAATAAATTAAAGTGTATTTGATTATATAATTTAAAGAGTTTATAAATTATGGGTGTACTTGAATGCATAATATTTGATCATATGAATGGACTGAAAATCTGCAAAATGATAAGAGTAAGTTAAGTATTAAATCAATTATTTTGCATTGTTATTTACTTTAGTATAGTAATTATCCATTGGGGTTTACATTATCTTGATTTAATGATAAGATTATTATTATATTTGATAAAATGAAAGTTCCTTAGAGATACTTGATTGAGAAATATACTTTGCTAGTTTTACTTGATGAATATATAAATTAAAGAATTTATCCTAATGGTGATATTACCTAGATTTAGCATGAGTATAATTAAAAGTGCTTAATTCACTCTTAGAATGCAAAATCTTATTTAAGTTTATATTTTGCAAGTAAAAAATTAATATAAAAAATCAAATTTTTGAATTGATTATCAACTTTAAATTCCTTTTATGGTTTGGTGTTCATGATATATCTGTTATGTGTTACCAATTACTTTGTAAGTTTGGAATTTATATTATTGATACAATCCAATTCAGTGACTTGTTTATATTATATTTATTTATGTTGTATAAAAATAATGAATATATAATAAATAAAATAAAGTTAAATTAGTAGGGCACTCTCACTAAGCTTTTAGCTTAGCACGTGGTATTTTTCCTACACAGGTTAAAAAATGGTATTTTTGAGATAGAAGAGATTAAATCTAGTGGATTTGTATTAAACAGGAGTTATATCAAAGCTAAAGAGAAAGATGTACCGAAAAGGCTGTTTATGATGTTTCTTTGATTCTCTTTCTTAGTTTTTGGCATGTATACTCAATATGCAAATTTTTGAAGATATGTAAAAATAATTTAAGTTGGTTATGTAATTAAGTTGTAAGTACTTATTTTAGTTTAGTCATTATACATATATATGTTAATTTTGTTTGTGGCACTGTTAATAAACATATGAAACTATCTTATGAAGGTATTTGGAGCATAGGGATTTTATATGTATTGGAGTTTGTATTGGATGTTGATAGAGGTGAGATATGTGATTTTAGAAGTGTATTTCTTACTTTTTGTACAGGTGGTTTGACACGATATCCAGGGAAAACTCTACCAAAATTTTGATGAAATTAATGGTAATGATTTGGAGTATTTAATGAATTAAAGGGAATTTAAGTTATTCATATAATTATGGATCATGGAATAGCTAGTAACATTCTTGTCCAGTCCACTCATCAAGTTGGGTATAGGGTGTTATAGTCCTAGTTTGAGAGGAGGAAAACTAGTAAAAAACCCATATACTATGTCTGCCAAGTTTTGAAAAGATCATAAATTAAAGAAGAGTCCAGCTGAACAACTAATTATAGCTTTAATGCTTTACAGTGACAAACTTAGGATATACTTTGAGACTTATACCATCATAGTCATATTGGATCAACCACTTAGGAAGCTACTTTAAAGGCCAGATCTTGATGGAAAAATCTTTGAATGGGCTTTAAAATTACAATCATTTGACATCAGGTATAAGCCCAGATCAACCATCAAAACTCAAATTCTCACTAGAGAAATACAACCAAGCCCAAAATATGAAGAGGTTATCTAGGAGCTGATCATAAATAGTGCCACGAACGAACTTAGAAGAGGAGCAAAAATAATCTTGCATGGTCCCTTCAGTATCAAAGTGCAGTATGCTATAAAGCTAGATTTCCATGCCTCTAACAACATTGCTAAATATGAAATGCTATTGTAAAGTTTGAGACTAGTCAAGTCCATCTAACTATAAAGCCTCATAGTCAAAAGCGATTCCTAACTAGTCACCAGTCATGTACTTGTAACATGTAAAGGTAAGGAGCTTCCTATGAAGAGTTATTTGGCGAAGGTTAAAGCTGAAATTCAATGGTTAGAATTTTTTGGGATGAGAATAACCATTGAGAAAGTCCCCAGAGCTTGCATGAGGTAGGTTGATTTTTTAGAAAAAAACTATCTCAATCGATCAAAATTTTGCTAATAAAAATGTTATGGTCAAAGAATTATCTTTCTCAACCATCGAAGAGGCTGAAATAATGGAGATAGATGAAGTAGAAAATTAGATGATGCGTATCATCAAGTGCCTATAGACAGGCATTCTCTTTAAAAATGAAACAAAGTCGAGAAAAGTTGCTAAAAGATCTCTAAGCTATTCATTATTGATGGTCTTCTATACAAAAATGCCTTTAGCCACCCATGATTAAGATGTGTATCTATAGAAGAAAAAGACTAAATACTCAGAGAAATCCATGAAGGACTTTGTGAAGTGTATAAAGCATCAAGGGCCATGTGCAAGAAAGTATTGCAAACATCCTACTTATAGCCTTCCATTTTCAAAAATGCACAATAGATTGTAAAATGCTACCCATAATGTCAGATCCATGGGAGAATCATAAGGAAGCCTGTAAGCGAGCAGCAGCCAATCGGTATATCATAGCCTTTTAATCAGTGAGGACTTGATATCATTGGACCCTTCTCACCGAGGAAACGGCAAATGAAATTCCTTGTCATTATGATCGATCATTTTTCCAAATGGATTGAAGCTAAACATATGTCTAACATCACTACTTCAAAGATCAAAAATTTTTCCTAAAAAAGTTTTGAAGTATTATTATTGTTAAAAATATATAACTTGGATTAAACCTAGTCATTAAACACCACAATATAGTTTACTGGCAAAGTGCATAACTACTTACTATTAGTGATAGCATGCAAAGATCTATCCCCATCTGCTCTAGTAAAGTAGGGAACTGGGTATCAATTAGATCCTTCTTCAGAAGAAAGCCTTCAGTCAAGTACTCTGCTATGCGCATGTTCTTCAAGGTAGCTCGATCCTTATAATGATTATTATGGATCTGGCTCAAGGGGATCTCTAGAAAGGTGCCCATTTGCCCTTACGAGGAAGGTTCCCCATGAGAAATTCAAGGAACCTCCCTATTGAGGGATATCAGATGACCCTTTACTAGAAAAGAAAGATTGACAGATGGTGGAGATGCATTTGTCACTAAAGAGGGATCGGCAATAGGCAATGAGTCTTTTGCTGCTAGAAATAGATCGGCAAGAAGGTTATCCATAGCTTCTGGTTAATCAGCCAGAACATTGGCAGTCAGAACAGGAGGTTGATCATCTATAATAATGATTGAGGATAGCTCTATGATAGTTGAAAGCCAGCCTTCCTTGGCCGCATCTGAAACGATAGTTTTAGGTTTTTTTGTAGTAGTGTTATTTGTTAATTTGCTTGTTTTTATGTTTAAAGTTTGAGTGATTGAGTTTGATTTTTGGTTGTTTTGTAGGTTTCTCTGTTAAAAGGAGTTAAATCAATCTAGCAGGGACAAAGGAGATCCCTACCGGGTTCTACAATGCCTTTCTCAATTCTTTCCAATAGCCAAGAACTTAGTAAGGACAAAAACCATCCCTACTAGGCCCCTTATATGCTTTTCTTCCAGTAGTCAAAAACCTAGTAGGGACACAAAGGCATCCCCACCGAGTTACTCAAGCTCCCAAACATAAGTAATCAACCTGGCAGGAACACAAAGGCATCCCCACTAAGTTCTTTAGCAAATTTCACTTTCTAAGAAGTTTTCCACAGTTCAAGTGTTTAAGTGGTAGCAAGACTTCTTCTATTTTAGGTCTTTTAAGTATTGTTATAAAAGGGGGAATTGAGGAAGATTTTGTTAGATAGTTTTAAGGTTTTATTTCTTTATTTTAGTTATTGTAAATTAGGGTTTAGCTTAGATTTATTTTGGAGATTGAAGGAGGATTTCAAGATTGAAGAAAAAGAAACTCTAAGTTTTATTTTCTATTCATCAAAGGTGTATTCTGAACTTCATCTTTGTATATTAATTATCATATTCTTAATGTTTGAGTAGTTCTTCTTGCTTAGGAATTCTTGAACGATATTTGTATTGGGATTTTGAGTTTAATGAATATTTTCATATTTTCTTCTATTTTCCCTATGATTAATTCTACACTTATAATGATGTTTGGGTTTGATTTTTAGTGTATCAAAAGATGATTAAATATTAAATCTAAATGTTAATTGTATATGTTTATGGCTCGTTCTTTTATTTTTTGCATCTAGTTATCTTTATGTTCCAAAAGGAGGTTTTGATTTCTATGTGTAGATTATATTTAGTTCAAGTGTGTTGGAGAATAGATGGATTTTGATATGGGTGTTCCAAGAGGAGACTCATTTGAGATCTAGAAATTTATAAACCCAAGCTGATGCTAGTTATTTTGTTGTTCTTAATCAAGGAGTTTATTAATCTAGAATGGTGTACTAAGTAAGAGACCTATTTTTGAGATGGAGTTTTTTTTCCAGATTTTCATGTTAATATTGTTTTTCTGGTTTCCAATTGCATTTATAAGGATAGAGTTTCCTAAGCATTAATTTCAATTTTTCTGATTTCCTTGATGACTTTGTTTTAATTTAATTGTTAGTTTTTAGATTTAATTTCTTGTATTTCTTAGATCTCCTTTCAATTCAAACTTGGAAAATAGCTTAGATGAATTCCACTCAATTATAGATATTTTACTTAGCAATTCCTTTTCCCTTGGTTTCGATATTCTTGGGGTTTTAAATATATTCCTCTATATTACTTAACTGATCTAGTACACTTGCTAGACACCGATCACCTTTCTTACTTGCCTTATTGCTAATTGAAGCGGCAACCTCCTCAGTCTGCTGCCTCGTAGTTGAAGGCTATCCCTCGCCCTCAATCTCATTCTTCTTCAATTAATGAAGCTACCTGGCCTCAGTCTTTTTCTTCATCTCCTCAACCTTTCCGGCAGCTATCTTCACCAACCTCCTTTTTGCCTATTCACTAGCCATCTCTTCTGCAATCAAAACAAAGAAAGCTCATATTGTATTCAAAAAAGGAAGGAAATAACAAAACCAAGTGATCTACAATAGGAAAAGAAAGAGAGAGAAAAAACATGGATTGCTCTCCCTCTCCCTCTTCCCTAGATGGTAAAGGATTGGGCAACGTACTCAGCTGTACATCCAAGTCCACTGGCCCTTCACTAAACATAGCATCCAGGCTTGCTATGTCGTCTTATAACCTACTCTTTCCAACAGCTAGGTCCCCTATGTTGATCGGCTTTTCCACTCAGACCAAGCTAACCCTAAATTCATTTTTCGACATATCAGAACATTGCAGATGGCTAATTTCCAGGCGCTAGTCACCTAAGTTCCCTTTTCTTTATCTTTCTGACAGATCAAAACATCGCAAATGATAAATCTAAAATGCACAACTTTCAAAAATGTTGTCGTTTTTAAGGTAATTGTGAAGATTATCTCAGGCATCAATCGCCTCAACCTCTTTCCTCTGATCTTCGTAACAGATCAAAATGTTGTAAGGAGAACAAATGATAATGCCTAATATTATCATACTTTGGCCTAGCCCAATAGTCATGGGCCCAGTTTAGACTCAGGCCCAATTGCTGCCTATCAGCCTATAAGCATATTGACCACTTACACCTTCAAAAGTGCCTTAATAGTTTGATTAGGCCTAACAACCGATTTATTCGTGCCATTTCGCCTGTCAGATCAAGCCGATCATACCATGCAAGCTATCACATCAGACACCCTAAACTTGCCAACTGCAAATATGAGAGATCTAATACTCCAATACTCTAACCTTATAGGTTTTAGCCACCTAGGAATTATATATACAAAGAGAGACTTCAAGATATTGCATACACTACTACTCTCTCACTACAATTTCTTTCTCTAAATTCTCTCTAACTTAGGCATCAGAGTGCTAATCTCCTGTACACTAGGTTTAGTCTTTGTCTGTTTTGCAGATTGGCTTGCCATGCTTTTAGATTGGCTCAGTCAACTCATGCCTTCATCTTCCTCTCTTTATAAGTTTTATCAATACAGAATTTATCAATTAATAAGCTGAAATTAAATATTTCTACCTAGAAAATGAGAAAAGTAATTGATAATAAGAAGAAAGGTGTTGATTGTTAGCTTCGAAAAAGAAGAAGAAGAAGAAAGAAAGGCTGTCCTTGTTAGGTTTTATTTGTTAAAAAGTTATAAATTACATATTTTTAGAAATAATTTGTCTCGTCAGCGTATATATATATATATATATATATATATATATATATATATATATATATATATATATATATATATATATATATATAATTCTTGAACCATAATATTTGTTATGTTAAATCTATATTTAGACGAGATGTATATTAAAATAAAAAGTTAAATCAAAATGTGTATTAAAATAAATACTTATAAACTCAACATAACAAATATAGAAGTTGGCGAGTGACCCAATAAAAAATATTATAATTCAAGACCCATAGATATTTTTGAGGATAATTCTTAATTCAAGACCTATTGATAATTATTTATAATAAATGAATAAAATTAGACTAGAGAAAGCTCAAAAAAACTGTTTTTTGAGAATACTTCGGCAGTGTACATTGTCCTAATATACTAGAAGTCTTGTTCGAGTGTAAGCATATATATATATATATATAGATAGATAGCAGGACATAGGCACCCAGTCTAAGCAAGTGATATGAAGTCATCATTTTAAGATTAAAGAAGTTGCATCACAAAAGTTGAACTAAATTTCCATCGCTTATTCCTTTGACTTGGATAATTGACCCCAAGTCGTTGATTATAACAAAATCAAAATATTCAGCCGAAAAGAAATTTAATTTTTCAACTTGCAAAAGTGATGGACATGCACCTTAGCTTTGGCTTTTTGATGATACTTACGCAACCACTAAGCCAATGGACGGTGCACGTGTACTTCAATTTGTCAAGAAGGCATAACTTTTTTGACAAAGGCCAAATATACCATTGGATTATTTGAAATAAATATTACTTACCCTTAAACATTTTTTTTTATTAAAAAATTACTGCCAATGTGAAAAAACAAATTAATCACTACGAGTTGGTATAATAATCAGCATTTAATTAAAGTGTAAAAATTTCAAACTTAATTTTAAAAAAAAAATATTTATAATTCTAGTTAAATATTTATGGCTTCTTTATAACTAAAAAAAAAATGGAAAATGAAGTAACCCACTCAGTGATGAATGCACGTTTGATGTTATCAACAATTTTATTCCAGACCAAATTGTACCCAACATAACCATCATGTAACGCTTTATAGTTTATATGTTAAATAACACGGATATGGAATGTTACACTCTGTGTTGATTTAAAAAAAAAAAAAATCACACTCAATCTTAAATTTTGATAGGTAACAAAACCTTTTAAAACCAATTAGTTTTAAAATTTTTAAAGTTTATGTTTACAAATCCAATTAATTAAAAACTAATAATATAGGTGTTTTATTTGGATCATAACAGACCAAACGTGTTTTACTTTAAAGCTAGAATCACATCCGATGTTCTAGGACAATTTTGAAAATTAAGGTTTTTTTAGAAAACAAATGTAAAATTATTTTCTGAACATCGGATGTGATTCTAAAACCTGGACTACAAAATTTCTTTTAATCTTAACAAGTTTCTATTCATTAACAAAAAATTGAATAAGTTTTTCCTAAAACATCACCTAACCTCCTACAAGAAAACATAGTTTTTGCACTTGTATAATCATTCATACATCACTTATAACCATAGAAAACTCCAACACATTAGTTTCCCATTCTCCAATTCACAAATGCATTCAAACATTTACAAACTACCATATATCAGAAAATCTATCTGTAACACCCTCTATACAATTCAAAGTCTATATTATTATTATTATTATTATTATTATTATTATTATTATTATTATTATTATTATTATTATTATTATTATTATTAACATTTCTACTGCTGTCAATTCATTATTTAATTTAGAAAAATCCGGCAGCATGACAACTTAATATTTATACTGTCCAAACCTACAATATTCAAATTACACTTCCAAATATCATTCCTCCAACTCCCAAACTTCAACAATCAACACAACA
Organism: Excoecaria agallocha; assembly: GCA_037975025.1. Classification (NCBI taxonomy): domain Eukaryota; kingdom Viridiplantae; phylum Streptophyta; class Magnoliopsida; order Malpighiales; family Euphorbiaceae; genus Excoecaria; species Excoecaria agallocha. The sequence goes on along the minus strand of CM075821.1, from coordinate 23,433,259 downwards.
CTTCAATATAGCTCATCATATAAATAACTAAAGGCATCTCTTCAAACACACCAATAGTAAATTTTACTATAGTCATAAGTTATTACAAATAACTTCATAAGGTACTTAAAAATTTTTGCAAAATATTTACAAGCCAAATGTAACATAAGTTCTCCTATTCTGTACATGCCACTACTGGTCTTCAGCGTCAGCTGGCTACACCTGTCTCTATGTGCAGTCACAATAAACTACACGCTAAACAATATAGTTACTTAGTGGTTGATACATTTACATAAAATTTCACTTAATATATTCTAAGTATTTAAATTAATAAATTCGTCAACAATTTAATGAATTTTTAGATTTCATAAATTTCAAATTTATTCTCCTTATGTCATAATTTTCTCCTAATTGGCTCAAAAATACTTTTATATCTAATTTCACAATTTTGCTTTTTTTAAGTGAATAATTTCAATTATACCCATGAAGTTTGATCTTTTCAATTTGGATCCAATTTTGACATTCTCATTGACTTTTCTCCAATTTAGCTAATTTAACCCCAATTTTGATCCGGTCGATTTCCTTTGATTTTTATTTGCTTTAATTATACAAATTATGTTTTGGTCCTTAAAATTTTTCTTTAGGTGGAAAAATTACCGTTTGGTCTCTGTAACTTTTCTTAATTACAATTTTGCCCTTTTTAGTCAAATTACCCATCTTGACCATTTTAACCACATTTTTATCACAGTTTGACCATTTTTTATCTCGGTTAATCGCGTAATTATGTTTTTACTCCTATTGAACATATATACCTCATTTTTCACCTTATTTCATTCTTATTCACATTTTTAATATTTTAAGGGCCGTAATTATCCTTTTTTCACATTTTTAATATTTTAAGGGCACAATAAATCATTGTATTTTCTTACTTTATATTATTTTTACACTGTTTTACATACCAAACACATTATGTTAACATTATCATAATTTTATTTCTATTCATTCAAGCTCATTAATTATACACTTCACAATTATACACACATTAATACAAAAATATAATTAGTATATGCTGTTACTCACACATATACCATTCGGCTACTTAAAGGCCTTACACTTACACATTGTTTTATCCTTCCTTTTTATGCCATACACATTTCTATATGTCCTTCAAGCATCATTATGATGTAACACACTTAGTTTACCTTAAAATTCTTAAGGTTCACCAACTTCCATCATTATGTACACTTACATACATTAATGTACATTCATTATTTTTCACTCTAATTATCTCCATTATATTTCTCTTACCTTAACTTATTTAATTATCATCAATCACTCAATTAAACGTCAATTTGCATTAAGGTACCCTAAGGTACCATATTCGGCCATCATATGAAATCTTATTTTCACCTTGTTTTATTTTCCCAATTTATATCATATTTATTTTTATGCTCATTTTAAACCATATTATAATTATACATGCTAATATTACATGAAAATTTCCAAGTTTCAACTTTACCCATTATGTAACTATTACATAATAGGTGTACATATTAATTTTTATATTTTAATCAATGCCATCACCTCTCTTACACCTTATTTCACTTAATTGTCATTAATTATTCAATTAACCATCAAAACATAATGGGTTACCTAAGGTATTCCATTCGGCCATCAAAGTCCCATTAGCTTCCACTTTAATTCCACCTTCAATTCATGTTTCTAATAACTTAATTCGCCATTATATCAAGTCATATTAAATTATTTCACCATTTTATGCAATTTTCCATAGTTATATAATGTAAAAATCATAGAAAATTTAATTAAATTAGTGAAATTAAATGTAGATTGTATTCGCTAACCTTAATTAGGTTGATTTTCACCTATTCTTCCTTTTTCTTTCCTTTTCCTCCTTGGTTCCTTCCTTCCTCCTTGTTTTCCTCTTTGGGACGAATTTGAAAGGGAGAAAAACACATGGTTAATGCATGTTTTTAATTAATTTAAAATCACTAATATAATCCTCTAGCCTAATTCTACATGCCTATAAAATTTTCCCTTCAAATTCCACTTAAAACTCAAGAAATTACTAAATCTTACCTTAGGGTTTTTACCTTAAATCCCTAATTTCTTGGCCTCCTCTTGATAAAAATCCTTTTATAGGTTAAAGAAGATGAATATTTGAGCTTTAGGTTGCAATTAGGGCTTCTGGTTTAGAGAGAGAAAGCTTGAGATGAAGAAAAAATGGAAGATGAGGCAAAAATGGGGGTTTCGGATTTTGAAGAATAAAAGGGGGTAAATGTGCAGATTTTTGGGGGAGTTTTAGATTTATGTAACCCCTATCTGATGGCCTATTTATTTACAAAATGGATGGCCAAGATTCACTCATTAACTACCAAATCCAAGGGCCCTAATTTTTGTCACCTGTTACCCATACACCAAGTTAGGCTCATTCTACTAGCCTAAACTAACTCACACTTGATCATAGATTTATTTTAATGACCCATGTAACTTTTTATGGTCAAATTCTCTGGTTTGATCCTCCAAATGATATGGTCTAGGTTTTGCACCCTGAAATATGAATTTTCGTTTTCAATATTAGATTGCCCTGAATTTTTGCACCAAGTGTTCCTATGTATTCAGGAATATGTGGTTAAAATTTCAACCCATTCTGATATCATTTCGGTATATTTCTGGCCCCGACAGCTTGCATAGCCAGGCCGAAACCTGAAATTTCAGAATTGTCAAAATTACTATTTTTCAGTTCTTAGGGTGTATTTACATTATTTATATGGTACATATGAAATTTGGGAGAAATCAAAGATCTCTAGATCCCTCAATTGCTCGATCAAAGTTTTGGTCAACCCTAAGTAGATCCGTGAAATTTTTCTTTATTTGCCTGTTTAGAGACCTATTTAACCTCAGTTTCTCTTCAAATTATACCATTAGACTTTACTCAACATGTACTTTCATTTCTTAGTCTCAGGTCACACTGTCCGCTGGATCCCCTGTCTTAGGTTTTTCAATCCCGATACAATTACCCCTTCATACTTGCTACCGAGTTTTCTTGCCCTATTCAACTCCAATTTCTCCAAATTTAACCTAGGATAATTTTTCGTGTTTTGTAACTTAATATGTATGACAGATGAAAAAATTGGGGTATTACACTATCTATATCACATCTATATAAGAATTTTGACATTTATCATAAACATATATAATGCTCCACAAAAAATAATCAAACTTTTTTTATTTATTTAATGTAATGGCCCAAATACAGGGTTAGTCAAAAATAGTATTTTTCGATGGTAAATAGTAACACCGACTTAAATAATATTTTTCGGAGTCAAAAAATATTTTATTTGATCATTGAAAAGTGCATGTCAGCAGAAGTCCGTGGTTCAAATTTCGGATCAAAAGAAGCTCGTTTGGTCCTCGAAAAGGCATTAGGAAATTAAATTGTAATATGACTAGTAATAACTAATTTGACTGAACCATAAAATATGTTACGGACCTCAGAAAAATAACCTGAGAATATGAACGTACTCATATTAATGAGTAGAATTATATGGTAATGAAAATTTAATTTTTTTGTGACTTTAAAAAATTAGGTTATCGGACTGAGAAAAGTAAATCAGATCGAAAAATAGTCTCTGATTGACTCAAAAATATTTTTAGACCCTAATGAATATATTTTGAGAATTATAGAAGTATTTTTAGGAAGGTTTAAACTCAGGAAGTAAGAGAAAAATAATAATTTCGGTTTAAAGAGCAACCAATTGACCATAGGTTTGACCGAGGCTTTAAAAATAGCAAACAATTTTTAAAAATTGCAAGAAGTTCCAATTAGGCTCTAATTAGTATTTAGAATTATTTGATGGTGAAAAAATAATTTTACGGTAACACTGAAAAATTTGTTAATCGAACTAGTTTGAGTGAACCAGACCGAAAACGTACTCTGATTGAATTTAAAATTTTTATGTAAACTAATTTGAATATTTTAAGAATTATGGAATCACTTTTGGAAGAAGTTGAGCTTGTGAAGTGAGGAAAATAATTTTGGATTGCATAGTGGCATTTTGGGTTGGCCCAATTGGTTAGACCATGGTTTAGCCTATTTGAGGGGCCTATATAAGGTGAAAATATTTTAATTTGAGATAGACATTCAGTACAGTTTTCTCTTTTCTTCTTTCTCCTTGTCGTGAGTTTCATTCCTAAGAAACTCCATGGATTTTCTTCATTTTTATTCCATAGTTTCCACCAAATCAAGCCTCCCAAGCAAAGTTTAGCCCCTCTTTCCACTTATGGAAGCCTCTAGACTCTATTTGAAATGAAAAAGTGGAAAAAATGGATAAATAAGGTTATGGACCAAAAGTGAGGTAAGTGAAATTGGGTTCCATAATTTGATTTAATTGATTTTATAGGTAAATTTAAGATTGAAGATTATGATTATGTGAATTAATTGAATTAAAGAAGCATTTTGATGGATGTTTTCTTGATGTGTATGTTGGGCACTTTTGGACCTTATAAGGAGGAGGTTGTTTATGGCTTAAAGTAAAGAAAATGAAAATTTTAGAAGTGAAAATTAAGCTTATGAGGTAAGAGGATTCAATGTCCCTTAATTTTTAAAGGTTGATGTGGATATAAGGTTATGTATGTTGTGAAATTGTGTATATATTTCATGTTTAATTGAAATTAATGTTATAGGTATGTTAGAGGAGGTTAGAAATGGTGATTTAAGTGATTAAAATGAAAAGAAAATAAGAAGAGAAAGATGAGATAGGGTGGCTGCATGGGGTATAACAAGAGAAATTTGTGTATATTATTTGTATAAATGAGTGAACTAGGGTATAATAAGGTTTAATAGATAATAAATGTGAATTAAATATATAATTAGATAAATGAAGTTATAATAAAGCTTGATACATAATAAATGCAGGAAAAAGAATGTTGAAGAGTAGAGAAATTGAGTAGGTCGAGTGAAGTATAAAAAGAAATGAGTTATAATTGATTGATGAATGTAAATAAGATTTATTAGAACTTATTTGAGTACATTTTCAAGTTGTATATACATTATGTGTACAATGTAATTTGCTAAAGGATTACTTAGTGTTTATTGAAAGGTAAGTGTAGAAAACAAGTTAATTAGTGTATTAGATAATGAAATTAGTGATAAGGGAGGAAAGGATTAATTTAGAGTGGAAATTCAAGTTTGGCCGAATAGTATATTAGAATTTAATATTGTACCTTTTAACATTTAAGGGTATACAAGCAAATACATATGTTAGCTAGTATATACTTTAATAGAATACATGACTAAATGAAAAATAGTGGGACATAATACTTTAAAATGAAATTGTAATTATGGTTATGTAATTTAGTAACCTAAATATGAAATGAAATGGCAAGTGATTGCGTAGTCCAAAGTGTAAGTTCATAGAGTTAAGGATGTCTTGTGTTAAAGTCTGATAACCAAGTGAATAAGAATTATGAATAATCCTAAAATGTGAATGCATAGGTATGAAATGATAATTGTATTTTATTTAATATAAAAAAAGAACTAATGATGATTGAGGGCTTTTAAAATGAATTTAGACATGAAAAGACTTGTCCATAAATTTATCAAGAATTTATGGAATATGTATGAATATTTTCAAGTGTGAAATTGGATTATGTTTAATGTGAAAATGATGAATTATTGTGAAATAAGTCATAATTTGAGTGGAAATGATGAAGTATTGCAAGATAATTAATAAACTGTACAAAAGTAATGAAAAAGTGAAGTGACTGATCTACTAAAATGAGAAAGCAAATCAAAATGTTAATATGTGAAAAGTGAATTTTGCCCTTAGTAATGATTAGGCGATCGAAATCTAGTTCAGGATATGATTGGCTAGCCATGGGGACATCTATATCGTGATGTAAGTCATGGCGACTTGCTTTGCTATGGTATGACCGTAATGATCTTCCATAGTATATGTATTATCTATTCTGTTATGCTTTGTTATGTTCAATGATGAAATAGTCCTTTGGGGTTATTTCTTAGTCTGTATTGTGGACCCGTGGGGGTCCAACATCCCGTATATCATATCTAAAGATTTATGCCAGGATTTTACTAAGGGCATAATGGTAAAAGTGACTGAAAAATGCAAAAAGTAAAGTGAAAAATGAAGATTTGAATGAAAAATGACCTAAATGAAAGAAAATAAAAAGTTTAGGGTCAAAATGATAATTTTCCTAAATGATCAGTTTGATGGGTAAAAATGACAAAGTAGTGAACGAAAAGGGTAAAATGGTAAATTAGTAAGTAACAACTTAAAAAAATGAACTTTTGTAAATTTGAAGGAAAAATATGAAATTTTACAAGAAAATGTTAAAATAGCGACTAATTGGTAATTTGTATGCCGATTAATGAGTTTAGAATGAAAATGAGTACACTAATGGCAAAACTGTAAATAAGGCATAAAAATGATAATTTTGCAATTAATTAAAAGGAATTGATAAATTCAAGGATTAAAATGGCCAATGTGGAATGAATAAAATATAAAGGTTGTTTCCTGAGTGGAAATGGAACATAAGTGTACTTAATTGTAAAATATAAAAATAATTGATACTAAAATGAGAAAATAATATGTTAAGGATCAAGATTGCAATTTATATAATGAAAAGTATAAATGAGTGGTTTAATGTGTAAGTTAATGACCTAGTAGGAATCAATATGTAATATACCATAAAAAAATAATATATTTGTGATTAAATGATAGAATGAATGTTAAATAGGAAATTAAATGTGAAAGTAAAAATGAGTAGTGACATTAGTGTAAATAAGTGGTCACCATTGTAATTTAGTAAAAGTACAATGACCAAAATGTAATTTAGTAAATAAAATATTAATTGATGGACTAAATTGTGTACTTCTCGCCCTTAAGTAAAAAAAAAGTAAGGAATAAAATGAAAATTTAGAAATAGTATGGTCCACAAGTGTAATTTAAAAGTATAATGAGTATTATTAAAAAATGGGAAAAATAGTAATAGTTGTCAAGTGAAAGGTAGATTGTAAATTTATAGAATTTAAAAAGAGGACTTAATTAGGAATTGATCCTGACAAGATTAAAGGAAGATTATTCTACAAGATGGATTTAAATGTAATGAGTAAGTGAAATAAGTCTGAAAAGGTTAGTGCCATTAAGGATGAGAACATTATAGATAGTGTTGATGCATAGGTCAATGGTATCAGTATTAATAATAAGAATAGTAACAGTAATGTTAACTAGCAAAGCTACTATAATGTTAAAGAATTAATCAAAAGGGATTAATAAAGCATAGATAGATCATAGTAGTAATGAAAGAAATGATAGAAAAGTTGATCAGGAAAGTAAGTGATAGTATTGCTAAATAAGACCCTATCATTTAAATGTTAATGAATAAGAATGTGAGCATAGTAATAGCTAATTTCAGTAAGCGAAGAATAATCGAGGTAATGATATAAAAAAAGAAAAAGGTTAATGACGGTATAAATGAGAAACGAATAAGCTTGTGTACACCTGCACGTGATTGGATTGGAGAGTTTGGGATGTGTATTCTACCACTGGGCATTTTTAATGCTTAGTGCGTAGTTTTGTGACTACGTACAGGTTTTGAAGACGAAAAAATTTAGCAAATTTTGCAAATAGGCAAGAAAGATGATGGATGGCACAGACATGGCATGTATGTTATCATAAGGAATAGAAATGTAAGTGTTGATTATGGTTATATATATGTATAAGTACAAACTATATTTGAGTATTATATATGAACTGTTTTGTTATTATAGTGCTTGACTATTGATGATGTTTGACAAAAATATTTACTGGAATGTCCGATATAATGCATCGGGTAACTATGGCTTTGATGTGACATACGAGTTAAACGATCACCATACATATAATACAACATTATAAGGGTGTTACATTTAATATATATTCAAATAAAACCTAAACTTTATTTTATACATGTCATTCCATCAAAATACAATAAATAAATAAATAAAATATAAAAATAAAAAATTTCATCGATACATCTACCTTAAAGTAGTTTCTTCATTGCACTTCTTGGTAGATCCACCTAATCACCCCTTTTTCTGTCCAAAAAGATTTATATACCTACAAGCAGAAATAAAATCTACACACTTAGTAAAACTTAATAGTGATATCCACCAATCTTATTTTTTCATAATATATATGCATTCATAATAATTTAATTAAGCTAATAACTATAACAACAACAACATTATTTTAAGGAAAAGAAATAATTAAATTCTATGAGAAATTATATAATACATGCATAAATTAGATATTACTAAGTCTCATGCACTTAAATTTTTCTTTTCCCAATTCAAGCATATATTCTACCACTAGGTATATAATACACTAATTCATGCCATTCAATCATGCCTAAAAGTATTAAGATTTCAAATCACATAATCATGCATACATCAAATTGTTCAATTATTTATTTATTTATGACTATTGTCCAAATTTCTTAACTCGAATCAACTAGAGCAGGATACAAGAGATAACATGAGCGCTAGGCATATAAATGCGAGCATTTACATGTATAATTAATGGCAAACTTGCCACAATGTGAGCATTATTATGGATAATTACAACCTCTTACATGCACAATGTAAAGGCACATCCACCAAGACAATTAGAGTAATTAAATATCAAATAGTGTACCATTGCAAAATTTCATATGGCATGCCAATTATATTCGTACCCCCATTCCTAATGAACTTATTAGTAGCAATAATGGCTTATTATTTCATAATAAACACTTTATTATAATCTTACTTAATTCATATTAGCAAATTTCTCACATTTTCATAATGTTTAGCTTACACATTAACATGGGCATATCCGTGCTTATGAACCATTTCTCATAATTAATTTCATTTACATGCTATTTTGATTTCCAAGCATAATTATCAAACAATAATCACCTTCTATGTTCAATTCTCACCATTCATATAACCAAGTACATCTATGTATAGCATACATATCATTGCCAATCTCAAGACTCATTAATTCATATCATTAATCTTCAATAATAATTTTTCCATATACTAGTGTTACCAATAAATCCATAGTTTTCTACTCAAGCATTATTTTACATATGTTTATATAAGCATTATTTTACATAATAAATATAAACAATTTCCATAACTCTATATTACAACTCCTTTAAGCATAAAATATTCAAACCTAACAAACCAAGTTTCTACATTATCTCATATACTTTTTACAAGCTCTAATATATTAAAATTTCAAACTAAAACTTGTAGCACATTCTCATGGGAATTTGGCCATTATGCATCATAATATTGATAAATTATTCATTACATTTTAGAACAATTCAATTGTGTTTTTATCCTTACTTAGTTTTGTTTAGGTTTATTTTCTATTAGTTTGTATTTTTGTTCTGTTTATATGTGTTTGTCAGTAATTTATGTATTTTTGTAGGTATTCTAAGTTGTATTCAAAAGCAAAGGCTATTGAGGATTATATTGGATAAAGTTTGTGATTGTAGTCTAGCCACACTGTGTTGCTTGCTAACCATAGGTGTGGGAGAGCCTCAATTCCACATTCATGTTCCAAAAGCATGCCATGGGCATGGCAGTCCTACATTTGTATGTTTAAGCATGACATTCCATAGCAAGCCATAACCGTTTTACCATACAACATAGCCATGTTGTGTAGCTTCCTATGGCTACGTTATCATTAATTGTTCAGAGGTGATGACATTTATCCTTAGGTGTGTTTAGTAGAATTCCAAAAACCTAGCACCCATGGCTGTGTTGTAGCATTGGCTATGGTCTTATTACATCATAAAATTGGCTTTTAGCTATAACACCCTATATTCGGTAAGATGATTGAGCCGGATAAGAATGTTACAACAATTTTAGGTTACATAAATATATAAATAACAAAATGCCTTCTAAAAATCAGTAATACTCCAAATTAATATGATTCATTTTTATAGAATTTCGACAGAGTTTTTCCATAATTTTACTCATCCCCCAGCAAATAAATTATTTTATTACACTTCTAAAATCACATATTTACTTCAAAACTCTTAATCAAACTCAAATACAAGTTTTTTCCCACCTACAATGTAAATTGAACCATACGTTTCCAAGCAATTTACATCTCCATCAGCATTCAATACTTAATTCCATACACACACACACACATAAAATGTAACGCCCTAAAATTTTATCTGACATGATCAATATATTCTAGACTATAAATAGTAACATTGGAATGGCATTGTGTGTGATTTCATTAACATAATATAGTGAAATTTAAAAGTACTTAAGTGTTAAATGTACGCAGCCTAGAGAAATCTTAGGATAGGTGACCTATTGAAAAATTTGTGTTAAACATTAGATGAAATAATGTGAGTTAAATGGAGTCTAGTGATACAATTTGAGATGAAATTGAGTTTAAATAAGGCCTCAAAATAGACAATGAAAAATTTTCCCATACTATAAAAGGGTTGACCAAATATTGACCGGCCTGAAAATATTTCATATATACCTTCAAAAATTATTCTATTTGCCCAAATCTACTAGAAATAATCCCAATTAATATTTGAAAGTGAAAAATAATTTTTCTGATAGTGTTAGATTTTCAGGTTCTGTATCAACAAATTTTTTCGTCGAACCTGGAAGTATATCAAAACGACATCAGAATGATACAAAATTTTAAACACATCTTAATGGATATATTTATGTACTCTGAAAAATTTTCTATAGAATTTTTATGATGGAAACATTGAAATCTGAAAAAGGGTGAAAATTTGAGTTTTTGAACTGACAGAAAATATTTCGGTGCTCTAAAACCTATCGAAACGAACTCAGGTTTACCTAAAATTTTAAAAAAATTTAATTATAATATTTATTAATTTTTTGATTAATTTTTGTGGAAAAATAAATAAAGATGGATGAGCTAATAAGGATTCCATCCAAAACCACTCATGCCACCTTGAAAGATATCGTAACACTTTATAAAAGTTCTTTTTATTACCCTTATCCTATCGTGGACTTTCTCCTTAGTTATTGGTTTGTCAGGAAATCTTTCTTTCATCTTCTTCACAATGTTATCAATTGCATCACATGTAAAAGTGCCACTTACTCTATTGCCTTGTATATGCTCATGGTAAAAAGCATCAATTAACTCATCATCCATGACATTCGATCAACTACAAATGACATGTTGATCTAGAATGGACCTTTTTGGTATGTATATAATAAAGAAAATAAATATTCATAATATATAAAAAAACATAATGAAAACATTAAAACAAAAATGAAAGTCTTGATTCAATAATAACTAATACATGCCAAAAGTTACAATAAAATAGACAAATAACAAAGTTCCTCCATTTAAAATAGACAAATAAAAAAACTATCGATGATAATCATGCCACATATCTATTGCTATGCGATCACGGATCATTTCACATCTCCTAGTTTCCTCATTATTCTCCCTATCATTTTCATTTTCATCCCATTCATTATCAATATTTAAAATTTTTGCATCAACTTGACCTTCCAATTCTTCATATTGATCCACCTCTCAAATAATTATGCAAAATACAACATGCAAATATGATAAGCTTTTGTGACTCAAGACCGTATAAGGGCTCTGTTGAGCTTGCAATTATCGGAAAACGCTTCTTGAGAACACCAAATGCTATTTCAATTGCATTTCGCAAAGATGCATGTCAAAAATTAAATAATTCTCTAAAATTTTGGGATGAATATTCTTACAAGTGATACCACTCCCTTCTATAAGTTGTAATGAGTCCAAATCTCAACATGAAGCCACCATCAAGAACATAGTATTTTTCATCTGAAATTCTTAATGAATGTTCTCTACTTATTGCATATTTAATAATCTTAAAATCAGATGTTGTCCCTTCCCACTCAAGTAAAACATATGTAAATTTTAAATCAAATATGCATGCAACTAACACATTTTGGGTGGGATAGTCTTTCCTTCCACAGAATTTTGGTGCTTCTTGGGTAGAAACTTTAAATCATATATGTGTTCTATCAATTGCATTCACACAACCCTGACATTAAATTTAACAATTAATATGCAAACAGGCATTTTTGGAAGACAAAAATTGACTAAATTATTAACTTTGATCACCTTAAAATATGGATATAATCTATTACTACCAACAATTTCAAAGGGAACCTTAAATCCATCTGGTTATTTAATGAAATTTTCCTCCAACTCTAAAATGAACCTTAGTATAGTGTGAAAATAACAGCTTGTCTTACTGGATAGACGAAAAGCAAAAAATAACTCTCAATTTGTTACATTATGTTCTAATACATAAACATCTTAGCTACGAATTTATCAATTGTAACTCGAATTGTAGGTTTAAGACCACCCTCTCTAAGTAACAAATCACGTAATTTGGTAAAAGTTGAAGGGGTCATTCATATAAGGTGATGATAACGTTCCAACGAAAATAAATGGCTCATTGGATCATCTCTACCCCTTTCTCCTTCAACCCTTATATTATGCCTAACCGTATAATTATTCCTTTTACATTCACGCATATAAATGCAAAACCAAACTCGAACCAAACAAACTGCATAGGTTGCCATTGCACTTGCTTTTAATATTAATTTATTATCTGGATTAGTTTGATCAATCATCAATAACAAACATAATTTTAACACAAATAAATTAGCATAAATAGAACAATTTTCATGTGAATTAGCACAAACAACAAAATAACACATATACAAAATAACTAATAACATACAAAAAATAAACCTTAAAAGAGAAAAAAAATAAAAAATATATATATACTTTTTGCAAATCATACTTTGTAATGTGAGAAGTGAACCTAATCTGAAAATCATAAAATATAAAATAAAATTATAATAATAATTGTTAAAAAAAAGAAGAACAAAATACTGCTGCATATATGAATCAAACCAATTATAATATTTAATATAATATTTAATATTTAATAATATTTATTTAAATCATCCCAATTTCTTCCATGCATGTATGAATCAAACCAATTATAAGAAGAAGAAAAAACCACTTAAAGAAAAAAAAATAAAGATGAAAATCTCTAGAAGTCAACATATTTGATCCTGGTTTTGATATTACAGTCATTTCGTTATTCTAATCGAATTCCTAGTTTTTTTTAAATTATGTTAATATAGGAAATAGACTATTTATTATAATTTCTTAATAATAATATCATAAATTTCATTTAGACAAATTTATGATTACTCCTTTTCATATAAAGTAATTTTTCTTAGAAAATAATTAAAAAAAACGAGAGAGTATTTTAAATCTGAAACCTCTTCTTAAAGCTAGCATATTAATATTTATAGTTATAGAAATTAAATTCTAATTTATAGCATCATTGAACAAATTAATGGAAAATAATTTATAGGTGGAAAAAGAGAATTGAAATATAAATTGTTGAATTTTTATTCAATTTTGTTCTAATGAAATATAAATTCTAATTTATCCAAAAAAGTCCTGTTAATTAACCTGTGCAAAACATATGGCTCTAGACAATTCAATTAATTGGTTCCCTTACTCCCCTTTGTCTCCAAAAGTTTTTTCATTTATAGTGCACAACAAAACAAAAGGCAAAAGAAAGCCTTTCCAATTTATTTCCATATTGAGTAATTTTCCTCTAATTGTTCACCGGCCAAATGGCAAGCCTCTTATCCGAAAGAAAAAAAAAATCTAATCTGACCTAAACCAAAAATTATGGAAAATAATTGTAATAGGAAAATTGATAACATAAAGTGAAATAACATAATAATATTTATTAAAAAAAATAAAAAGAAGAAGAAGAAGAACCTATCACCATAGAAATGGATGAAATTAAAATCCAGCAGGAGTAATGGATGAAATAATAGAAATGGATGAAATGAAGTGCAGCAGGAGCAATGGAATAGTGGTGATTTATTACTAGGTAGATGCATAATTATAAAATTAATTATAATAAAAAGTAAAAATTTTAGGTTATAACCTCCCTGAAGAACTCATTTTATTTAAAATTTACTCTTATAATTTATCTTGAAAAAGTAGTATTTACTGCTTTAAGTTTATGGTTATCAACTCAAAATTTGAGGTGTTACATTAGCAGCTGTCTTCATTATATGAAAGGAGTCTTAATTTTAAGATAGATTTAGGTTAGTTTAGGTCGGGAATTTTTTTTTTCCTTTTGTTGTTCTTAGTAGTTCTTAAGTTAGTTTAAAGTAGATTTTAGTAAGATTTCATTTTCTTGTTATAATTTCTTAATTTGAGAGTAGATTTTAGGTTAGATTTTCCCTTAAAGGAATATTCAAGGAAGAAAAAGAAAGAACTTCAAGTTTTTCTTTCTCTCTCATCACACTTTGTAACTGATCCTAACTCTTATCTTTAATGTTATTTACTTTGATATTTCAGCTGTTCTCCTTTTGTTTTGGATTTTTCTAATCCATATATGCTTATATATTTGTCTCAATTAAATACAAATTTCAATTTATCTTTTATCTCCATTTTTGTTATTAAATGGATGAATAATTGTTATTATTGGGGTTATTGCTTGATGAGCGCCGAAATGGCTAGCTAATGTAATGGATTTGATATTGATGATTTTTTTATACATGTTTGATTAGTATTATGGCTTTGTTTGTGTTTCTTTCTATTGGTTAGGATGGTGGGTCAGGAACATATGTGTACTTTTATGCTTTTCATATCCCTTTATTGAGATCGACTTATTTAGATTGGGTGTTACCAAGAATGATGAATCAATCTAGACTTAGATAGGATTTGTCCATAACTCGCACTTATGCTAGCCTTCTTGGTTACTTAGAATTGGACTCGGGTTTTTTAGAATAACAGATTGGTAGAGGATGTTTATCCTTGGATAAGTTAATATAGTATTCTGTGTTTGTGGTTGATCCATGGTCATAATGCATCTAATGGAGGATATAATACCTTTAACAATTATCTTCTTCAATGATTGTTTGTAGCTTTTAATTATTATTTTATTTTATTTTAGTAGTTAGCCAAAATCTCTACTTAACCTACAATCTCTCAAATAATAATAATAAATTAAAGGATAATTATAACAATGGCCTTTCCTTATGGATTTGATATTTAGGTGATAAACTTTACTCCGAACTTTATTACTTGATCTCATGCGCTTGTGGAATATTTTGGTGATGTTAATTATCTTTTAATTCAATTACTATGAGGATTTTCTTTTTCTTTTAGTTTTGTCCTTTTTAGGAGATTATAATTCATAATCAGTAATGATGCAAGATAAGGATTTAGATAAGAAGTTGGTCCTTTTGAGAGCACAAATGATAGAATAAAGAAGAGAGATGTAGGAGATGCACCAATTTCATGCACCCTCTATCCCTAATAACTTACAGTTTTTTTAAGAATCCTGATGAATTTCTTTTCATTTGAATGTACCTCATAGTTATCATATAAACTCTAGTTGCATTGATGCTTTTTATAATTTTTGTGGACCTTAACCTACTTGTGAAAGCTCCTACACTTATGGTAGGAACCAACATATCAACTATAATTGTAATGAGAGTTCTTAATCTTGGATGCTTTTACAAGAACCAAAACAGTCTAAAGTGGAGTTATTATTGAACTACATATTAAAATAAAAAGAAAAGTTCAAAGTTCAAGAGGATAGTTAAAGGCTCAAGAGGAGATAATTCTAGCTCAAAAGGAGCTTATGAGAAATCAAGACTTGGATTTTAAAAAATTGGAATTTTAATTTGAACCTTTGATTGATTCTTCAATAATATAGAGCCATGAGGAAGTGCATTGTGATATGGAGTGTGTATAGTGTATGCTATGGAAATTAAGGAGAATGATATGCATAAGGAAATTGAAAAACCAATTTTTGCTAAAAACGTGTCTAGCATAAATATCGAAGAGTTTAAATCTTCTGTGAGGAATGCTTTTTCACCTTTTAAACAAGATCAGTTAGATTGTCAGGTTGGCTGAAGAGGTACGTGATATAAGCCAAAAGGAGCCAAACTTTCGTATCTTGCCTTACCATTTGCTAAAGTGTTTCTCTCATTCTATTGGAAAAATACATAATAAAGTATGATATGGAAACCCCTAATATTGTTTATGATAGAGAGAGTACGATTAACATGGAAGAGTTCAAAGTGGTTAAGGGATTAATAATCATTAAGGAAATTAGATATCAAACAAGAATTATACAAGTTAGTAAATGGTCATAGTGTTAGAGAGTATGCCCTAGAGCCCATGTAATAGGGATGTATTTCATATGTATGAGTTTATATTCTTAATAAAAGGCATCATTCATTTATTAATGCTATGTTTAAATACATGAGTTTGTAGATCTTAAATTAATAAATGAAATCCTAGATATTATGAACACATTGCAAAGGCAATCATGAAAGTGTTCATGATATGAGATGTCTATTGCATGCAAATGTGTTAATATCTAAATATCTCTAGTCATAGAATTAACAAGATAGGGCATTGTTAATTCGGACAGACTAGCACATGTTATGCTTCTTGAATGATTCAAATAGTGGTTCTTATAACTGTGATTATGGAAGATAATCAAAGCTAACATGTGGATGCTTGTTAGAAGAACAAGTTCATTGGAGACCTCAATAGAGAATCCTCACATGGATATTAAATCTATGTCAGTGAGGAATCTCTTCATAGCGGTTGTGCAAGTATCCTTAGACTTGAGATCACCAAAGTTATCTTAAGTAGCAAGTGGTATATTTTGACTCCATAACTGATTACTTCCAACTAGGAGTAAACATAGTTAGGAGATTGGGTATATCATGACCTACTTGAAGATAGTTGAGTGATTGAAAAAGGATTCACCATCCCAGATTTAATAAGGAAAGTTATCTCGCATGATTCTATAATTGCCTTGTTCAGAGAATCTCTAGCCAGAGTAATATGCCAAGATGGATAGAGATCTATGGAGGGCATTTTGGGAACAATGGTTAAATTAATAGAATATACATAATTATATTTATATGAGTTGACAAAAATCCATACTCAGAATCTAATTGAGATAAGAGTGGTGAAAGGAGTAATTGCACGGTAACTGTTTTTATGGAAGGGTATAGTCAAACCACTTGACTTTTCTGACATTTAGGTAGTCATGATGCCTAGCTAGAGGCCAATCATGACTTGTATAATAATGTATCAAGAACATGAGGATTAATAAAATGATTTAAAGGAGTTTAAATCATGTGAGTTTTGAATAGAACTCACAATTACATATTATACTGCTAATATAGATAGGAACCCAATAGGTCACACACATATAAAGAAAAAGGATAAAATGGTAAAATGATAAGGATAATAATATTTGATATTATTATGGGGATAGAGAAGTGAATAAGATAATAATTAATTAAAGAGTTTAATTAATTATGATCAAGTAAAATTATTCACAGAACTTTTCTGATATGCTATGTAAAATTGGATCTAATTGAAATAATGTATTTCATAATTGATTATTATTGAAATATAAGTGTTATAGGGCTGATATAATAATTAATAGATCCATTGGAAGAATTATAAAGGCCCAAAGAAGTGAAGTTGGCACAGAAGCCCTCCTGAAGAAGGGCCACACGTCAACTCCAAAACAGAAGGCCTTAGAGGCCTATTTCTTAGACCAAAATAAATTAAATATGTTACATAAGTGTTATGAAGCTTACATATTTAATTTGGTTGGATTTGAAATTCATTTGGATAATTAAATCCAAGTATATGTACAAATGGTCTAGTTTGTGGGTTTTGTGCGTAGTTTTTTGTGAAAGGGCTTAAATTGGATTTAATTGAGCCCAAATAATTATAAATAATTCCAAAAGTTCAATTAATAATTCACCAGAAATTTTAAAGATCCCAATCCCATTATGAAGTTGGATTTTTTAACCTAACTATAAAAATTCAAGTGATGGGGAATTAGGGTTAAAAGTGTGTGAACACTTAAGAAAAGTTTCTTCTCTTTTTCTCTCTACCCTAGCCGCCACTCCCAAAGCTAGCTTCTAGGGTTTTTGGCCAGCCCTTATTTTCTACCAATTGTTGGTTCATTCTATCATTCTATCACACACACACACTCTCTCTCTCTCTCTTAGTTATGGTTTGGAGAAAGGGAGCTAGGGTTTGTGAGCTAACATCAAAGGTAATGTTTTCCCTTAAAGATTTCTTCTTTCTTATCTTTTAATTTGTGATTTCTAGTGAGGGATTA
This sequence comes from Excoecaria agallocha, assembly GCA_037975025.1. Lineage (NCBI taxonomy): Eukaryota > Viridiplantae > Streptophyta > Magnoliopsida > Malpighiales > Euphorbiaceae > Excoecaria > Excoecaria agallocha. The sequence continues at coordinate 23,414,986 of CM075821.1, read as the reverse complement.
CAAGATCTTATTGTTGTCACCATGTGTACAAAGAAGAGAGAGAAGCTGATAGATCAAGTGAAGGAGAAGAAAGAAATTATGAGTAAAGGAGATGGATCAAGAGGATCAAAGAAAGAGTTGAAGCTTCAATGAGGTATGGGACTATTATGATGATTTTGTAAATGGAAGTGTTGTTGATAATTGTTGTCTGTAGATGAAATTAAAGGAATTAGGATTATGTTTTCTGGGCACGTAAATCGGGATGAAAATGGAAGACTATTGCTTAAGATGTCGAGTCGTGAACTCATTCACGAGTCGTGCACTTTTGCCTTATTTTTCCATCACAACTCATGATTCTGGACTTAGTTTCTATTGACTGGTGAATATCTTAACGAGTTGTGCATTTTTGTCCGACTCGTGAATGCCTTCACGAATTTTGCACTATTTGCCCCTAGGTCACTCGGGAACGTGCTATTCTTCTTTGGTTTCTGACTCGTGAATCCTTTCATGAGTCGTGCATTCTTGTTCGAGTCATGAGCCCCTTCACGAGTCGTAAAATTCAGCCTTTTTGCTTCACTCGTGAGCCCCTTCGAGAGTCATGAAATTCAAAATTTTTGCTTCACTCATGAGCCCCTTCACGAGTTGTGAACTTCACCCTTTCTCTTCACTCATGAATCCCTTCACGAGTCGTGAATTTATTCCTTTGGCATGCACAGCCACTTGTGGCCTTTCCTTCTCTCCTTGTACGGACAAGTAAGGCCTATTGATGTACATGATTTCTCCACTCCTTTTTATGGCCTTATATACTTCTTGATTCTTCCAAGCCAGTTCTCATCCAAGATTAAGCCATGTAATAAGATATTGAAGACAATATTATATGGTCCATAAGATTATTAAGCGAACAAGAGTTGAGGTGAATTGACTATAATAAGTAAAAAAAATCGATGATACAAAGTTAATAAGTGATAATTGTTATGTAAGTTGATATCAATGGATTAATAGACCATGAAACTCTCTCTCTCTCTCTAATGATAAAGTCCATAAAGATATGGTTTAGAAAAGCATGAATATAAGATGGAGTATTATAGAAATTTAAAGATATAAATGCTATTATAAGGGGAAAAGGATGGAACTAAGTTGTAAGTTATCCAAAGTCACCTATAAGGTGAATAAAACATTATCACTTAATTGGAGAACCCTCTATATATATTCATATAGTAAAGTGAAAAGTTTTAGGATAATAAACCTATAAGTTATGATAAGGAGTCCACTTGAACTTTAAATTAGAGGGTCTTAAGAATGGCAATGCTAATATGAATTATGTGCTAAAATGTATTTTAGTGGCTAACGAACACTGAGACAAGAAGAGTTAAAAGAGGTAATCTAGTAACCTTAAATTAATAAGCTAAATATCATGATCTATAAGTTGGCATGCGGTTTGAACACTGATAATTAAAGGATTTTGGCTCAAATATGGCATACCAATGTTCCTTGGTAACGACATGAAAATATTATGACACAGTCTAGTAACCTTAAGAGGATGGTTGTAAAGTCACATGTCTAAGCTAAGAAATAGGAAATACTATGTAACACTTAATTATAAAACTATAGAAGTTTGATTATGCTTCAAGTCATACCGAGGATTAATCATTAGCCTTGATATAAAGGAATGTACTTACCTAGTTGCCTTATGCCTTATGGGGGTAAACACGAGATGAAATAATCTTACATAACTTACCTGGGTATAATATGTTATATGATGAAAGAGTATTAGTAAGATGAATGATGCATGTATGATCTTTTTAGGAGAGATAACCTGTTGTGCATGATCTAATAGAGTATAAAAGTAAACTAACGAGTTAATTAAGAACGAATGTTGATCGTAGGATGAAAATAATTGTTCATCTAATTATATTGATCATAGATGTTTAAATGTTGTTCACGTAATTTTGTACCGATATGAATAACTATGATATTGTTTGGAAGCCACTTACAGCAAACAGCAACAAGGTACGTCTTTGAGAATTGTTAATGAAATACATAAGTACGGTACCCTATTGTTGATGTATCTATGCGATGATAAGTAGTGTGACTCAGTATGTGAACAAATGTGAATAACAAAGCATGTATTGCTATGATTCAAATTATAATTACCTGTATATATATATATATATATATATATATATATGGACATGCATATAATACTATGAGGTTTCTTAGTTGCAAAAACTATACTTTTATAATCTCCTCATTAACTTCATGCTTAGTATCAAGTATGATGGGATGGATTGACTAAAGTAATAACCTATTGTGTTTGCATTACTATGTAATCCACTACGATATGTATGAATGATGTTGATACAACTATGTGATGACATGACTAGCATCCAAGTGTATTGGAGCCTAAAGCTCAACATTGATGTATGATAAGAACGATATGCATTCTTTATGAATTGTGGCTTGAAGCCAAATGATATATATTAAGTAACGAAGAATATGATGAATCAAAGATGTTCTTAAAGGGTTAAGCCTGTGGGTCTTAGTTCAGTTTTGGATTAGATAGGCATGCCTAGAGGGATACAGTCGTAGCTGCCATAGTTGACCCCGTTTGGGTCTTGTTCCTTAATGGAACCATTGTTCGACCCCGTTTGGGTCCATCATTTGTCCCTTGCTGGAATCATTATTTGATCCTATTTGGGTCCATTGTTTGATATCTTCGGATATCCATAGTTTGATACCTTCAAGTATCTATTGCTCCTGATATTCACCTTTTGAACTAGTACTTAGGCAGGCTATTAATGATGATAAAATGTATACAAGATAAAAGAACAACATGCACTAATTGCCCCACTTATGTAATGTAAGCATGATGAATGACCTATTGTTTTGATTGTCTTAAATCCCTTTCGACTATAAACTGTTTTTATGAAATGAAATGTTATGTTTCGTATTACATGATTGAGATGTCCCACATTATTAAAGAGGGTTCTCGTGTGAGTGCCAGTGTGAGTTGATTTCGCCGATGGGAATTCCACGGAGAATATATGGACCCTAAAGTGTACAATATGGTACTAGAAGTTATATGGACTGTAACATGTACATTAAATTTCATGTATTCTATTTTATGGAAATGCATACATGTGACATGGAGACGTTGTCTGGTAATTATAATAAGTAATGCTTGTTCCTTGTGATCGCATTCAACCCTCGTTATTCTGTTTGTTTATGTATAAATGTTTACACGCATTAATGCATAATGATAACATTAGTTTAATCGGGTGCAATGCATGACATGAAATGATGTTGTAAGAAAATTAAGTTACCATGCTAAGGTGACATGAAGGATATAAAGTTTATGACTCTAATATGGGAATTGTATGATATATGTGAAGTAACCATGCCTACATAGATTACTTGTAGATGCTATACAACTTAAGTATGCCCTGATACTATGAATTAATGTCGAATACCTATCTTATGTGCACAATGTAACCTAATGCATCAAGTGGGAAAAATTTATGCTATTAATAACTATGATTTCTATACTCATGAATAAAAGGACTATAAGATGCCTGATTTACACTAATGTATAAAGAAAATGATAAGTCAATGGATAAAATGATGAATGGATAAGTTTTCAGGAAATGAGTCACATAATGCATTAGATTAATGTGAACATGATATTCATTAGTAAGGTTTGAGGACTCCTCCCTGATTTTCATTGAGATATAACCATTATGTTAGACTCATATGTTTCCTATGATATGGTGAAAGTTTCAGATATACTCTAATTATAAGAAGTTATCTATAGAGTTATGTTCTCCACTAAGCTTTATATCTTAGTATGGGTTTATTTATTCGTGTAGGTTTCAAGATAAGCTCCGGAGGATCTGGCACGATGTAGTTGCCTTGAGGATTTCAGGATACTTAAAGGCCATTTATGTTATCATTATTTATCCATAAGTTTGATTTATTTTTATTATGGCATGTAATTATGGGCTATCTTATTATTATTATTATTATTATTATTATTATTATTATTATTTCTGCCTGAGCTTTACTAGGTTTATGATGATGATGATGATGATTGATGATTATCCATGGTCAGTGGATTAGGGTGTTACAGTTAGTGGTATCAGAGCCTAGTTTAGTCTTTTATGGGCAATAAGGAATTAAGAAATTGTTTTGGAAGATTAAGATGATATTGGTCTAGACCATGGTGTTATTGTTATTGGCATACATTTTGATGATTATGTTAGGTGTTTGACCTATGATTGATATATATTAGACCATTAGCAAGATTTTGGCAGAGATTGTGAGATGATATCTGATTAATTGTCAATGTCTCTCACCTCCTGCTAGTGAAAGTGTTTAAATGCCTTAATGTTTTATGATTGAAGTTGTAACACCCAGTACTCGGGCAGTTAAAAGACCCGAACATCGGATGCCACACACGGATTTGGGTCACTTTAAGGGGGGTCAAATCTAGGGTTTGACTAATTTTAATAACCTTATTACTTTAACGTACTATTTATTTTTATAAAAATTCGACAGAGTCTCCCCAAATTATTGGCAACTTCATGTGAAAAAAAGTATAAACACATGCTCAGATTATATAACTACTTTCACAAACTCAAGTGATTTATCACAACTTACATAGTCAGGTCAAAACAACCACTCAATTTACTATAATCAGGAATAGTTACTCATATATACAATTATACGTTTTTAAGATTACGCTATAAAAAAATCAGTGTACATATTAAAATGTGCATAGCTATATGAATATAATTTGGTTCGGACTCGAGATATCAACTCTCAAGCTTCCCACGTATCCCATTTAGGGAATCAGAACCACGTAGTTCTTCAATCCCGAGACTCAACATAATACTTTAAATAAGTAAACATTAAATCTGATTTAGGCAAGAATGTCACATATCACTTTTTAAAACACTTACAAATACATAATTATATTGTACACAATCCTAATTACACCATATTATTCCAGATTGTGTAACACACAGTTAATCACAATACGAATATATATATTCAATACCAATCAGTCCCAATAATAATTAGTTGTAATTAATCACAATTCAAATTAATTACAGTACAAATTCTATAAATTGTTTATTAATATTTGGTAAATTACTTACGTCAACCTTTATTTCTTTATTTAATTCCAATATTTTCCCCTAGTATATCAATTGGAATTTGTACCGAGTTGAACAAACAGAATTTAAACACGGGACCGAGTTCTCAGAACCATACGGCCCACCATTTAATACATACATATTTATACACACTTGTGGACCGAGCTCTCGGAGCCATCCATTCCATCAAGGCATGATACTTATGGACCGAGCTCTTGGAGCCATCTAGCCCATATATATGTATACTCTTATGGACTGAGCTCTCAGAGCCATTCAGTCCACAACTCATTTTAATCACTTTTACCGGAAGAGCTCTCGGAGCCATTCAATTCGGTAATACATATCAAGAAGTAATACTTATGGACCGAGCTCTCGGAGCCATCTAGTCCATAATTTAATGTATACATATTTATATACACTTGTGGACCGAGCTCTCGGAGCCATCCAATCCATAACTCATTTTAATTACATCTATCGAAAAGAGCTCTCGGAGCCATCCAATCTGGTAATACATATCAATACGTAATACTTATGGATCGAGCTCTCGGAGCCATCCAACCCATCAAGGTGTGATACTTATGGACCGAGCTCTCAGAGCCATCCAGCCCATATATACGGATACTCTTATGGACTGAACTCTCAGAGCCATTCAATCCACAACTCATTTTAATCACTTTTACCAGAAGAGCTCTCGGAGCCATTCAATCTGGTAATACATATCAAGATGCAGTATTGCTAGCTTTCACTAATTGGCATGCCAACCTTATTCTATTTCTCTAATTTCTTGTCTAACTTGACTAAGGGCAAACATAAAATCATTAAATTAAATAGATTGTATCATATATATATGTCAGCAGTACTTATTTTCCATATCTATTGTTTTATCGTCATAAAGTAGGGCATCACCAAATTTAGCCATATGTCATACGTTGCATTATTTGTATCAAGCAATAAAGGTAAACAATGCATACTTATATATGGTTATCGACCATCTTAATTACTTACACAGATTAATTTAATTCACGTAGCCATCCCTTTATATATATATAAAAGTGTTTGTAGATGTATGTATACATTCATCATAGTCTGAGTATATAACCCAACCTAATCTAAGCAATTGTTATCAAGGGATTATTTAAATCCAAATATACGTGCTTATTTCTATAAAAACTATATGGTCTAGCATCATATCGTTTCATTATAATCACAAAGTTTCGAGAAGACGGTGCCATATAACAACTAAAGAGCCCAATAGGAACAATCCACATATGTTAATCTCACACCAATTTATGTAAATAATCTAAATTTTTTATTGAATAAAATTTAACAAAGTAAATCTCGCAGTCTAGTGCTTAATCCTAAATTTAACTAATTTTCTTTCTTTAACATTGAATCATATACTTATCCCATTTGTCATACATATATAATCAATTCCCTATATTTCGTATTTAATACCTACTTGATGCTTTCTAACTCTAAATCTTTGTATTCATAATTATATACCTTAATTAATTTCTTATTTTTGCCAGGAGTCTATCATTAATTCCAATCAGTCAATTCAACTAAATATAAGAAGGATTTAGTCTTTAGTTACTACACCTAATCAAATTTATAAACCACAACTGTTAAATAATATGATGTTAGCTTACCGAACTGAAATTCCGTTGATTTAAACCCTTTTGTTTGTTAGCACACTAAGGCTAAACTAAATTATTTCCTTTACTTTAGGTTGCCTGCTTAATTTATCTTTAAAAAAAATTAATTAATTTCTAGGTTTTAGTATTATTAATCAAAACATTAACATCCAAAATTTAATATTAAATAAGTAAAACTCAAACAACAAATATACTAAACAAACACCATCCACACAACAATAAACATTTAATGAAAAAAACTAAACAACCTTAAAATATTTATTTTAAGAACCAAATCCACAAAGGTAATTTTGATAGTCACTTACCTATTTTTTGGCATTTTTTCTCTTCATTTCTATTAATCACGAGCTCACTGGAGGCTCTTCGGAGCCTGGCCGAAGCTTCGTCGGAGTATGCTGATACTGCCATCGTGGAGATCGGAGCCTCAGGAGGTTGCTTTCGGTGGTCACGCACCTACCTATGCTGCCATTTAGTTGGAGGCTGTCATAGAACCCCCAGCCCCCTTATTTCCCGATCCGTTCATGGCCGGCGACTGGAGGCGAATGGTGGTGGTCGGGGCAAACACCTCATCCCTGGAATTCATCGGCTCTACTGATCTCACCGGTGGTGGCCGTATGACACCAAAAAAGGGAAGATAGCCTTCGATTGTGGAAGAGAAGTCGGGGCTATTGGGAGGTAACCCGCAATGCCACAGGGAAGGAGATGGTGGCTTGGCTGATCGGCGATCATAGATGATGGTAGCGGGGTCATCACCGGCGGTCTGCATTATCGGTTGGTGATAAGACCACACCGTTTTCCCCCTTCTTCTCTCCCCGATCTCCCCCAGTTCCTTTTTTTTTCTAGAAGTTCCTAGACTCAAGAGAGTTTATCTCTTATTAATAATAATATTATTATTATTATCATTACTATTGTTATTAGTCAAAATATTAAATCTTATTATTTTAGTGATTTTGATGCCATCATATATTTATTTGTCTTAATTCTTTGTTATAAATTCTTAAATTTTATGTTAAATTAAATTTACAAATTTTAACATCTTGAAATTATACAACTTAGGTTATATTTTTAAACAAGTCAACCCTTGTAACCAGTATCAAAAAAATATTGTACACATGCGTTAAAAATACTCTCACGAAATTTCAAATTTTTGGGGCGTTACAATTCTCCCCCTCAAAAAAATTTTCGTTCTCGAAATTTATCGAGCTGAAGGAATAAATTACAAATATATCCATTTAAACCATCATCATCATGGTGAAGTTTGTTATCACCAGCTAGACTATTATACGAACTACCAACAACAACATGATTCAATTGCCAAAGGAATTCTTTAGTTGCTCTAATCTGTCAGCATTAGTTGTTACTTGTCCATAATCTCAATCAAATTTCCTTATCCGGTTGGTTAGCTCCCATTGGTATTTTAAAATATCTCTGTTTACTTCTAAATCTCATATGACACTACATTTTTTTAGTTTATCTTCCGTTGTGTTGTTTTTAAGAAACCCCAAAGCATTTTAGCTAGTTTAATTAGCACAATTTTTGTTCGACCACTCCATACTAAACATCATTCGTACCATTCGTCAAAAACAAACTTTTGGACACTAAAAGATGATTTTATTTCACCATTCTTGATACCCTCGCAAATCTTCTTAATCAATTTAATATTCTCAATGCAAGATTACAATTAGCATAACTGTGTCCTTGCATCCTATGAAGATCACCATCATTTGTCAATGATAATGCTTCATGTATAAGTTGTGAGAGCAGTGGGAGAATATGTATACACGTCACTTTTTACTTGTTGTAATACAAAATATTCAGGATCAATAGATTTTGGCTCCATATCATATGAGAATCAAGATTTAATAGTTTAACCCTTTAGGAGGAAGTGTTATATTGATGCAACCCCTAAATCAGTAAGAATTTCAAATCTAATCAATGAATGTAGAAGACGTTGCTTTTCCTCATTTCCAGTCAACTGCTTCTTTCGATGTATTGTATTCATGAAACTCCTCTTTCTGTGTTTAAAATAGTCCTTTGACAATTAAAGACAACTATAATAAATCATAGCAGCACTTTCAAGATCATTATCCCATATTACTTTCACAAATATAGCCTTATATAGATTTCAATTAACTATCGATCACGAGTATTATCAAAATATCATTCCGATATTAATCCTGTCGTTGTATTAGAGAAACTCTAATCACAAAGTTAACCAAAATATTAACAATGAACAATATTTTCTTGCTTAAATCTATTCAAGCAAGTGAAATTTTATCCTTATATCACTCTTATTTGAAAATGGATTCATTCTTGAGTCACATTTCTTCTTAACATTTATTTTAGCCTGTACACACACTATTCTTGCATGTACACTTACATTTCTTCACTTACTTTCGTTAATGTCTACTCATTCAATTAATTTTATTTAACATCATCCTTCTATTCCTCTATACATATATCACATCCTTACTTTAATGCACTCATTTAATAACCCGTCAGGTTCCTTTTATTTGGAGCATATGCACGATTTTTTTTATGTTATCATGAGTGGTCAAATGATGCAAATGTTATGCATGTAATGTCATGTAAATGCACATATCAAGTAATGATAATGCATATCACCCATCCCCAGGTTGAAATATTCAAATAATTGCCTCAAATATCAGGAATTACTAACAGGTAAACAGAGTGCACAACCTCTATCTTAACTAAGTTCTATTGTCTTATGCCCAGAAATACCTAAACAAGGCTCTGATACCACTAAATGTAACACCCAGTACTCGGCCAGTTAAAAGACCCGAACATCGGCTACCACACACGAATTTGGGTCACTTTAAGGAGGGTCAAATCTAGGGTTTGACTAATTTTAATAACCTTATTACTTTAACGTACTATTTATTTTTATAAAAATTCGACAGAGTCTCCCCAAATTATTGGCAACTTTCGGTGGAAAAAAGTATAAACACATGCTGAGATTATATAACTACTTTCACAAACTCAAGTGATTTATCACAACTTACATAGTCAGCTTTAAAACAACCACTCAATTTACTATAATCAGGAATAGTTACTCATATATATAATTATACGTTTATAAGATAACGCCATAAAAAAATCAATGTACATATTAAAATGTTCATAGCTATATGAATATAATTTGGTTCGGACTTGAGATATCGACTCTCAAGCTTCCCACGTATCCCATTTAGGGAATCAGAATCACGTAGTTCTCCAATCCCGAGACTCAACATAATACTTTAAATAAGTAAACATTAAATTTGGTTTAGGCAAGAATGTCACATATCACTTTTTTAAACACTTATAGATACATAATTATATTGTACACATTCCTAATTACACCATATTATTCCAGATTGTGTAACACATAGTTAATCACAATACGAATATATGTATTCAATACCAATCAGTCCCAATCATAATTAGTTGTAATTAATCACAATTCAAATTCTATAAACTATTTATTAATATTTGATAAATTACTTACGTCAACCTTTATTTCTTTATTTATTTCCAATATTTGCCCCTAGTATATCAATTGGAATTTGTACCGAGTTGAACAAACAAAATTTAAACATGGTACCAAGTTCTCAGAACCATACGGCCCACCATTTAATACATACATATTTATACACACTTGTGGACTGAGCTCTCGGAGCCATCCAGCCCATCAAGGCGTGATACTTATGGACCGAGCTCTCGGAGCCATCCAACCCATATATATGTATACTCTTGTGGACTGAGCTCTCGGAGCCATTCAGTCCATAACTCATTTTAATCACTTTTATCGGAAGAGCTCTTGAAGCCATTCAATCCGATAATACATATCAAGACGTAATACTTATGGACCAAGCTCTCGGAGCCATCCAGTCCATAATTTAATGTATACATATTTATATACACTTGTGGATCGAGCTCTCGGAGCCATCCAGTCCATAACTCATTTTAATTACATCTACCAAAAAGAGCTCTTGGAGCCATCTAATCTGGTAATACATATCAAGACGTAATACTTATGGACCGAGCTCTCGGAACCATCTTGCCCATCAAGGCGTGATACTTATGGACCAAGCTCTCGGAGCCATCCAGCCCATATATATGTATACTCTTGTGGACTGAGCTCTTGGAGCCTTTCAATCCACAACTCATTTTAATCACTTTTACCAGAAGAGCTCTCGGAGCCATTCAATCCGGTAATACATATCAAGATGCAGTATTGCTAGCTTTCAATAATTGCCATGCCAACCTTGTTCTATTTCTCTAATTTCCTGTCTAATTTGACTAAGGGCAAACATAAAATCATTAAATTAAATAGATTGTATCATATATATATATGTCAGCAGTACTTATTTTCCATATCTATTGTTTTATCGTCATAAAGCAGGGCATCACCAAATTTAGCCATATGTCATACGTTGCATTATTTGTATCAAGCAATAAAGGTAAATTATGCATACTTATATATGGTTATCGACCATCTTAATTACTTACACAGATTAATCTAATTCACGTAGCCATCCCTTTATATATATAAAAAAGTGTTTGTAGATGTATGTATACATTCATCATAGTCTGAGTATATAACCCAACCTAATCTAAGCAATTGTTATCAAGGGATTATTTAAATCAAAATATACGCGCTTATTTCTATAAAAACTATATGGTCTAGCAACATATCGTTTCATTATAATCACAACATTTCAAGAAGACGACGCCATATAACAACTAAAGAGCCCAATAGGAACAATCCACATCTGTTAACCTCACACCAATTTATGTAAATAATCTAAATTGTGTACTGAATAAAATTTAACGAAGTAAATCTCGCAATCTAGTGCTTAATCCTAAATTTAACTAATTTGCTTTCTTTAACATTGAATCATATACTTATCCCATTTGTCATACATATATAATTAATTCCCTATATTTCGTATTTAATACCTACTTGATGCTTTCTAACTCTAAATCTTTGTATTCATAATTATATACCTTAATTAATTTCTTATTTTTGTCGGGAGTCTATCATTAATTCCAGTCAGTCAATTCAACTAAATATAAGAAGGATTTAGTCTTTGGTTACTGCACCTAATCCAATTTATAAACCACATCTATTAAATAATACGAAGTTAGTTTACCGAACTAAAATTCCGTTTATTTAAACCCTTTTGTTTGTTAGCACACTAAGGATAAACTAAATTATTTCCTTTACTTTAGGTTGCCTGCTTAATTTATCTTTAAAAAATAGTTAATTAATTTCTAGGTTTTAGTATTATTAATCAAAACATTAACATCCAAAATTTAATATTAAATAAGTAAAACTCAATTAACAAATATACTATACAAACACCATCCACACAACAATAAACATTTAATGAAAAAAACTAAACAACCTTAAAATATTTATTTTAAGAACCAAATCCCCAAAGGTAATTTTGATAGTCACTTACCTATTTTTTTGCATTTTTTTCTCTTCATTTCTGTTAATCACGAGCTCACCAGAGGCTTATCGGAGCTTCGTCGGAGTATGCTGATACTGCTGTCTTGGAGATCGGAGCCTCAAAAGGTTGCTTCCGATGGTCATGCACCTACCCATACTGTCGTTTAGTCAGAGGCTGTCATAGAACCCCCAGTCCCCTTATTTCCCGATCCGTTCATGGCCGGCGACTGGAGGCGAATGGTAGTGGTCGAGGCAAGCACCTCATCCCTGGAATTCGTCGATGCTACTAATCTCACTGGTGGTGGCCGTATGACACCGAAAAAAGGGAAGATAGCCTCCGATCGTGGAAAAGAAGTCGAGGCTGTTGGGAGGTAACCCGCAACGCCACAGGGAAGGAGACGGTGGCTTGGCTGACTGGCGATCGGAGATGATGGCAGTGGGGTCATCACTGACGGTCTGCATCATCGGTCGACGGCAAGACCACACCATTTTCTCCCTTCTTCTCTCCCCGATCTCCCTCAGTTCCTTTTTTTTCTAAAATTTTCTAGACTCAAGAGAGTTTATCTCTTATTAATAATATTATTATTATTATCATTACTATTGTTATTAGTCAAAATATTAAATCTTATTATTTTAGTGATTTTAATGCCATCATACATTTATTTGTCTTAATTCTTTGTTATAAATTCTTAAATTTTATGTTAAATTAAATTTACAAATTTTAACATCTTGAAATTATACAACTTAGGTTATATTTTTAAACAAGTCAGCCCTTGTAACCAGTATCAAAAAAATATTGTACACACGCATTAAAAATACTCTTATGAAATTTCAAATTTTTGGGGCGTTACAGAAGTATAGTGTAAGATTGATTATAAGTATGTCCGGATTATTTATTAAGATGGTTGAGGAAAAGTTCATATGAATAAAAGAGAACTTGATCTTTGGCATAGATGATGATGCAAGATGTTAAGGTAATTTAGATACTTAGGATAAGAAATACGAGCATAAGAGTATCTAGAAATCGGAGATAGATACCAATGATTATAGATGGATGAGTTCATTATAGATATAGAGAATGCTTATGGTTATAGTTCTTTATAGCTAAAGCACAGTTAAGAATTGCTAGCAATAAAGATAAAGATTACCAATTTTGAATTTTGAGGATGAAATTCTTTTAAAGAGAAGTGATTTGTAAGGACCCAATCATGACCCTAATCGGATTATTGTTAATTAATGAGGACTATCGTTAGTTAAAGCAAAATTAAATTATTTTACAATTATCAAGATTAAGTCTCGAGAGGGGTATTTTGGGTAATTTTAGCATGTAAGAATATGAATTAAGTTAAATTATAATTAAAGAAAAGGATACAATTGAAGTGAATTAGAAAGTTTTGGGGTTAAGTTGGAAGAAATTGAAATAATGGGGGTCTAATTGTGCTTAGGGGCATTATGAAAATTTTCTTAGGAGGATATTTTTCCCACTCATTTATTTTGGGATTCTTGGAGAGTTAAGGGGATCAGCATTCTCTCTCTCTCTCTCTCTCTCGATTATGGTTTGGAGAAAGGGAGCTACGGTTTGTGAGCTAACATCAAAGGTAATGTTTTCCCTTGAAGATTTCTTATTTCTTTTCTTTTAATTTGTGATTTCTAGTGAGGGACTATGAGATCTTATTGTTATCACCATATGTAAGAAGAAGAGAGAGAAGCAGATAGATCAAGTGAAAGAGAAGAAAGAAATTATGAGCAAAGGAGATGGATCAAGAGGATCAAAGAAAGAGTTGAAGCTTTAATGAGGTATGGGATTATTATGATGATTTTGTGAATAGGAGTGTTGTTGATAATTGTTGTCCGTAGATGAAATTAAAGGAATTAGGGTTATGTTTTCTAGGTACGTAAATCGGGATGAAAATGGAAGACTATTGCTTAAGATTTCGAGTCTTGAACTCTTTCACAAGTCGTGCACTTTTGCCTTATTTTTCCCTTATGACTCGTGATTCATGACTTGGTTTTCTGTTGACTCGTGAATATCTTCACTAGTCGTGCATTCTTGTTCGACTCATGAATGCCTTCACGAGTCGTGCACTATTTGCCCCTGGATTACTCGTGAGCATGCTATTCTTCTTTGGTTTCTGACTCGTGAATCCCTTCATGAGTCATGCATTCTTGTTCGAGTCGTGAGCCCCTTCACGAGTTGTAAAATTCAGCCTTTTTGCTTCACTTGTGAGCCCCTTCACGAGTCATGAAATTCAGCCTTTTTGCTTCACTCGTGAACCCCTTCATAAGTCGTGAACTTCACCCTTTTTCTTCACTCATGAATCCCTTCACGAGTTGTGAATTTATTCCTTTGGCATGCACAACCACTTATGGCCTTTCCTCCTCTTCTTGCACGGCCAAGTAAGGCCTATTGATGTATATGATTTCTCCACTTCTTTTTATGGCCATATGTACTCCTTGATTCTTCCAAGCCAGTTCTAATACAAGATTAAGCCATGTAATATGATATTGAAGACAATATTATATGGTCCATAAGATTATTAAGCGAACAAGACTTTAGGTGAATTGACTATAATAAGTAAAAAAAACCGATGATACAAAGTTAGTAAGTGATAATTGTTATGTAATTTGATATCAATGGATTAATAGACCATGAAACTCTCTCTCTAATGATAAAGTCCGTAAAGATATAGTTTAGAAAAACATGAATATAAGATGGAGTATTATAGAAATTTAAAGATATAAATGCTATTATAAGGGGAAGAGGATGGAACTAAGTTGTAAGCTATCCAAAGTCACCTATAAGGCAAATAAAACATGATCACTTAATTGGAGAACCCTCTATATATAGTCGTATAGTAAAGTGAAAAGTTTTAGGATAATAAACCTATAAGTTATGATAAGGAGCCCACTTGAACTATAAATTAGAGGGTCTTAAGAATGCCAATGCTAATATGAATTATGTGATAAAATGTATTTTAGTGGCTAATGAACACTGAGACAAGAAGAGTTAAAAGAGGTAATATAGTAACCTTAAATTAATAAGCTAAATATCGTGATCTATAAGTTGGTATGCGGTTTGAACCCTGACAAGTAAAGGGTTTTGGCTCAAATGTGGCATACCAATGTTCCTTGGTAATGACATGAAAATATTATGACACAGTCTAGTAACCATAAAAGGATGGTTGTAAAGCCATATGTCTAAGCTAAGAAATAGGGAATACTATGTCACACTTAATTATAAAACTATAGAAGTTTAATTATGCTTCAAGTCATAATAAGGATTAATGATTAGCCTTGATATAAAGGAATATACTTACCTAGTTGCCCTATACCCTATGGGGGTAAACACGAGATGAAATAATCTTACATAACTTACCTGGGTATAATATGTTATATGATGAAAGAGTATTAGTAAGATGAATGAAGCATGTATGATCTTTTTAGGAGAGATAACCTGTTGTGCATGATCTAATATACTATAAAAGTAAACTGAAGAGTTAATTAAGAACGAATGTTGATCATATGATGAAAATAATTGTTCATCTAATTATATTAATCATAGATGTTTAAATGTTGTTCAAGTAATTATGTACTGATATGAATAACTATGATATTGTATGGAAGCCACTTATAACAAACAGCAGCAAGGTACATCTTTGAGAACTGTTAATGAAATACGTAACTGTGGTGCCCTATTGTTGATGTATCTATGCAATGATAAGTAGTCTGACTCAGTATGTGAACAAATGTGAATAACAAAGCATGTATTGCTATGATTCAATTTGTAATATATATGGACATGCATATAATACTATGAGGATTCTTAGTTGCAAAAACTATACTTTTATAATCACCTTATTAACTTTATGCCTAGTGTCAATTATGATGAGATGGATCAATGAAAGTAATAACCTATTGTGTTTGCATTACTATGTAATCCACTACGATATGTATGAATGATGTTGATACAACTATGTGATGACATGACTAGCATCCAAGTGTAATGGAGCCTAAAGCTCAACATTGATGTATGATAAGAACGATATGCATTCTTTATGAATTGTGGCTTAAAGACAAATGATGTATATTAAGTAACAAAGAATATGATGAATCAAAGATGTTCTTAAAGGGTTAAGCCTACGAGTCTTAGTTCAGTTATGGATTAGATAGGCATGCCTAAAGGGATACAGTCGCAGCTATAATAGTTGACCCCGTTTGGGTCTTGTTCCTTAATGAAACCATTGTTCGACCCCATTTGGGTCTTGTTACTTAATTGAACCATTGTTTGACCCCATTTAGGTCCATCATTTGTTCCTTGCTAAAACCATTATTTGACCCCCATTTGGGTCCAATTTATTATATCTTCAAATATCCATAGTTTGATACCTTCAGGTATCTATTGCTCCTGATATCCACCTTTTGAACTGATACTTAGGCAGGCTATTAATGATGATAAAATGTATACAAGATAAAAGAACAACATGCACTAATTGCCCCACTTATGTAATGTAAGCATGATGAATGACCTATTATTTTGATTGTCTTAAATCCCTTTCGACTATAAACTATTTTTATGAAATGAAATGTTATGTTTCGTATTACATGATTGAGATGTCCCACATTATTGAAGAGGGTTCTCGTGTGAGTGCTGGTGCGAGTTGATTCCACTGATGGGAATTCCAAGGAGAATATTCCACCCTAAAGTGTACAATAATGTACTAAAAGTTATATGGACTGTAACATGTACATCAAATTTCATGTACTCTATTCTATGGAAATGCATACATGTGACATGGAGACGTTGTCTGGTAATCATAATAAGTAATGCTTGTTCCTTGTGATCGCATTCAACCCTCGTTAGTCTATTTGTATATGTATAAATGTTTACACGCATGAATGCATAATGATAACATTGATTTAATTAGATGTAATGCATGACATAAAATGATGTTGTAAGAAAATTAAGTTACCATGCTAAGGTGACATGAAGGATATAAAGTTTATGACTCTAATATGGGAATTGTATGATATATGTGAAGTAATCATGCCTACCTGGATTACTTGTAGATGCTATACAACTTAAGTATGCCCTGATACTATGAAATAATGTTGAATACCTATCTTATGTGCACAATGTAACCTAATGCATCAAGTTGGAAAATTTTATGCTATTAATAACTATGATTTCTATACTCATGAATAAAAGGACTAAAAGATGACTGATTTACACTAATGTATAAAGAAAATGGTAAGTCAATGGATAAAATGATGAATGGATAAGTTTTCAGGAAATGAATCACATAACGCATTAGATTAATGTGAACATGATATTCATTAGTAAGGTTTGAGGAATCCTCCCTGATTTTTATTGAGATATAACCATTATGTTAGACTCATATGTTTTCTATGATATGGTGAAAGTTTTAGATATACTCTAATTATAAGAAGTTATCTATAGAGTTATGTTTCCCACTAAGCTTTATAGCTTAGTACGGGTTTATTTATCCGTGTAGGTTTCAAGATAAGCTCCGGAGGATCAGGCACGATGCAGTTGCCTTGAGGATTTCAGGATACTTAAAGGCTATTTATGTTATGATTATTTATCCATATGTTTGATTTATTTTTATTATGGCATGTAAATTATGGCCTGTCTTATTATTATTATTATTATTATTATTATTATTATTATTATTATTATTATTATTATTTCTGTCTAAGCTTTACTAAGTTTATGATAGTGATGATGATTGATGATTATCCATGGTTAGTGGATAAGGGTGTTACAGTAAATAAATACTTAAAACAAAATTCTACTTAAAATTATTATATAAGCAAATCGTCCAAAAGAAAAAAATAATATACAAAAGAAAGATAGATAAATATCATACATAAAATGAGCCGTTAATTAATTTGGGAACGTTGGTTCCCTCATACACATTTACAAAAAGGCTTTATTATATTGTGTGAATTTGAACTAAAAAACTGGACATTGGTCCATATTTGTTAAAGAAAATTCAATTAATTAGTAAAAATAATTTAAGTAAAATCTATCATTTTACGTACAAAAATCATTTATTGCTACCTATTACATTACCAAATAAATCCAAATAAACAATAAAATATAAAGAAATAAACAACACAAATAACCAAATAAATAAAGTATAAATTAATAAAGCAAAATAAAATATAAAGATGAAAAGACAAATATGGAACTGTCCAGGATGACTCACTATAAGAAATTACGCTTTTTGTGACGCAAAAAAATTGTCATGAGAATATTCATTTTTTTCACTAAAAGAATACGGTGACGAATTTTCATCGTCACAAAGATCGACACGGTATGTGCGTAACAAAAATTTTTTTAACGATTTTATTTATTTTGTCATTGTAAGTATCATTTTTGTAATGAAAATAATTATCGTTACATTAATTTTTTACTTTTAATACCAAAAATAATATTATAAATAAAATTTTATTTTGTCACATAATATTATTTATCGTCACAAAAAATTGATTTTTTATGACAAATTTGAAATTCATCACTAAAGTAAGTATTTTTAGTGACGAAAATATATTTGTATTCAGAGCCATTAAATATTGATTACGTAATTATTATCACAAATAAAGATAATTTTCGTCATATAATAATTTATATTGTCACTAAATCTAATACTTTAAATGGCAATAAATGATTTCGTCATTAATTTAATATATATTAATGATGAATATAAATCGTCATAATATTGATATATCATGTATAGCGACATAAATATGGATTAAAATAGTTGTCATAAAAAGATAATTTTAGTGACAATTTCTTATTGTCACTTAATACTACTTTTTAATGACAATATTAATGCCGTATTTGTGTAAATTATATCATCATGTGTGCTAATAAGTCAACGAAATGTGACAAATATAATTGTCACATATACATTACAGTAAAAATAAATATTTTAAATTATATGATATACAATCCAATATCTTTCAAAATGTTTAGTAAGGCTAATTGTCCATTAAATAATATAAAATATTTGTTCAAACAAAATGTTAATTAAATAAAAGGCTATTATTTAATGTAAAAATTAAAATATTATGGTACAAAAATTAAAACATTCTAATTCAGAAGTAAAAATAAAAACTTTATTGAAATTTCAAAATATGCAACCTGGTACAAAAACAAAAACAAAAACAAAAATCATATATTAGATAAAAAAATATTAATTTCATGAAAAGGAATAAAATATATAGTAAACACTAGAGAAGTCATATTAAACTACAAAATTCATGAAGAAAAAAAATACTATTAAAATCAAATTAATAAAAAAAAACAATAACGCTAAATTACTAAAGACTCTTTAAGTAAAAAGAAATAAATCTTATATTTATTTTTTTGTTCATTTTCACTTGATACGAAACAAGAAAAAATTCTCATCAAAATTAAGCAAAAAAAAAAAACATATGATTATCATATGCACTTGATATTAAGAAACAGAGGAATTCAATGTGTACATACCATAATTATATCTTGAGGATCAAGATTATGGCTACATTGCATTTTATCTAGTTTTATGACTTAACCAAACCTGATGGCAGATAGTGACGATCAAAATTATGTAAATGAACTTAGATTCACCCAGAAGCTATGATGAAAATGTACCAGCTGATGTCTCTTATCAGAGCTTCTCTTTCTTCAAGTGATCGACGCCAATGCATTAAGTCATACTCATCGATCTCAATATTTCGCCTCAACTTGGTAATTTTATATTTTTCTCCTCTTTCTTTTGCTTCGGTCCTTTGTTTATTATGATGCTGCATGCAGAACAATGAAATATTATTATTGTCATAAATTAATTATATTAGTGACGAAATACAATATATTTATTTTTTATGACATATTTATCTGTCATAAATAACAATATTATGATGCAATAATTTTATCGTCACTAATTTAGTAAATTGTGACAAAAATAATTTATGCCACAAAAAATAAGTATTTCATTACGAATTTATATGTCATAAATAGTTATTTTTTATCATTAAATTTTTTTTTCCTCCAAAAGAACAATGTTGGAAAACTTCCCTCAATATCAATGGTGAAGAAATTATACCTTGTCACAATATAATTATTTTTGTGAAAAATTTAATTATCATTAATAAAATTATTTTTAGAACTATAATTTTTTATAAAAATATAAATTATAAATTTTTTTAATTTTGATATCTTATTTGTGACGAAATGATTTTATTATCACTAATTTATTTAAGTATAACAAAAATAATTTGTCGCAAAAAATAAATATTTTGCGATAAATTTATATGTTGTAATAAACTATTAATTTATCATCAAATTTTTTCCCTCCAAAAAAAAGGTGAAAATTTTTTCCTCCTAAACAAAACATGACGAAATTTATTTTTCATCACAAAATTAATCTATTGGTGACAAAATTTAAAAGATAAACTGACGTAAGATAATTTTGTCACAGTAAAAAATATTATGGCGACGTTTTAAAAATTTGTCGCTATAAGTAATAATTAATGACGAAATATTAGACATCATTGAAAAATTTGTCATAAAAAATAAAATTTCTTGTAGTGACTCTCCAAGGTACTTCGAGCTTAAACTCCTAAATGATCCATGTAAAATAAATAAATTGCTCAAATAAAAAATAAAAAAGATAAAAAGTTAGAAATGCAATAAAATAAATATTTGAACAAAATAAATATAATATACTAAAAATGACAAACAACAATGAAAAAGGCATATTATGTACATAAAATTCATAATAAATTAAAATAAAATGGTGAAAAAAATATATTAATTAATTAATTAATTAATTAATCGCATGAGTAAATAAATGAACAAACATATGAACGTAATTAATATAAAAAAACGTATGAAGTGCTAGATGAATAAAAGATAATGAAATTGAGGAGGTGTAGTATGTGTAAACCAAAGAAAATGAAAGAAATAAAAGCATGAAAAGTAATTGGGCCAACATGTGTGCAAAACAAAAAGAAACAGTGGCCCAAGCGTGGAAAATAAATGCAAAATGAAAGGACAAAATAAGATACATGCATGCAACACGTGAAAAGGGAAGTAGAGGTATATTATACTGCCCAAATAATAGTAAAAAGGGAAACTAATAATTTTATATAATTTAATCATTGCTAGAATATTCAATTAATATATGCACATAAATCCCAAATCGGCAGGAGGAGAGATGTGAGAATGAGTTGGCTTAGAAAAAGACACAAATGGTGAAATCTCTTCTTAATTTGGTTAAAAAAAAGTCTATGCAGGGTATATCCATCATTTAACTAGGCCTTCAAGGAATGCAGCCCATAGAAGAAAAGGAATTAAATTCTTCTATTGCAAAAATCTAAATTGCCGAGGAAGAAAAAAAGCAAAAGCAAAAGTAGCAATAAAAATAAATAATAAATTACTTAAGTTGGTTTGCATTAACTCGCCTAATGACAAAGATTTGCAACAGTGGAATCAAAAAGAGCAGATGTGAAGATGGTGTAGCAATTAATGGAATTCATTTTTTTTTTTTCGTTGGCTATGTTCTATGTTAGCTTTTTAAGAGGGGGAGTAGTTTTGTTGGGATAGGGAACTAATTGTTAGGGAAGTGGGAATTTGATGTCATTTTATTTATCTTTTATTATTATTATTATTATTATTATTATTATTATTATTATTATTATTATTATTATTAACTAACAGATTTTATTAGATTTAAAAGAAAAAAAATTAATTAAAGGTAAAACCAATTATCACATTCTTCCCCCCTAATAGAAAATTTGTCCTCGAATTTTTATCTAAAGGTTCAGAAGATACTAACTTGAGTTAATGAATAGCTGAGGATAGCTAGCTTGTATATCAGACTCAACCTCCCAAGTAGCTTCGCTATCCCTATGGTGTTGCCATAGAACTTTGACCAAAGGAATTTCCTTTGATCTAAGCTTCCTAATCTGATGGTCCAAAATCTCTATTGGCTGCTCCTTATAAGATAGATCCTCACTAAACTTAACAGTCTAAGATTGCAAAACATGGGAAGAATCTGGAATGTACTTTCTAAGCATTGAGATGTGGAAAACTGGATGCACATGGAACAAATTAGGTGGAAGAGCTAGGCGATATGCAATTGCACCAACCCTTTTAAAAATCTCAAAATGCCCAATGTAGTGAGTACTCAGTTTTCCTTTCTTCCCAAATCTCATAATCCTTTCATAGGCGAAACTCTCAAAAACACATGATCTCCAACCATGAAGTGTACATCTTTACGCCTAAGATCAGTATAACTTTTCTGTGTGCTTTGTGCTGTCAAGAGCCTATCCCGAATAATGCAAACCTTCTCTAAAGTTAATTGTATTAGCTCAAGCCTAGTTAACCTTCTTTCTCCCACTTCAGTCCAATAAATAGGAGATCTACATTTTCGCCCATCTAAAGCCTCATAAGGTGCCATTTCAATACTAGCCTGATAGCTATTATTATAAGCAAACTCTACCAAAGGTAGATGATGATCCCAATTACTGCCAAAATCCATAACACAAGCGTGAAGCATATCCTCAAGGGTTTGAATGGGCTTTTCTGATTGACCATCTATCTGGGGGTAAAACGTTGTACTAAACTGCAATTTAGTCCCTAAAGCTTCCTGAAATGCCTTCCGAAAATGGGAAGTGAATTGAGCGCCATGATCAGATACAATAAAAATTGGAACACCATGAAGCCTAACTATCTCATCAATGTATAATTGAGCTAGTTTGGAACAATCGTAAGTCGTATTCACAGGTAGGAAGTGAGCAGATTTAGTCAATCGATCCATAATCACCCAAATTGACTCACAACCACCTCGAGCACGTGGAAACCTGACTACAAAATCTATAGCAATATTCTCCCACTTCCACTCAGGAATAGGACGAGGTTAGAGCAAACCAGATGGTCTCTGATGTCCTGCCTTCATTTACTGACAAGTGAGACATTTAGCCACAAAATCAGCAACATTTCTTTTCATTCCACTCCACCAATATAATTCTCTCAAGTCTCTATACATTTTTATAGCACCGAGGTGGACAGTATACGCAGAATAATGTGCCTATTCTAAAATCTCCCTTTTTAAACCTTCGACATTTGGGATGCAGAGTCTACCACATAATGAATGAGCTTATCATCTCCTATCACAAAATCTTTAACCTTACCTTGATGAACATCACCCATCAACCCTTGTAGCTTAGGGTCTACCTGTTGAGCTACTTTAATTCTATCCATAAGGATAGGCCTAACATAAATATGAGCAAAATGAGAACCCGGCATCACCTCAAATTTCACACCCTGGTCTATTAATTCATGAAATTTTCTAACCACACAGGCCTCCTCACTATAGAAAAATGAGCTAAGCTACCTGAAGACTTCCTACTTAAAGCATCCACCACAATATTAGCTTTCCCAGGATGATATTGTATGGTAAAATCATAATCTTTGAGTAGTTCCACCCATCTTTTCTGTCTAAGAATATTAAGGTCACGCTGATCAAAAATATATTGCAAGCTCTTATAATCAGTGAAAATCTCATATGTCTCACCATACAGATAATGCCTTCAGATTTTTAAGGCAAAAATCACTGTAGCCATCTCCAAATCATGTGTAGGATAATTTTTTTCATGTTTCTTTAATTGGCGAAAAGCATAAGCAATCACCCATCCATGTTGCATCAAGACACAACCTAAACCAACCTTAAAAGTATCACAATACACGGTATAACCTCTTGATCCTGATGGAAGTGTCAAAACAGGTGTTGTGGTCAAACGGGTTTTCAATTTTTGAAAGCTCTTTTCACAAGCTTTTGATCACTGAAACTTCACATTTTTATGAGTTAGCTTTGTCAAAAGAGCAGCAACATGAGAAAAATCTTGAACAAACCACCTATAATACCCCGTTAATTCCAGAAAACTGCAAATTTCTGACACTGTAGTTGGTATTGGCCAATGGAGCACAACTTCAATCTTCTTTTTATCAATGCTTACCCCGTCTTTAGATATCACATGACCCAAAAATGTTACACTATCCAACCAGAACTCACATTTAGAAAACTTAGCATATAACCGGTGATCCCTTAGGATCTGAAGAACAATTCTCAAATGTTGCTCATGTTCTTCCTCATTTCTTGAGTATACAAGGATGTCATCAATGAATACTATCACAAACCTATCCAACTATGGCTTGAATATCCTATTCATTAAGTCCATAAAAGTAGTAAGGGCATTTGTGAGACCAAGTGGCATCACTAAAAATTTATAATGCCCATACCTAGTTCGAAATGCAGTTTTAAGAATGTCTTCCTTCTTTATTCTCAATTGGTGATATCCTAATCGAAAATCAATTTTAGAGAAACATCTAGCACCTTATAACTGATAAAAAAAATCATCAATTTGAGGAAGAGGATATTTGTTACTTAAAGTGACCTATTCAACTGCCCGTAATCAATGCATAACCTCATGGATCCATCTTTCTTCTTTACAAATAAAATAGGAGCACCCCAAGGAGATACACTAGGTCGAATGAACCCTTTATCTAGTAGGTCCTGAAATTACTCATTTAACTCTTTTAACTTCGCAGGAGCCATTCAGTAAAGAGCCATTGATATTGGTTCTGTTCCAGGAGCCAAGTCAATACTAAAATCAATCACCCTCTTAGGTGGCAATCCTGGTAGCTTATCAGGAAATATATCAGCAAAATCCTTAATAATAGGCACCCGATCTATACTAACCTCATCAAATTGTGCATTCCTAACATAGGCCAAAAATCCCTAACATTTCTTGTGTAACAACCTTTTGACACTAATTGCAGAAATAAGTTTGTAGGGGACCATACTACGATCTCCCTAAAAAAGAAACTTTTCCTCCCCAAGAACATTAAAAGTAACAGACTTGTTATGACAGTCCACTGTAGCATGATAGGATGCCAACCAATCCATTCCTAAAATTACATCAAAGTCTAGCATATCCAATAATACAAGGTCAGCTAACATCTCCTTATCCCTAATATGTAACTTACATTTTTTATAAGCCAAATCTGTATCTAAAATATCCCTCATAAGTGTTGCCACAAACAAAGGATATTCTAAAAGTTCAGGTGTACTACTAAACTTAATAGACAAATATGGAGATACAAAAGAATGGGTTAAACCTGAATCAAAAAAAAACCTTGACATCAATTGAGCAAATGGAGATTGTACCTATCACCACATTGTTAGATGCTTGAGCATCCTATTGTGTCATAGCATAAATTCTGACTTGATTTCGACCCTGAGATGCAGTAGAGCCCCTACCTCCAACACCTCCATTACCCTAACCATGACCTCTACCTCTATGCTGAGCCACTGTCTGAGTGCCACTAGAAGGGGCTGGGGATGTACTTTGAGTAGTGTTAATAGTAGGGTAATCCTTCCTGAGATGTCCTATCTGACCATATCCAAAGGATGCTCTAGTAGCTTGATAACAAGTACGACCACCATGATTCTTACCACTATGCTGACAAGGTGTTGGGTTATTGTGACTGGTGGGAGTAACAAATGCATATGACCTTTGATCATGTGTCTATCCAGTCTTGCATTATCCTCCATACCCAACAGTTAACTGAGATCCCTATTTCTCTTGCTGATAAGATCCTAAATTACTTTGCCCCTTGTTAACTTGCCCTCCTCTATTCTGATTACCATTTTGAGACTCAACTTTAAGCTTCTTATGTTATTCTTGAGCCCTACACTCTTCATCAACTATCTCCATCTATCGAGCTCGATCAACAATAGCATCAGAAGTGGACAGTTTTAAAGGAGCTAAACGGTCAACCAATCTATCTCGAAGACTTCTTTCAAATCATCTAGCCTTCTTCTCTTTAGTAGGAATTAAGTACTCCCCAAAACAAGCCAATCTAGTAAACTTCATCTCATATTCAGTGACTGATATGTTACCTTGTCTCAATGTCTCAAATTCTCTTGCTTTAGCCTCTTACAAGCTAGGAGGAATGAACCTATCCATAAAGAGAGATCGAAATTCAGGCCATAAAAATATATCATTGCCTTTCCACTTTCTTTGATTGGTACCAACTGTATGCCACTCCTTACAATTGATTGGCTACCAATGTCACCATCCTGGAGCTAGCACATGCTAATACTTTATAACAACAGTCCATAGCCTCAACAAAATTCATAGGGTCAGCTTAAACATCATCATCAGAAAATGTAGGAGGCTGTAATTTGAGAAAATCACTAGTGTCTAGAAATCAAGCCCTGTCTTGAGACAAAGTAGCATTGGGCAGTACAACACCTTGTTGCCTCTATTCCAAAAAATAACCAGATATTATTTGGATTGCTTGATACACCCCTTGTAAACCTGTAGCTAAATCCTTCTTAGAGATCCTTCATCGGAAGGTTGAGGAGGTTGAGATGTTTGGCCTACAGGCTGTGATGGCTCTCTGGCAGCTTGCAAATATTGCTCGACGGTAACCCCACATTTTTTAGTTACTTTGGCCTTAGCCTTGCCAGTTTCTTTTCGTTTAAGAGCCATCACTACCTAACATAAAGAAAAATTAAGGTTAATGAACAATTAAGGGATTTAGCAATAAAGGTAATGATTCATGTCTTGTAGATATTTAGAAAAAGGAAATGTGATCAAAGAAGTGTTGAAACTTAATTCCCTAGTTTAAGGATTATAAACCATGCTCTGATACCAACTTTATCACGACCCAAAATCGATCATGACCAGTGTATAAACTACCTAAATAATAGTTCATGCAAGCCTAGTTGAACTAACAAACTACATGGTTTATCCATTCCATAAAAAGTCTTCTATGAGCAAGAGTGCTAAAGTTAAAGGTTCAAACTTACAGTTCTGAATACATTCCAAAAGTTAAACTATAGGGTGTCCATAAAATATAAAGAAATTGTTTGAGATTTCAAAGTTTGACTAACATTCTAACTAAAACATAATATTGTCTAATTCGAAATCAATAGCAAAAAGGAACTAAGATTGTTTCCATCCGAAGAATAAATGTTGCACTAGTTGAATTGGATTACTAATCTGCAAAATAAAGAGGGTAGAGCGGACGTGGTTTGTGTACATTGACTCAATGAATGATAACTGCAACACACAATGGCTGAGAACAGGCAAAAGTTCAGAGTAATTGAATAAAATATATTCATCAACTAAAAAAATAAATAGTAACCCACAAATAAATCATTTAGTAAGCAGAATAATTTTAAATAAATAAACTAACAGTTTAAAATCACATATCAAAATCACGGTACAGTTCAACATGATAATAATACTCCATACCACCAAAGGCCAAATAACAAATGTCCTCACCACATATATCATGCAATGCTTCTAATGCAGATGTCAATGGAGTATGATGCATGACAACAAGTTATGTAATTTCCTATCATGAGATATTTGTGGCGGAACCAGATTCAGATTCAGATAACAGATTACTCAATTTGAGCCAGATACAGATAATAACTGATCCTATGTACCAGTTTGAAAACAGTTCTCACTAATACAACAAACCAATTGTACAAAAAGCAAACATAATTTCAAACAGAAAATTGATACCAATTCCAAAATAGATAACAAATGAGCTCAAATAATTTTGATACATAGTTCAATAAGTACATATAAGTAAATAAATCATTTACTGAAATAGATAAGAAACAGAAAGGAATTCAGAAGCCTATTCTCATAATCTAAAGCTCTAAATTAGATGCTCATTCAATTTAAATAAAATTAAACGAATTAAAATACTAATTAAATAAACTTAACAAATAAAAGTAAAGTTCGCATAAAACTAGGATAATAAAATCAATAAAATAATTGTAGAGAATTAACTTAAAAGTAAATTGTATAAATTCACTTGACAAAATATTGAAAGCAATTATACAAAATTAACTAATTTAAAATATTTTGAGTCAAAATTTAAAAGAAGGTTTTAGAAAATAATTGTATACTGTAACTACCACTCACCTGAAATTTCAAAGAAAGCTAGATGCAGGACGCGCAGGAAGGCACTCAATTTAACGCGAAAGTATCAAAATTTCCTAATCCAAATAAAAGATCAAATCCTAACGATTAGCAATTAATTATCCAAATGTTTAATTCACTAACTTAGAATGGGGGAAGAATCAAACCTTAAGAGCGATGATTAAATATTTTAAATAATAATATTAATAATAACAAGTTTATTTGAAAGTCTAAGAAAATGGGAATAAATTTAATAATACTTAATTTAATTTCAAGTTCTTATAGAAATAGAATGTTGAATTGAACTTTTTCAAAGCATAAAAAAAGTGGGCCACCCAAATTATGCATAGTAACATATATATATATATACATTGACATTAACAGATATTTCTTTTAATTATAATAATATAGAATATGTGACTTTTGGTTCAAAGCAACAATTGGCAATCAAAATATGAGATGTTGTTCCATCAAATTAATAATAATAATAACACTGATAATAGCAGAAGTAGGGATTTGGCAAAGGACGTTGCAATACTCTAATTAACATACTTTCTATGTATAATTCATATAAGAAGGACAGTGATATGGAAATCAATTTAAATTAATGAATACATACATGTGTGTGTATATATATATAGTAAGCAGAGGTATATTGTACTGCCCAAATAATAGTAAAAAGGGAAACTAATAATTTTATATAATTTAATCATTGCTAGAATATTCAATTAATATATGCACATAAATCCCAAATCGGCAGGAGAGATGTGAGAATGAGTTGGCTTAGAAAAAGACACAAATGGTGAAATCTCTTCTTAATTTGGTTAAAAAAAGTCTATGAAGATGTATATCCATCATTTAACTAGGCCTTCAAGGAATACAACCCATAGAAGAAAAGGAATTAAATTCTTCTATTGCAAAAATCTAAATTGCCGAGGAACAAAAAAAGCAAAAGCAAAAGTAGCAATAAAAATAAATAATAAATTATTTAAGTTGGTTTGCATTAACTCACCTAATGACAAAGATTTGCAACAGTGGAATCAAAAGGAGCAGATGTGAAGATGGGGAAGCAATTAATGGAATTCATTTTTTTTTTCGTTGGCTATGTTCTGTGTTAGCTTTTCAAGAGGGGCAGAAGTTTTGTTGGGATAGAGAACTAACTGTTAGGGAAGTGGGAGTTTAATGTCATTTTATTTATCTTTTATTATTATTATTATTATTATTATTAACTAACAGATTTTATTAGATTTAAAAGAAAAAAAATTAATTAAAGGTAAAAGCGGTTATCACCCCGTGAGATTAAAACATGCATATAAGACAAAATAAACAAATGTAAAAAGAATAAATAAATGAGTGAATGAACAAACAAACAAAATGATAAATATAATTAAGACAATTTTTAACTAATAAAATAACAAAACAAATATAAATGCAATAAATAAAAATAGCATTAACAGTAAAATCAATAATATACAATACATTACGTAAATATTATATAAAATAAATTAATGTGAAATATTTAATTATGTGCCTAAATAAAAAATTAAAATAAATGAAAGAAACCAAGTTAACGGAGAAGAAAATAATGAATTAATTGACGCAAAATGAACCTATTGACACAAATTACTCTCTACGATTTTTATTGATTTGTATTGATTAATGAATTAAAAATAACAACAAATCACAATAAATAAAAAATTATATGACTAAAATCAAGGACAAAATAAAAATATCATCTCATTAACAATCAAACAAAACTTCAATGTTTTAAAAATCGGACGGTCAAACTGGTTAAATTGTGAACCAGTAAAGAAACTGATTTGATCCAACATGAAAATTGAAATTGTAAAAACTTGCTTTGTACCGAAAAAAAATTAGATTGGACCGAAAATTATTGAACTGGCTCAAACTCTGTTTCAAAGGAAAAACGATGCATTTTGTCTTTGTTAATTAAAAAAATCCCCTATATTCCCTAATTCTGTTCTGTTCTGCACTCCTGCTCCATCGTGAAATCACTAAGTGGCAACAACCTTCACTGCTCCTCACTAAGGGCCGATCTTCCTTCCGGTCAGTTACGTGATGGGGATTTATTTTAACCCTTAGTCTCACTAGACTGCGTATAGTAGGAGTAGGGTGTCGATCCAAAGGGAACGGGTAAATTTTATATTGAAATAACAACAAGTAAATGGATAGGTATCAACTTCATTTATAATCATGCAATTTATATAAACTTTAAACTACTTAAGGTAATTTAAGTTGATTTTGGATAATAGATTACTTAAAAGATAGGATGAATATACATTTTAACCAACAAGTTCATCTTTGAATGAATTAACAATTGTATGAATGGTATGAATGGAGAATTTAGCCAAGGTTCTTTAAAGCAACTCTCATTGTCAATAAAGAGTATTCTTACTTAGAGTCTATAAGCATTCTCATGTCATTATAGAGATAAATAAAAACCATGAAGCTCTATGCCAATTCTTTAACCCCTCAAAGTGAATCCCTTATCTCTAAGTGAATTCAATGCTTCAAGTAAATTTATTTGACTTTCCATCAAAGAATCCCAACTCTCATTGTGAATTAATTGACTAACATACTTAGTATGGTGATCAAGCATAATAAGTAAATTCAAGCACTCAAACAAACTTAAATCATAATTCATACATGAATAGAATTGATCATTCATAAGATAAAATTAAATAGATGAATAACAAACTTAATTGCATAGTTAAAATGTATCAAAAGAACATAACCACAACAATATTACAATAAAGATAGAATAAGAGTTAAGAAAACATCACTCCCCAAGTGTTTACTTTCTAATTTGACCTTTTTATGAATCTCTTATTCCTTTGGCTTTGCTCTTTTGTCATCCTCTAATAATAAGTAAAAATAGAAAATCCAAAACAACTAAATGTTCTTAAGAGAAACACAGTCAAAAGAATACGTCCTTCTTCTATTCAAGTAACCATCATTTTAAATATTGTTCTCCCATCTATTTATATGTATCTTCTCTACAGATATGTCCCTTGATTCTTCACGAAAGGATGCTTTTGAAAGGACATGTTGTTTGGCTGAAAAATCAGGTGCAGAAGACACATCGTTTTGCGAAGCAGTACAATTGTCCGACTCGTGAGCCTCCTCACGAGTCGTGAATCTCTTTTTTTTTCTTTTTTTTCTCTGGAGTCGTGATCCACATCACGAGTCGTGAGCCTCCTCACTACTCGTGAATGTGCTGGCTTCTCGTGATCTCTTCATTCGTACCGAGTCGTGACTGCCTTCACGACTCGTGAACACTTGCTTCTTCACTCGTGAGCCCTGCGCCTCCTTCTTCTCTCGTGAATGTGTTCACTACTCGTGATTCATGTCCGACTCGTGACTTCTGTCTTCAATTTCTCAAATTCTTCTCCATTTGTCCCACACTTCACCAATTTCTTCCTAAAACAAACACAAACATATAAATTGAACATAAACACACGAAAATACAATTAACATTACATATTTAACTACATAAATATAAGGAAAACACACATAAAATAGTAGACATTTAACATGATATCAAATTCCCCCACACTTAAACCTTGCTTGTCCCCAAGCAAGAGAAAAGAATGAGAAAATCTAATTTCAAGTTTAAAACAAGTAAGTCAAATTATAAAGCATTGCTCAATTTTTACTTAAGATAAGATTGATATGAAGTCAAACACCTTAACACTCAAAATATTAGTAAATCAAGACTTAAAACATGCATCTTAAATCATCAAGTCATCAAAGTTTACTAAATTCAACATCAAGAATATAAAGTCTCAAGACTAACCATGCTCAAGAAAGAATAATGATCATAAAACCTAAGATTCAAAGACTATAGATGCCTTTTAGGACAATTAAGAAGCTCACATACCTTTAAACCCATCTTATGGCATTTTTAGACTATTTTTTTCTTTCTTTTTTTTCTTTCTTTTAGCATGGGTGCATTTTATGCTCCATCCCATGATTAGCAAGAGAATGTAGTATTGGGTGCGTTTTACGCTCCATCCCATACCTTATTGAACTTTTAGATATGCATCTTGCTTTAATTTTTTACTTTCCTTCTTTTTCTTTGTTTTTTTTTTCCTAGTCCTCATCCATTATTGAAAGGCCTAAAGGTAAGCATTATGGCTATAGTTCCCATGAAGCAACTAAAATCTTAAAATCTTAAGCAAAATGATCATATTCTAACCTTAAAGCATAGTTAATGAAGAGACTAAATAACCTAAAATGTTAAAAAAAAGTAAAAAGAGATGACTTAAAAACAGAAAACTCATGCAAAAAGATCTTGAAAAACTAATAAAATGAGTATAAAGGCAAATGAATATTCATAACAACCTATATGGCATGCACTATGAGCAACACTCATAACAAAACTCACTATAAAAATAAACAAACAACAAAACACACAAAAGTGCTCCCCCACACTTAGAACACACATTGTCCTCAATGTGGAGAAACAAAACAAACATACAAACAAAAAAGAAAATCACAAAAATAAACTAAATCATAGAGGAAAGAAAAACTCCCCTCAAATCATGGTGAAGTGGGAGGCGAAACAACCACGTAGCCCGATTGGGCAATGAAAGCATCCACCTTGTGCTCAAGGCGGCATTGATGTTGAAGTAATTGAGTGGTGGTTTGCTCCAAGGAAGCCAATTGACTTTGGATGGCGGATTGATTGTGGAGCAGTTGGTTGAACATTGAAGTGGTGATAGCAATCGAAGAAGAAGCAGCAGTGGGTGTGAAAACAGGTGTACCCTCCATTGGATCATCACTAGGCACTGGCTCCGTTGGTCTTGACTCCTCCGATGTACTTTCCATGTTAGCCACCTGCGGATTAGAAGTACCAGGAAGTTCCTTCCAACAAGATCGATAGACAGATGGTATGAATTGGAAGGAATTGTTAGTGACCTCTCCCCTCACAAATAAATACTTAGAAAAATACAAGCAGGGAAGCACACCATCATAAACATTCAAATCAATATCAATGCCCCTAGCAATAGCAGCAATAACATGACTATGGGTAACAGGAGACTCCGGGCGATTAACACAATTCAACAATTGCTTGAAAATCCAATAAGACCAACATACAGACTTATGGTTATGCACACACCACATCAGGAAAAGTTCATGACTTGAAACCCTATTAAATTCATGCTTGTTGAAAACAATGGATGCAAGAATCTTATGTAAAATCCAGTACTTCAAGTCAGATATAAACATGGATTTGGCATCTCTAGCCCTATAAGGAGTAGTCAAACCAGTAAGGAAGTTCCAAAACTCATTTGGCCTATAACTCTTAGGAGGGTTACATAAACCATGTGGGCTAAAACCAAAGATTCTATGCATCATGAAATAAGTAAGAGTATAATCAACACCATTCAAGCGAAAATCTACCAGCCTAGGATTATCAGCATTCTCTTTGAAATTTGTGTAAAACTCCAAAACCAAGTTAGTGTAAAACTGCTCATGCATGTTAACAAACCTCAAAAGGCCACATTCAGACAACATGTCATTTACCTCATCAAGAACACCCACACTTTCAAGCAAAGAATTAGGAAAATACTTACATTGGTAATGAGCTCTATCTTTTAAAACCAAGAATCGGTTACCTTCGTGAAT
Source organism: Excoecaria agallocha (assembly GCA_037975025.1). Lineage (NCBI taxonomy): Eukaryota > Viridiplantae > Streptophyta > Magnoliopsida > Malpighiales > Euphorbiaceae > Excoecaria > Excoecaria agallocha. Next base: position 23,381,072 of record CM075821.1, on the reverse strand, counting down.
GGAGGATAGGGGGAAAGGTGAACCAAAGTCTGTCTGCAAACTTGGAAGTGGTGGTTCATCTCCTCCTTGCTGACCCCTGGAGGCTGAAACATTCTTCGTCCTTACCATTGTGTTAAAGAGAAAATGAAACAAAGAAGAAAAAGAATACCGCGTGAACTGGGGTAATGACTCGTGAGTGTGTTGTGGAATGGGGCTGTAGCGTGAGTACAAGGAAAGGAAAAGAAACGAAGAAGAAGAAAAAGAAGGAAGAAGTTGCAGAGAGGAGAAAAACAAATAGACAAAAGACAATAGAAGTCACAGTAGAAGAAGAAGGAGTTACGACAAGAGTGAAAGAAGAGAATGTAAAAACAGAAAAGGAAATGAGGGAAATCACGACAGTTTTTATAGAAGAGTGAGGGAAAAATTGAAAAGGTATGTCGTTTAAAAACAAAACCCTAATTTTAAAATTATAACCGTTCCCCCCCACGAAATGGAAGTTAATTAAGGAAGTTAAGCAAATTTTAAACCGCTAATAAACCGAATTAGATGAAATAAAGGTAAAATAGAGAAATAAAAATGAAAGAGAAATGAAACCAGAAAGTTAAAATCGTGACTCGTAATTTTAGGAACCCGTTTTCACGAGTCGGCATGTTCCTCACGACTCGTGAAGATAAGGCAGGGTGTTGAGGAAACGATGGTCACGACTCGTAATGCATATCACGACTCGTGAAAAGAAAGAGGGATAGACAAAAATGAAAATCCTCACGAGTCGGTATATACTTCACGACTCGTGAGCCCCGCGCCTCTGTAACACTCGTGAAGATGTTCACGAGTCGTGAGTCTGATCACGACTGAAGGGAGGAAGCCTCTGTATGACACGTGAAGATGTTCACGACTAGTGAGCCTGGCTCACGACTCAATAAAGAAAGCTTCTGTAACACTCGTGAAGATGGCTTCACGACTAGTGATTGAGCTTACGAGTAACCAAAGAAAGCCTCTGGAACACACGTGAACACAGACACTACTCGTGAACCTCCTGGATTTCTCTGCAAAAATTAAACATCTGGATCCAAAAATTAAAGCAATAAAGAAAAATAAAGAAAAAGAAGCTAAGGAACATAAAAACTATATAAATCACATAATATAGCCTACAATCAAACCATAAAGTATATAAATTTAATATAAAAGAAAACTAAGGAAAAACAAATATCATATTAGGATTATGCAAAAGAAGAATTCATCAAAGAAACTTTGTGAGTAGTAACCAATGCATCACCAATGAAATAAGGCTTTAATCTATGTCCATTAACCTTAAAAACCTCCCCTTTATCATTAGCAATATCAACAGCCCCATAAGTAAAAACTTGAACAACCTTGAAAGGTCCCGACCATCTAGACTTTAATTTTCCAGCAAAAAGCTTCAATCTAGAATTATACAACAAAACCATGTCACCAACTTGAAATTCTTTCTTTAATACATGTTTATCATGCCATGATTTAGTTCGTTCTTTATATAACTTTGCATTTTCATAGGCATTCATACGAAGTTCCTCTAACTCTTGTAATTGAAGCAATCTCTTCCTACCTACTTGTTGTATATCAAAATTTAACACCCTAGTTGCCCAATAAGCTTTATGCTCAAGCTTAACCGGCAAATGACAAGACTTACCATATACCAATTGATAAGGTGTAAGTCCTATAGGAGTTTTGAAAGCTGTTCTATATGCCCAAAGAGCATCATCTAACTTAAGTGCCCAATCTTTTCTTGACCTAGAGACAGTTTTCTCTAAAATCCACTTAAGCTCTCTATTGCTAATCTCAACTTGTCCACTAGTTTGGGGATGATAAGGTGTAGCAATTTTATGAGTCACATTATATTTTTTCAATAATTGCTCTATAACTTTATTACAAAAATGAGACCCACCATCACTAATAATGGCCCTAAGTGTTCCAAATCTAGGAAATATAACTTTCTTAAGCATCTTTTTAACCACCTTGGCATCATTAGCAATGGTTGGAATTGCTTCCACCCACTTAGACACATAATCCACCATGACTAAAATATACCTATTCCCTAAAGAACTAGGAAATGGTCCCATCAAGTCCATACCCCAAACATCAAACAACTCAACTTCCAAAATACCTTGTAAAGGCATTTCATTCCTCCTAGACAAATTTCCCATTCTTTGACACTTATCACAACTAAGTACAAAGTCCTTAACATCCTTAAACAATGTAGGCCACCAAAATCCAGCTTGTAAAACCTTAGAAGCGGTCTTTGAAACCCCAAAGTGACCACCTACAGCATAAGAATGACAATGAGCTAAGACTTCACCAACTTCTTCATGAGGGAGACACCTCCTAATCAATCCATCAGCACATCTCCTATATAATAAAGGCTCTTCCCAATAGTAAAATTTCACATCATGAAGGAATTTCTTCCTTTGCCTATAATCTAAACCATAAGGAAGCATTCCACTCACTAGGTAGTTTGCTATATCAGCAAACCAAGGAGTTTCCTTGGAAACTACACTAAAAAGATGTTCTCCATGAAAAGCTTCATCAATAGGTATCCCATCATCATTATCTTGCAAAACACATTGGGTCAACCTAGATAAATGGTCCGCAACTAAATTCTCCTTCCCCTTTTTATCTCTTATCTCCCAATCAAACTCTTGCAACATTAAAATCCATCTTAATAACCTAGGCTTAGCATCTTTCTTACTCAAAAGGTACTTAAGGGCAGAATGATCAGAATAAACAATGACTTTTTGCCTTACTAGATAAGCTCTAAATTTATCAAAAGCATACACAATAGCCAAGAGTTCTTTTTCAGTTGTGGAGTAATTAATTTGGGCATTATCTAATAACTTGCTAGCATAATAAATAACAGAAGGTTTTCCATCAATTCTTTGGCCTAAAACAGCCCCAACCGCATAATTACTAGCATCACACATCAATTCAAAAGGTTGATCCCAATTTGGTGGTTGCAACACCGGTGAAGTGATAAGAGCATGTTTAAGAGTTTCAAAAGATTTAAGACAGGCCTCATCAAAATGAAAATCAACATCTTTACCTAGCAAGGTGCATAAGGGTTTAGCTATCTTAGAAAAATCTTTGATAAACCTCCTATAAAATCCAGCATGGCCTAGAAAGCTTTTAACATCTCTAACATTGGGATTTAGGTTTTTGGGAGTTAAAAGGTTGCTTATTTGGAAAAGGTGATGGGTTAGGTAACTTGTTCATAAGATTGTGATTATTATTAGTAGGAGGGTTCAATTGGGCATTTTGGTTAGACCAAGAAAAATCGGGATGGGTTCTCCATTGTGGGTTATAATAATTAGAATTTTGACCCATCCTTTGGTTATAGTTCCCTTGAACAAAACTTACATCTTCACTAGATCCCTCACTACAATTAACATACATATGAGGTCCACCACATTTCTCACATACATGACTCACATTTTCAACATTGGAGTGAGAATTACTTACCATTTTTGTCAAAACTTCTACCTTAGCCGTCAAAAGATTAATGGAATCCAATTCCAAAAACCCCTTAGCCTTCGCCATAGTGGGTTCTTCTCCCATGTAACCTTGCGAGGCTAACTCTTCCAACAAGGTTTCAGCTTCCTTAGCAGTCTTCTCCAACCATTTCCCACCTGAAGCAGCATTAACAATATTTCTATTTTCCTTCATCAACCAATTGTAAAAGATTTGAGGAATCATCCAATCCGGCAAGCCATGATGAGGACATTGCCTTTGGAGTTCCTTAAACCTTTCCCAAGAGGTATAAATGGTTTCATTAGACAATTGTTTAAATGTAGATATTTGATTTCTAAATTTTGCCGTTTTATGTGGTGGAAAATACTTATGAAGAAAAGCTTGTTTTAATTGGTCCCATGTAGTAATTGTCTCACTAGGTATACTAGCAAGCCAAATTTGAGCCTTTTCTTTTAAAGAAAACGGAAATAACCTAAGTCTAATGGCATCATTACTTACTCCATTAATTTTAAATGTAGCACACACATTAAGAAAAGTAAGGATATGAGCATAAGGGTCTTCCCCTTGCAAACCTCCAAATTGGTTATTTTGCACCATTTGAATGACAGCCGGCTTGATCTCGAAATTGTTATTAGCAATAGCCGGTGCCACTATTCCTCCAAAACTCTCCGAAATATTTGGCATCGCAAAATTACCAAGAGTTCTCCTTTCTTCACCCGCCATAATTGGAAAATTATGACCTTCCTCCAATTTAACACTTTGTTCTCCTTCACAAATCAAAACAAAATACTTTTAGTCTAAAACGATTACCAAAAATTCTAATACTAAAACAAACAAAACGCAATATAAGAATTCATACATCAAAATAACTAATATATAACATACAATCCTAAAACATCTACTCTTTTGTATCAATCAATAAAAATTCATTTTGAGCCGTTCCCCGGCAACGGCGCCAAAATCTGATGGGGATTTATTTTAACCCTTAGTCTCACTAGACTGCATATAGTAGGAGTAGGGTGTCGATCCAAAGGGAACGGGTAAATTTTATATTGAAATAACAACAAGTAAATGGATAGGTATCAACTTCATTTATAATCATTCAATTTATATAAACTTTAAACTACTTAAGGTAATTTAAGTTGATTTTGGATAATAGATTACTTAAAAGATAGGATGAATATACATTTTAACCAACAAGTTCATCTTTGAATGAATTAACAATTGTATGAATGGTATGAATGGAGAATTTAGCCAAGGTTCTTTAAAGCAACTCTCATTGTCAATAAAGAGTATTCTTACTTAGAGTCTATAAGCATTCTCATGTCATTATAGAGATAAATAAAAACCATGAAGCTCTATGCCAATTCTTTAACCCCTCAAAGTGAATCCCTTATCTCTAAGTGAATTCAATGCTTCAAGTAAATTTATTTGACTTTCCATCAAAGAATCCCAACTCTCATTGTGAATTAATTGACTAACATACTTAGTATGGTGATCAAGCATAATAAGTAAATTCAAGCACTCAAACAAACTTAAATCATAATTCATACATGAATAGAATTGATCATTCATAAGATAAAATTAAATAGATGAATAACAAACTTAATTGCATAGTTAAAATGTATCAAAAGAACATAACCACAACAATATTACAATAAAGATAGAATAAGAGTTAAGAAAACATCACTCCCCAAGTGTTTACTTTCTAATTTGACCTTCTTATGAATCTCTTATTCCTTTGGCTTTGCTCTTTTGTCATCCTCTAATAATAAGTAAAAATAGAAAATCCAAAACAACTAAATGTTCTTAAGAGAAACACAGTCAAAAGAATACGTCCTTCTTCTATTCAAGTAACCATCATTTTAAATGTTGTTCTCCCATCTATTTATATGTATCTTCTCTACAGATATGTCCCTTGATTCTTCACGAAAGGATGCTTTTGAAAGGACATGTTGTTTGGCTAAAAAATCAGGTGCAGAAGACACATCGTTTTGCGAAGCAGTACAATTGTCCGACTCGTGAGCCTCCTCACGAGTCGTGAATCTCTTTTTTTTTTCTTTTTTTTTCTCTGGAGTCGTGAGCCTCCTCACTACTCGTGAATGTGCTGGCTTCTCGTGATCTCTTCCTTCGTACCGAGTCGTGACTGCCTTCACGACTCGTGAACACTTGCTTCTTCACTCGTGAGCCCTGCGCCTCCTTCTTCTCTCGTGAATGTGTTCACTACTCGTGATTCATGTCCGACTCGTGACTTCTGTCTTCAATTTCTCAAATTCTTCTCCATTTGTCCCACACTTCACCAATTTCTTCCTAAAACAAACACAAACATATAAATTGAACATAAACACACGAAAATACAATTAACATTACATATTTAACTACATAAATATAAGGAAAACACACATAAAATAGTAGACATTTAACATGATATCATTACGCCGGCTGATCTCCCTTCCGATTAGAAACTCCGGCCAACTAGTTATTGGTTTCTTCCTTTCTCTGCACATTTGTATCTTTTAAATTGAAATTGCAAATGAATTTGCCTATTTCTTTCTTCCTCTGCACATTTATTTACTTATTTTTCCTTGATTTTGCAATAATAAAGTGGAGTTTAATATGAGTTGTCTATCGTTTGTTTGCTTGATTGCCTGAATGATTATTTCAAAGCATGTTGGCTAATGTGTTACTCTGTTAATATCCTAGTATATCGATTCCATATATGTTAACTGTTAAGTTGTTAACTGTGGTCCTCTTTGAGGATTGCTTCACAAATGCACTAAGTAATGGCTACGAATGAATAATTGATAGATTGTAATTTATTGACCTGAAACTTTAATTTAGCACTGTGTTAATTATTTTTAAATTATAAATGTTAATCATAACAAATAAATATATAAAGCTAAATAATATGAAAGAAATGTCGTGGACTCCATTTACTTGGATTTAAATTCTTTTCCAGTTTAATTGTACCAAGGGAATGGGAGTCATGCCATGCATGACAATTGACAAAGTAACGCCACTCAATTGCTATTAGCAATTTGGCATGAATAATTCTTTATATGTTAGTTAAAAATTATAATTACCATTAAATTATTATTTATAAGATTAATATTCATGAATATTGAAAATTGTATATAGTTATATTTAAGTATATATTTATTTTAAAAATTTTAAATGCTATGGAGCATAGTTTATTTGAATCTAATCAAAAAGAGTAGATGGAGATTGAGACGAAAATTAATAATTAATGATGATTGTTTATCATTATGTCAAATGAATTTATATAAATATTTATTTTTGATATTATATGAATTTATTTAAATTTTTGCTATTTATGTTTGGACAATATATTCAACTTTTATATTTGTAAATTTTATTGGATTTAAAAATACTATTTTTATATTGATATTTGATAACTAATTGGTTGTTTGAATGTGTTTTTTACATATCATATTTGTAATTTTTTATAAATAATTATATTAAAAAAAAAGAAAAAACTCTGAGTCAAATTAGTTCAATCAATTGGATCATAACTCAATTGACAAGATATTTGATCCGCTTATGATAACATTGCAAAACTTATTATATATAAATCAAAATTGATATAAATGGGATTGAGAGGCTAGTGAATATTACCCTTGGATTTGCATTGCCTCAAAATCAAGAGAATTCAATCTAGAGTTTGCCCTCTTTTTCCTTCTTGCTCTCTCGATTTTTTATTAGAAAAACAAAGAAAAATTGCTTTTTCTCCTCTATGGTCTCTCCCAGGCGCTGCCCCTCCTTGCTCCAGATGCAGTCCTTTTTTTTATTCTAGGTTTTTTCCTAATGTCAAAAGCTGCTCTTCCCTTTAATTTAATTAGGTTTATGTCATTCTTTTTATAGTGTGACTTGCATGCCCCACTTTCCACATCATTATTATTATTATTTTTTGTTTGTTTCACGTAATCCGCTTTTCATTAGCTTTTTTAACTCTCCATTTGCCTTTTACTTTTCATTTGCTTTTTTACTTTCTTTCGATCTTTTTTTCTTACTTTACTTTTGGTTATTTTGTCCACTTGCTTTTTATTAATTTCACGTTTTGCTCTTTTTTTTTATTTTCCTTTTTTTTTGTTTATTCCTTTAGTTTTTTCTTTTTCCTTTTTTTATTTCTTTTCTATTTCCTTTTTTATATATATTTTTATTTTTTTTATTTATTTTATTATTTTTAGAAAACAGAAATGTTGAGAAAAGATCTCCTTTAAAAGCACTAAAAACTCCGAATGAGAGCAAATAAAAAAATTTATTTTTTTTCTAAAATTAATTTTTCCTTTAAAAACACAAAACCTGAAAAGAGAGCATGGTGATTCTATTCTCTGGCTATTTTGAAGCAACACAATATTTATCGGGTAATTCTGATCAGAAGTTATCTCAGTATGCAATGTCTACAGGTATATATGAGAAAAAGATGAATATTATGGTTAATTATCAATTGTTATAATATAAAATGATTATAGAATGGAAATTAAGTGCAAGTTAATTTAATGAGAATTATTAGAGTCAAATTGTGTAATTTTTTTTTGAAAGCTATACTTACATTATGTAAGTAAGTAATATCTTATAATTATATGAAATTTAATGTAATTTAATGTTAGTATTGAGCAATAAATAGTTTAGAATGCAAATGAAAGAAATGTGGATAAGTATGATATTGAAAATATTTTATAGGTTAAGTTAATTGTTAATTGAGAATATAAGTAAAGAGATATGGCTAATTGTCCTTAGTACTAGTCTAGTGGGTAATCTAGTTCAGGATATAGTTGGCTAGCCATAGGGATATTTTACCACGGTGTGAGTCATGACGACTCACTAAAGTAATGATGGTCTACTAAATGAAATGAAATGTTAAATGTTAAACTATGGAATGTAAATAAAATATAAATGTATGAGTGGTCCACTGGCCGGGTCACTTCTAAATGTGGTGGATTTGTGGGATCCATATCTCGTGTATCCTATCCGAAGATTCTTACCGGAATGATACTAGGGACAATATGTAAAAAGAGTGATACTAGAATTAAAATGAGTAAATAGGAATTAAATAAGAGATTATAATGAAAATTGACTTAATTGAAAGAAAATGAAAGTTTAAGGGTAAATTGGTAACCCTTACTCAGTATCGAATTTAAGTAATAAGAATGGATAAATAAATAATTAAACAATAAAATAAGTAAATTAGCAAAATAATAGGGACTAAAGTGCAATTTGGCATAAAATGAACAATTAAAGGACTAAAATGTAAATTGTAAGATAATTAATGTAGTAAAGGTGAAAATGAAGTTAAATAATGGCGTTATAGTAATTAAGCACAAATGAAGGGTAAAATTATAAAAAAAATGAAAATAAAAGTGCAATAATGTAACTAATGTAGGAACTAAATTGTAATTAGAGTACCAATATAAATATAAATGCAAATACTAAGAAAATATGGATTTAATTATAAAACAAGTTAACTAAGATAATAATATAGGAAGTTAAAATGATTACTTAGAAATTTAAACTTTAATGTTTAAAAGAATAATTAAGGAAAATAAGAAGTAATAAAATAATTAATGTACATAATAATATTAATTATAGTAAATTAAGTAATGGGAATGAAAACAAGTAGTATTATTTAAAGGTAAATGGCATGTGTAATTAGGTAATTGAACTATTAAATGACTAATTAACTAGTTAAATATATTAATTGAATGGGCGTAGATTTAAGAACAAGGACCATAATGTAAATGTATTAAAAAGATAACAATGTTTGTATACCTGTATATAAATGGAAATCTTTAGAATTGTAACCACTACTGAGTATATTTAATACTCAGCACGTAGTTTATTTACTGTGTGTAGGTACCCCTAGGTGACAAGTGGGAGCAAACATACACCGATTGGAGAGTACCGGATTAAGAATTCTTTTTTCTAGTATATTTTTTATAATAATTATTGATGGCATGTATATGTAAATATAAGTACACTTATGGATATGTATATGGTTTGTATGGACTTGAGAATGATAGTGTAAACAAGTTATGGCCTGATATGGATAAATTATCGGATGAATGTGGGATATATGTGAATGGATTGTATAGGTAGAAGTTTGAATAATTTTGATATTGAAAATTGTTAATTATGGTTGTGTGCCTTATACGGGCTATGTTTTATTTGAAATTGGAGGAGGACAATGCAATATATAAGCCATTATGCTGTCGAAATTTTTACACAAAAAAATTCACCTAATGGCATTGATTTCAACATATAGTAGGCGTATAAACCATGATAACCGTATAAGTGAACATGATGTATTTATAAAAATAGTGTATAAAAGTGTTACATAACCTTTCTCTTGTAAAGAAGATACACAACGTTTAATTAGTGAGAATAAAAAAAGAGACCTAGAGGAGTACTTTAGAATTGTTATAAGGTAAGTGAATTACATGTTTTATTTAAAATTTCTTCTTTCTTCTTTTTCTTCATATTGTGTAGCTAGAATCAAGGGTTAATAGGGTGTATTGGTTAAATTACTATAAGGTCAAAAAAATGATGGTGTAGAGGAGGAGTTGAAGGGGATAGGTAAAGGAAAAGCTTAAAGATAGGAGTTTTGTGAATTTTAGACTCCAAAAGGTTAGTGCACTATATTACCTTGAAATTATGGGTGTAATATATTTGTTGCATTGATGAGTGTTTATGTGAGTTGATTACTATAATTATTCAAGCTAAGTACACATTCAATATTAATTTAGTTACTTAATAAGTATTATAAAGTAAGTAAGAGAAAAACTCTAATTAATGGTATTTGAACCTTTTAACAAATTCGCAGTTAATAGTTGTAAGATTGTGTAATAAATTTAAGAATTGTGATGTTTGTTTAAGAGGATGAACAAGTTTAATGACTACGAGGTTATGAAGTGAATGAATAATTGGTAAACTAATGAGATCAATATGTATTGTGAAACTTGGTATGAACTAATTCTTTATGAATCCATAAAGTACAAATTCAAGAGTTAGAGATGATTTTATGTATTTATGATTTATTTTATCATGTTCTTGCTTCAAAACTATGAATTTAAAATGAATGAAATTAATCATCTCAATTATTTGAATTGGGATCAAAGAGTAAACAAAACAATGAAGCTATAGAGAAATTTAGCCATGTATGCCTAGCATTTTCACGGTTTAGGATAGATAGGCATGCTTAAAAACATCTATGTTACAATTGCATCTGTCTTGGTATTATATTACCCTTTGTTGTGACACTTCCATGTGTCTGATGCAAAAGTGTATTATGTGATTGATACCCTTGTTGTATCCTCTATTATGGTGTAATTTTAGTACTTGTAGTTTGATGCAAATATTGGCATCCTCTTTAACACCTATTATCCTTCACTAATGATAGTTACATAGGCATAAGATGAAGCATTTGGTTTAAAGAGTTTGTGTAATACTATTGGTTTATTTGATTTTATGTCCTTATATATATCTTGGTGATAGAAATTAAGAAGTTATGCTTTAAGTTTGATGTAATGTAAATTTCCATTTCCAAGAGATTATATGCAAGTTTGAGAAATATAAATATTGATCTCATGGTTGAAAAACTCAATTGTGATTGTTAAATTAAGGTAAAGAGTAAAGTTGAACTTAGTAGTTGTTCTCTTTATATGTTTTAAGCTTAATTATCGGAATAAGAATTGAGCAATAAGTGAAGCTTAAAATAAATTTTTTCACTACAAGAAAAATCAATTTTCTCGACGAAAATTCCTGACGAAAAATAGTAAATTCCCGACGGTAATTTTACCGACAGATATATTTCCGTCATCAATTCCGTCGCTAAATGAAGACCAATTATTGTCGTCGTTTGCCTTTTTTTACCGACGAAAAACTATTCCAGAGGCAATATTTTCCTACGGTATGATATTTTTTGTAGCTAAATTTACCGACGGAAATAGATCTTCCGTAGGAAAATTTAGTGACGAAAAAGTTTTCTGTCGATATATTTTGGCTATATTTTGACAAAAAAATCTTAAAATTTATTTTATTTATTATTTAATTTTCTCTCAAATTTTAATTTATTTTCTCTATATAATGAAATCATAATCAACAATATAATATAAAACATATAATTTACAATAATAAATTAATAGAAATCAAATAAGAACATTAAATTTATAATATTCAATAACATATCGTTTTCTTACGAGTCTTTAAAGTATAAATATTAGCCCTAACATTGCAGTCAAATCGTTATTAGTCCTAAAAGTAATAAAATATAAAACCCTATTATGTCGGCGCGAGTGAATTATCTGGATGCTGCGATGTGCTACCTTTCCCCCTTACTTCTTTTATCTGAGTATGAAAAAGAAAACATCTACCATTTTATAGTAGTGCCTTGTATTGTTTATTGGGCCAACTATGCAATATGACATGCATTACAGCCATACAAAAGGAACATAAAGGCATTAATTGCACAAATCCAGGAAAAAAGATGCTGCAATATACCTCTGCATTTATTCAAACACACTTACAGTAACAGGATGCCTGATGCAGTAAAGAAAAAAAAGGTTTAGGAGATATTTTGGTTCAAATAGAGTACCTAAATGATTAAAAAATTTAAAATTCCTATATGGAAAGTAAACCTAAATTTCATAAATATAACTTGTAATCTGAATTAAAATGTTAATTTAAGTTGTCATTAAACCAAAATAATTCCTAAACTCAGTTTATCTTGACTAAATAAATGCTAGTCCCATCAATTATTGGTTTTATTGTTAATTAGGACATTATTATGCTGGTTTCATATGTTTAATAAGTGACATTAAAAAGCAAATTTAGATGTAAACCCAGAGAAAGCTTCTCAATATAAAGAATAACAAGCATCAATACTGACTTCCTCATCAGTTACCACTTCAGGATAAAACACAGCTCAATTCAATAAAAACAATGCAGTAGCCTCTATTGAAAAAAAATCAAATATTTTCCTGTCACTCTGCTCTGTTTTATAGATAAAAGGCTCCATAAGCATCATAAAATCCCTTTGTTTACAGTTCATAATATGTGATATATTGCAATATCCTTCTCCCTTGAATATCTTGAACCATATATATATATATATATATATATATATATATATATATATATATATATATATGCCTTTTATTCTTTTGTCATACTAAATGGATTACATTAGTTTTTCTCCTATATGGAGCTTACTAATTTAAGATAAGAAATATATTAACGTTGTGTTTTCTTTAACTCTAATTAATATCACAGCAAAAATATCAATGGACTTTTTTAATTAGCATGGAAAATAATCAACCTTACTCATGTGAGCATCTTGTGTGTGTGACTAAAAGTAGCATCTTGCCATTTTCAGTGGAATTAAATGTAAATTTGGTAGACTTAGACATGAGCATTAATTAAATATGGATTGAGTTGTGAAGATGAAGAAGGCACAATCCTTTGGCTGAAAGGAATAGCACAGTGGATCCTTATAGCTCTCAATGCATGCATATTTAGCATGCATATTTATTCATCTTCACTCAATGCATGCACATTTATCTTTATTTAATACATATTTACTATTGTTGGCTTCATCACGGTAGTGTACAATCCAGGATAAATTTGACAATAGTAATGAAAAAGAATGTACCTTGTAAAAATCAACGGCAACAAAGTTGGCCCATCGATGACCAGAAGCAACATAACATGTGCGAAGAGAATCAATGAGTGTAGCAGAATTTTCATAGCAATAACTCCTTCGTTTTGTCATTAAGCCCTGCTGACTCTGCTCTATTGCTACAACTCCCCTTCTGCCCATTATTCCCATCTGAAAATATATATATATATATATATATATTAATTAATATTGTGAAAGACTAATAATTAAATATAAGGAAGAACATAAATCACTTACAAATGCTGTGAAATCCTGGCATTTGCCATCAAATGAATGGCACAACCATACATCTCCTTCAAAATCGTATGTATCTAACATTAAGCCTCGAACTCCATTTTGCATATGAATTTTCAATAAGAAAAGCAATTGAATTTTTTTTTCCAAAAGGGTAGTTTAGGAACAAAAATAAGTACAGGGACAGTGTTACCTTTAGTTGTTCTGATACTGTGCCTTGCTGGTTTGTAAAGGTCACTCTAGGAATTGGGGTATGGAGTGGCTCTCCTTTTATGGCATATGAATTGTGAGTTGTCAAGAATGCATATTTGTTAAAAGGTAGAGAATTATTATGTCAACAATTCACCATTATTAAATGCCATTACCAAAACTAATTAAGATAATTAGAATTAAATTTTTAAGTAATTTAAATTCGAGTTTTTCCGCTTTTAATTGATGGTTGATCACCACAGATGTACTCCTTATAGTTGCATCACTTCCATATATATTGGTAACAAACATTATTTTCAATCATTTTACATAACAAATTGTTGTTGGTCTAGTTCATGAATTATATATATATATATATATAAACTTCGTTTAGGTAAGAAATATTTGCATAAAATTATGGATTATGTAGTTCAAGGAAAAAAAATACCAGGATCTTGAATTGGTCTGTGGTGGTTGATCTTACACATATTGAACCTGCAAAATATAGAGAACAAGACAAATAATATAGCCCAGCTGTATAATCCGCATCAGAGGAGCATTCTTCTTGTAGCTGATTTAATGGCAAGCATGGAAACTATCCTCAAATTTCATAAAAAAAATGAAATTTTACAAAATAATAAAAATAATGGAAAATTGTAAGGTAAAACTGTAAAACCTTGCATTGCTATTATCAAAATTGTAGGATAAATTTGACAATAGTAATAAACTTTTTATTATAAATAAAGATAAATTTGCAGGATTGAGAGGAATTTAGTACATATTTACTATTGTTGGCTTCATCACGGTAGTGTACAATCCAGGATTGTTGGAGTCCGATTCCTTGGGTTCATACACCATTGAAAACATTCCAAATTGATTCAAATCCTGCAAATGAGCCAATTCATAAGCCTCACCTGATCACAATCCACCCTTGAAGAATTAGAAAGTGACTTTAATTGCAACTCCTCCAGATTTAGCTTTACCTGATCATACAAGAGAATGGAAATAAAAATAACATAACTTTGGAAATTTATATAGAATTAACAGCACAAGATAAAACCAAAACAATATGATTCTATTAGAATCTTAGAAACAAAACTCAACAAGACCGTTAAATTTGTCTAATTAATCTCAACAAAGTATTTCAATAAACTGTGATAATAATCAATACATAGCGAATGAGATAAGGTGGCTTTGGCCTTCACGTACACCACGATAACAGTAACAACACACAAACCTGTACACATAAATCATTTTTCTCTATCTAAAATTTAGAGTGCATGTTCTAAAATTTTTCCCTATCAACCATTCAGTTAACAATGCATCATGTAGACTTTGAAAAATGTTTAGGATTCAAGCTTATTAGATACATAGATTTTCAGATATTCCATAAAAGAGAGCATCATCACCTTCCCACTACGACTTAAAGGGAGAGGATTGAATGATCTTTTCTTTACACAAACCCATAATCCCACATGAATATCTCAACAATTAATATATAAATTCATAAATTACAACAATTTTGAACAATTATTTAGCTAGATTTTCATCTAACTAGCATGGATTAAATTTTCCCTAATTAACTAAATCCCTAGATTTGAATTTTATCACCCTTTCCTTAAATTTCTCACCATAAATCAACAATTAGAAGGAAAAGAATGCTTACCCAGCCATTAGAAGAAAGGGATCAATTAAATGGAGGGGCGGGCTACTGATGAGAGGCTGGAATAGGAGGAAGAACAGCAGGGGATTGCACCCCTGTCACACCCAAAAGAGAGGGGGAAGGAAGGGGACGACGGCAGCGCAGTGGGAGGCGACAGCGGGAGAAGCGATGACGGATGGAGCTGCTGGCGTGGCCGGACCAAATAGGAGAAAGAGGAAGGAGGGAGAAGAGAAGAGAGGGGCAATGGGTTTGGCAGAGGTGAATCCCAATTAGCCAACCAAAAAAGAGAGAAGAAAAAGAAGAAAAGAAGAAAGGAAAATTCTAAGGCCAAAACGATGTAGTTTTGGCGATTTTCCCTTTAGGTACCCCAAGTTTTAAGCCCTCAATCATTTCTTCCTTCTATGGCCCCAATTCAACTACACCTATGTATATTTATTCTCTTCTCTATTTTTCATTCTTTATTACATTTTTAGGTACTCACTTATTTATTATTTATATTATTACCAATTGGCCCTGATGACATCAATTGAGCCCAATTCTCTTTCTTTTGTGCATTTTATGTTGGGTTTCGAAACAGTAAATAAAATATCGCAGCGGAACAATGGAAACCCACCACGGATCCAAGCGATCCAATTGATTCAATAAAAGGAGAAGTGTAACGATTACCAACCTCTTGTAGCGCAGATAAATCGAATTGTAGGTGCGATCTCACGCGAAATGACACCCTCTACCAGTATCCACACGCGAAAGCAACGAACAGAATCGCCGGGGTGCTAGCTCCCTTCCTGGCGGCTAGGGTTTTTGTTATTCTCTCTCTAGAATCACACAAGAAAACGATTTTCTTTTTGCTTTTCTCTTAAGTGGCGGCTAGGTCCTTTTTTGCTTAATTCTGGTTTTATATATACATACCATATATATATATACAACTAACCTAACCCTAATTAAGAGAGAGAAAACGTAGGGCTCGTTTTAAAATAAGAAAAATCTTATTTCTTACCTAAAACGATAATTATAATAATAATAATAATATTTATCTTAAATATTATTATTATCATCATTCTATTTTAAAATAAGAAATACCTTATTTCTTATCTTAAAAAATAATAATAATAATGTAATGATAATATTTATCTTAAATATTATCATTATCATCATTTTTTTTTGTTTATTTCGAATTTTAATTTTTCACAAAATAAAATTCGAAATGCCCGAATTAACCCTTAGTCTATTCATTACATTCTATGTGTGCGACCCAATAGGTTCATATTATATTGGCAGTGGGTCTCAATCCCATCACGGGCCCACAAGTCATAAGTGGCCTCTAGCAAGACATTATGACTACCCAAATAATATGAATATCGATAATTCGATTTTAACCTAATAGAACATGTTATAATTCCTTTGTCACACGATATCTTGTTTGAACATAAGTCATGGTCCATGTCAAACTTATATAGTCCAAACATATAATTTCCCGATCACTAAGTAGACTGATAATATCAAATGATATTGATCACTCCATCAATTCATTTGAGCACGGCCATGCATTTCTCAGTCTTACTTATCGAGGGGCCCGACAGATATCTCTCTCATAAGAAAGGGACAAATTCCTTCTTGATTATTCACTATCCTCTACATGATTCTCATTATGTCCAATCATAATCTTTATAATTATCCGATTAAAGATAATGTTTGATTGTGTCAAAACATAATGTTCGTCATGTAGGATACTATGATAATCTCAGGTCTAAGGATTAATAACATAACTATTGTGAGATCACTAATGACATTGACCCATGTAGTGTCTCATTGCAGGTCTATCCAGTACTTTGTTCCCTAACAAGTACTTATAAGATTAATTCATATCATCATATATAATCATCCCATGATCATCAATTAAACTTATACTAGTCTTTATTTATCATCAATCATTTAACAATAAATAACTAGGGATAGTAAAAATAACATTAAATTGTTATTTACAAATATTATTATAATGTAACATGCCTACAATACAATAACATAAAGAAAACCCAATTTTATAAAATGAAATTTAACATTACATAAAGGCCCTAATGTTTGGCCTAGGGCACAACCACTAACATTTTAATCCTCAATTTAAGTAATTCAACCTATATATATATTTATTTTAATTTTATTTATTTACTTTGAATTTTAAGTATTCTTAATTATTTATGTCTATTTAAATTTTTAATTTAGAAAAAAAAAAGAGAATTGGAGCAATTTTTTTTATATAGGAAAGGTTTGCCTACGAAATTTCAATTTAGTGGATAATTTACCTACAAAAAGTGCAGAATAGATTAGCTTACAAGTGGTGGTGAAACTTTTATGGGTATCAATTATACATGTTATTGTTAATTAACTAATTAATTCATTTATTCACGAATGTTTTTCGATCCTTAATAACAAATTATAAAAGTATTCTAACTAAGAAGTTAATTTTTCTATAGTTGAGTTGGATAGAAACTCTCTGTTGCATTTTTAGTAAAAAATAACTAAGAAATAAAACTTTGATTGGTCAACTTTAATATATTTATTCATAAATACATCCAACTATTGTACATAGCATTATTCGTATCTATTTAAAAATTCTCATACATTTATCCAAAAATATTTAACTGTTTATAAAAATTTGGTTTTTTTTAATAAAATAGTTAAATAGAATTAATAGAGTGATAAAAAATTAAGTATTCTTAATTTTTGCTTAATTATTTATGTAGCAAAATTACCTACGAAATGGCGATTCCGTAGGTAAATTAACTACGAAAATTGAATTCCGTAGGTAATTTACCGACGGAATAAACATTTCGTCGGTAATGGCAATTCCGTAGGGAAATTACCGATGGAATATTTATTCCATTGGTAAATTTTGTGTACAATTTTAACCGCGTAATATTGGCGCTAATTTACCGACGGAACTAAATTCCGTTGGTAATTTTCCTACGAAATTCAGTTTTCGTAGGGAATTTACCTACGGAATGACGATTTCGTAGGAAAATTACCAACGGAGTATTTATTCTGTCGGTAAATTTTGTGTACAATTTTAACCGCATACTATTGGTGCTAATTTACCGACGAAATAAATATTCCGTCAGTAATTTCGTAGGGAATTCACCTACTGAATGGCGATTCCGTAGGAAAATTACCGACGGAATATTTATTCCGTCGATAAATTTTGTGTACAATTTTAACATCGTAATATTGGCTCTAATTTACCGACGGAATATACATTCGATCAGAAATTTTCTTATGAAATTCAATTTTCGTAGGAAATTTACCTACGAAAATTGAATTTCGTAGGAAAATTACCGATAGAATATTTATTCCGTCGGAAAATTTTGTGTACAATTTTAACCGCATAATATTGGCGCTAATTTACCTACGGAATAAACATTCCGTCGGTAATTTCCCTATGGAATTCAATTTCCATAGGGAAATTTCTGACGGAATTTTTATTTCGTCAGTAAATTTTGTGTATAATTTTAGCCGCGTAATATTGGCGCCAATTTAACGACGGTTTTTCTATTCCGTCGCTAAATTCCCTCGGTAAAGTTTGGCATTAAAATTTGCCTCCATTTTTGACAACGGATTTGTATTCGTCGCAATAAATATTTTTCGACAATTTTCCCTACGGAAAATATTTTTTCGTCGGTAATTAGCGACAGAAAATTTTTCGTCGGGAATCAGGATTTTTCTTGTAGTATTTCCTTTTCATGTATTTATAACCATGTTGAGTAAATGTATATGTGCATTCATAATCATTATCATAAACATGTTGAGAAATAGACTATCAAAGCATTGCATTAATACATCATTTACATATAGTACATCCATGCATTGTCTATATAAAAGCAATCACACTAAGTCACATGCATACATCTGCATTTGTACTTGTTTGCAACATGCGCCCCATATACATGCTAAAAAAATGAGAAAATAAAGAAATGTCATGCATACACAACATATGTATATCATTGCATGCTTTCACAAAGCATAACACGTGTTAAAATAGAACATTCTAGACATTACATCTAGGAAAAAATAGCCACATGTAGTCACATACATTTGCATAAATGCATGTACGCCAAATCTGCTTGCAACATGCATCTTATATGCATTAAGAAATGCACACATGCATCTTTGCATAGCATATATATTTTCTTTGCTAACCTTATGTAAGGGCCAACTTGTTAAAGGTATGCCTGGATCTCAAAATTGTGCATTCACTTGACAATTGCAACGCAAGCTAAATCAATTGTAAGGGGACAAGCTTATAACTCTCAAACAATAATAAACCATAAAGATCTATATAGCCATCCAATAGCTAAAAAATTGAACACTCGCTCCTCTTTGAGGGCTAATATAACAAGCTTCAACAAATTTCAAAAAAATCAAGTTACTTTAACAAAGGAAAATTTTTCGCAACACCCCATTTCAAAATACGTCCCTATCTTAAAAGTTTAACTAGTTATATACTCTATTCTCACTTTAAAAGATGTTTCCATCTTGAAAGTTCAGCTCTTATTGGAAGGACGATGTTCTCGACTAACTCAAACTCCATTTTAAAACATGTCTATAACTAAAAAAATCCAACTAGTTATATGCTTTATCCTTATTTTATAAGATATTTTCGACTCAAAAGTTCAACTCTTGTTAAGAGGATAATGTCCCTAACTAACTCAATCCCCATTTCAAAAGATGTCCCTATCTTAGAAGTTCAACTATCTTTCAACTCTTGTTAGAAGGATGATGTCCCTAATTGACTCAATCCCTATTTCAGAAGATGTCCCTATCTCAGAAGTTTAACTATCTACAATCCCCATTTCAGAAGATGTCCCTATCTCAGAAGTTTAACTATCTACAATCCCCATTTCAGAAAATGTCTTGTCTTAAAATTTCAAATTTAGTTGGAAGGATAATGTCTCTGATAGGAATATTTTTCTACCAAGAAAGAATATTTTACCCAACCAGGTATGCTTGTCTTTTCTCTATTAAGCTTTGGATTGCCTTACCACACATGTCACAATCACCATTCTAAAGTTAGGGCTAGATGTTGATACCCAAGGTTGGGGCTTTCTAGTTCAGACAAAACTTGATGATGATAACTTTTTTCACAAGAGTGAAAGTTCCTAAAAGACCAAGGATGATTGAATCAAAAGGCAAACCTATAATAAGAGTATTTTATTTGTGCAAAAAAACATATGTTTGTGTGCTCTATAGTGAGCACAATTGTGTTAGAATTTAATGGCACGACATTCCAAAATCCTAGTTTTTACCTCCTATAAATAGAAGATGAGAGGTCTTTTCAAAGGTAAGCCACAAAAAATATTTGAATTCCCAAAGTAAAAACCTAAAACTCCCTTTTTTAACCAGACACACACCAAGAGCAACAAAATAAACCCATTTTGGTTTCAATCATCCAAGAGTCATAAAAAATCTCTACATCTTTATAGCATTTGTACCTAAAAGTAAATCATCTAGGGAGATAACCTTTTATTCTTGAATTTTTTTAAACTGTTGGTTCATCCATTCATCTATTGAATATGGTGAATCAACCCATTTACCTCCTTTAATGTTCTTGTTCTTCCTTTTTTTTTTTCTTGGATTTTGATTAAATAAAAACTGTCTATGTGGTGTATGCTTGATTAGGTGTTTGTTTATATGTTATTAGGTTAGACCTACTATATATAAGCTACAAACAAATGGTTTTCTTGTTTTTACCTTGTTTGTGTTCTTATTTATTAGATAGGTAAGTCTTTATTGAAAATAAAAATGTGTTTTAATGTCATATTATTTGCTTTTAGCCTTGTTTGATTTTCCCTTGGTATGCTATAATATAGGTTTGGGGTTTGTGTCTTTATATTTAAAAAGTGATTTTAAAACAAAAGGTGAGATTTTGAAAATGTTGTTTGGCTAGGATTTTGGATTTTCAAGTTCACACGGCCACACACTTCTTCATGATAATGGCCATGTGACCCCTTTACATGGATCCAAATTCCTAACGGCAGACGCAGAACGGTCGTATCCTCTTCTATAGATATGTTTGTGTGGTTCCCCTAGATTTTTTCCTCCTTTCTTTTCTTCTCTTTCTTCCTTAGTTAATTTAATTATTTTCCCTATTTAATCACATATTTGTGTGATTTGCTTCTTTTCCTTCATGTATTATACATTGTATGTTGTATTTAATTTAACATTTATGAGTTATTTATTTCTTAATAGATTATTGAAATGTTTTAAACATCTAAAACAAATAATAAGAGGATTTACATTAATTAATTTGTATTTTATTAATAAAATGTATTTTAATTTTTCCTTAATCAAAAGTCACAGTTCAAATAATTTCAATAAGGACCAATGTCCCCAGTTTCCTAAAATTGCATGGAGGAACCAAAATTCTATTGCTCTTCCTTTTAGATGTCATGCATAAATAACAGAAAGAGTTGGGTTAAAACTAACAATTTAAAACATTCACTTAAACTCAAAATTAATCTAGGGCATGAAAAAAAGTAGAATTCAGAATCAATATTTGGTACAGCCCTACAAGTTATTCAATTCCCAATTCATTTTGGGTGACGACTCCACAACCTACCACGCGTTGCTTCAATCTCATTTCAAGTCGATCATTAGCAATATAAGAATTATTTAGAATGTATTTTCGTCTTTTGAGATTTGAGTTGGGTGAATTAGATTAAATTTTTTACTATTCGACAGTGACCGGTCTTAATAAAATGGCTTTCATTTCCCGAAGGTGATAGATCTAAAGCCGCGAGCAGGAACAACAGGGTTGATTAATAATACATAGATTGACAGTTTATGTACACATGGACGTATTGAATCCACCTAAAATCCACATCTTCATGGTATGCTTTTTGAAATGGAATTAAAAAGAAAAAAAGTTAGCATCAACTTTCAAAATTTAAGGCATTTTTTAGAAACAACGTGCAGTACAAAATAATGATTTTTAATAAATCATTAAAGCAAAATGATTAATTCAATGCTCAATCACTTATATTGCTGTCATACCTATTTCTCTTCAAATGTTGTTCTGAATTTATTTTATTTTATTTTTAACTTTAATAATTTCTTTATAAACTCTAAAAAGCATTTAATACCTTTTTTTTTATTTTATCTATATATTTACACTAAAAATCAAACAATTAATTCGGATTTGTTGTAGACATGATTTGTGGTAATCGTAAAATTGTTGTTGGCAGCCTCGCGATTATCAAAAGAATCAGATCCACTGCTTCTAACTTCAATTCAGCTGTCTTTGCTCGTGCGTAGATTTCTTATCGTATTAGGCGCACGGTTATCCTCAAAATTCTCATATTTTGCACTTTCTTCCTCTGGGTTTGAATAAATGGCTTCTTGCCTCTTTCATGATGCTTTTGAAATAGGCGTGATCACGGGACGGGACGGAGTCGGAAAATTCTTCCCTACTCACTCTCCCACTAGTGGCAAGGATTCCCCGCCCTGCCCCCGCCATCAATATCGGAGAGGGAATTTCCCCTATTCCCGCCCTACGGGGATCCCCGTCCCCTATTTTTTTAATATTAAAATATAATATTTTATAAATAATTAAATTTAAAATATAATATTTAATAAATAAAAAATTTAAAATCAATAATAATTTAAAATTAAGTATAATTTAAAACTTAATAATTATAAAATTAAATTATATTTTAATTTTAATTTTAATTATTTATAAAATATTATATTTTAAAATAAACAATTTTTTTTCGCGGGGCGGGGATCCCTATGGGGGGAAATTTTGGGGATTTCCCGCCCCGAACGAGGCAGGTCCCCGCCAGAGCCGGGAAATCTCCGTCCCGTGATCATCCCTATTTTGAAATTTCTTATAACCGTTAGTTTTTTTTATGCGAGTTTTATTAGCCTAAGGCGTCTTATTCTGATTTTGATTTTGACAATAATCAAATTTTAAATAAATTATATTATAAATTTTATTTTAAATAAATTCTCTAGAAAATTTTTGTATATTTTTTTGGTACAAATATCATAAAAATGAGCATTTAATATATCAAGCATGGATGCAAGAAAACAAATTTGAAAAAAATCGTAATATGGAAAAAATAAAATATTAAATTATAAAATCAAATTGAGGCAAACTCTTCCTATTCATTCATGCATATTATCTTGAAACTAGTATAAAAATGTTTTGGAGTCAAAATAAACTTTTGATAAAAACTTATTATAATATTGGTTGTAATTATTTGCGAATAAAATTATACTATAAAAAATGTGAGTTTAGTTATAATATTAAGAAAAATTTTAGTAAGTATTTTATATTTTTTACTTTATTAAAAAAATTATGATTAGATATACATTTAAAATTATATATTGGCTTTAATTTTTATCCTTAAGAGAGTTAATAAAAAAAAAGATGCAAAGTAATTCTTGATTAGTAAATATAAGCAAAAAGATCGAATCACTATAAATTTTATGTATTTACTTTTTTGATCTCTTTTCTACAAGTTTGCTTTACTATTCTAAAATTTATATTTTCAAAATAGTGTCAAAATAGCTTTAAAAATATTCATAAAAATTTTACTCACATATTTTTCAAAATTATATTTGAAATTTTATCTAAAAAAGAATTTGCAAAAATTTTAATTTTTTTTTTTGCATTGCATACGGTATTTATTATCATAATTCTGCATATTTATATATCTCTATTTTATCAGAAAAATAACCAGAAAAGTTTGAGACACTCAATTCATATCATTTTATATGTTTTTAAGACCTATAAATCCTTTTTTTTTTGTGATGACAGCTTGGCAAATGCCGGCTGCTTTCAGAATGTTGATCCTGGTTGATACTTCGAAAAACCTACAGATAAGAATATTTCGGCAAGGTCCGGTGAGGGAACTCTCCGACGGTTAAGTCAGTGACTAGTAAAAGAATAAGTTTAGCAGAAGAAATGGCTAAAAAGATCCCATACCTGATGATCATGAATTATTTATAGGGTGAGCGTCCTATTCCCAATAGGATTCTTTGTGGGCATGGGAGTCCTGCCAGAAGAGGACTCCTGCCCAAATAGGAAGTCTTCCCTAAGAAGAAATTTTGTCTTCAATCCATGTCCTAAACGAACTTGTGGGAAATGGCATCGTTGGGCCCTACCATGCATAAGATTCGAAGGATTGAGGCTTGGGCTCTAGGCTTGGACTCATGGCATAGTTCGGCTATCATAGGTCCCCCCCTGAGATGCGAGACATTTATGTCGATAATGGTTCGAACACATATAAACCATTTTGAATTACTCTCTCGAACTATACAACTGTTTTGATTTGGAAGAACGAGGTGACACTTCGGTTTTCGTACTAGTAATAATTATAGCCCCTTCGATTCTCATGATGACAGGGCTATAATGGTACCTACTTGAATCCCGTACACAGTTGTCACTATAATTAATTTCACACGCATTGGTGCGATCTGCACCATCCAATTCTTTTTCTTTATCGTAAAATGAATGGATCTTCAGACTCTAGTGAGATTAGGACTTCTAATAACTTATTAGATGATAGTACCCCGAACACTTCTGCTCATGGTGCATCTTTGGACAACACTCCCGTAGAGCTCCTTGAGTTTCAACCTACTCCTGCAACTTCCCATACCATAGTATTACCAGGGACAAGCAACCCTAAACCCAGGAGGCCACCGAGGTCTAATATGAGAGTGCCTAACATCAGCTCGTCTGTGAAGGTGGCCGAGCTATCTAAGTTAAAAGCCAAACTAGGAATCCCTCAATGATAAAAAAATTTGGCTCCTAGTCGTCACATTCCTGCCAACTACAATTTTAATGATAAAAAGAAGCTCGTCCTCTACAAGGCTAACATCCAAGCTGGGGTCATTATCCCCTTAACCCGATTTGAAACCTCCTTCTTGAAGTACTATGATCTCACTATGAGCCAAATGCATCCAAATGCTTGGCTCACACTCACAGCTCTGCAAATTTGGACAACGAAGAATGAGATTGACCTCACTGTTCATCTATTTAAGGCAACCCATGTGGTTGGTCTTAGGAATATGAGCGAGGACCACTGCTACATACAAGCTCGGTCTGGGTATGGTGTTTTCTCTGGTAAGCTAGACTCTCTTAAGAACTGGAAACACCAGTTCTTTGTCATAGAGGGTGAAGAGGAACTTCTTTTTTGCACTTCTTGAGGGTCGTTCATGAATAGGAACGAGCCTCGTGCAGTAGTAACCCATGATGAAGAGGAAATCCTAGCTCGATGGAGTGAGCTCTCATGAGTCAAATTTGATATTTATGATTACCTAGAACCTAAGTCCTTCTCTGAGACCTCAGTCGAAATACAAGGTTTATTTATTAATTCTTGTTTAAATACCAACTCTAATTGTTCTCATTGTGTTATTGTTTTGCAGATATGAAGAGAACCGAAAAGCTATCTTTTGGTTACAAGGTTAGGGCCAAGCTCGTGGATGAGTCAACTCAGGTGAGCACTGAGGTTATTCAGGCGGGGAACACGACTTTCACTCCCTCCCCCCCCCCTCCACTCTTGTGGCCAATGCATAGACAGGGCCTACCATTGCCACTACGAGCCAGTCTCGAGAACTGTAACACCCTAATACCACTGTACCGAACGTACAGTAATCGAATGTCACGACAGAGTGGCGATAACAAAAAGGTCTACAGTAAACAAACAACTAAATTTTTTTAATCACATATGCATTTTGTACAGATAACATATCCAGCTCGTAAACATATCTATGATTAAAATATTACACAAGTATAATACATATGCTATACCTCCAATATACACTTATATACATGCCATGCCAACTACCATCCTTGAACTCCGCTTTGAACTTAATCAACATTGAAGTATCGGCTATCATCTTTCTATTTTTATAACCTGGTCGCAGTCAATAACTACGCATTGAGCATCAAAATGCCCAGTGGTGGATACATATCCCAAACTATCCACAAAAATATCATTCACACATACACATACATGCATGCATATGCACATACATACACACATGCATGCTTCCATGAGAATTCTTTGACATTAACTATTCATTTTATCATTTTAATGTGCATCATACAATCATGCACACATGAAGTCAACATGAAAAAGCTGTTTCGATCATTCAATAGTATAAAATTGTCAATTTCATCCTTTGAACACATCACTTAGTGTAATTGCCATTTTTATGCTACCTTTCATTCATTTACAACATTAACTTTCGATTATAATTAATCTCTTCATTCTTTTATTCATACACAGTCATTTAATCATTCAGATATGCATTCATTCATCCAGACATTTAGGCATTTATCCAATTGCTTATCTATAAAGGGATCTTCTTATTTCAGCCACATATACTCTCAAGGTTTAATTTTTCCTTTCTTTCATTTTTAATACATGTTATGGCATGAGTAATTTCGATTTGGTCCATATTTTCACTAAAGTGTAAGAATTACACTTTGATCCCTATTTTACCATATAGTAGGGTTCATTCACAATTTCATCTTTCAATTAACATTCCATTTGCTAAATTATAATTTAGTCTTTGCACTTTCGTTAAATTACAGTGGTACTTTCTTTTATCATTTATTTACTCTAATGCCATTACTTATCTTTACTTCACACTAATTTACTTATTTGACATGTAACTTATGATTTCATTTCAAATATACAATTTTATGAAAAATTATATGCAGATTTTCTAATTTTTCAATTGTTTTCAAAACTGTCATTTTACATTCTATTTACAATTTTGCTATCAGTTCATTTATTTTCACTTTAAATCCATTATTTCGCATACAAATTATCAATCAATCCTTGTTTTAACATTTTCATAGCAAATTGTATTTTAGTCCTCCAAGACTACAAGGGATTACTTTTAAGCTTTTTATTCATTATTTTATTATTCTCATATATATTTTCATTATTTTATCACTTTTACCCATTCAATTTATTATTTGGGTAAATTTTCATTTTGATCTCAACTTTTTATTTTCTTTTATATCAATGCTTTTTCACTTTCATTTCTATTCATATTTCACATTTTGTACTTTTATATCATTATTACCATTATGCCCTTAGTACACTCCCGGCAAGATCGAATATAAGGAACGTGGACCTTACGGGCCCACAACAGTATAGTACAGCAGGAAATGATCTCGAAGGAACAATCCATTTTAGAGCAAATCAGAACAGAGCAGATAATCAGACAGAAACTATGGAAGGTCATTACAATCCTACCATAGTAAAGCAAGTTGACATGACTTATATCGCGGTATGGGTGTCCCTATGGCTAGCCAATTATATCCTAAACTAGATTTAAATCGCCAGATCACTGCTAAGGGCAATATTTTTTCCTCATTGTAGAATCATTTTTCATATTTCTGACATTTCTATTTGCTTTTGCATTATAGTACACTATTCATTCAGTTCTTTCTTTTCATTTTAGTACATCTGACTCTTTTGCTTGCTTTTACATTTTCAATACATTAGCCATTCAACTTTTTCCACTTACTTTTGTACAGTTTATGAATTATCCCACAATAATTCATCATTTCCCTTTTCACATCTTGACTTTTTCATTTCAATACATCATTCAGTCAAAATTGTTTTTTTTTCCATTTCTTTTGCATATTTAGGAATTATCTTATTATAATTTACCATTTTCTCTCATTTCATGAATTATTTCACCATAATTCAAAATTTCATTTCAAACATAATAAAATTTCATGTTCAAAACTATTTATATAAATTCCATACCAATTAATACCATTACTTTAGTATATTTTTAAATTTAGTCCTTAATTTTTTCATTAAATTGCAAAGTTACCCTTTTTACACCTTAATTACAGAATTGCCACTAGTTTACTTATTTTCACTTCACATTCAATTATTAGCTTACAAAATTTTCAATTGGTCCCTATTTTAACTTTTGCATGCAAAATTACATTTTAGTCTTTTTAATTCATAAAAGTTCATTTCAGACTATTTGCTCATTATTTATTTTCATTTTTACCCTTTATTCATTACTTTGTCATTTTTACTCGCTAAATTCAATATTTGGAAATTTACCATTTTATTTCTAACTTTTTATTTCTTTTCAATTAGGTCCTTTTTCATTTTAAACTTGATTTTTTACTTTACTTTTTACACTTTTCATTTACATTTACCATTATTTCTTTCTTTTCCTCACTTAAACTTTTATATAAGGAAAAATTACTGTTTAGTCCTTGAATTTTATTATTTGACAGTTTTATTCCTCTAGTTCACGTTTATTCATAAAATTATCATTGGTTCTATATCTTATATTTTTAAGTCAATATACTTTTATGGAACTATAATTTGGTTCCTAGAATAGTTAAATTATCATTTTATCCTTTTTCCTCTATGTTTTGCAAAATTACAATTTATTTTTAAACTTTCAATTTCTTTCATCTAAGTTCTTTATCTCTTTAACTATATCATTTTGCATGCTTTTCATTACTTTTCTTTCTTCTTATGTTAAACAATATTAACATACGTTTGCCACTCATTAATATTTGGCATTTTTCCTAATTTATTCTTAATATTCATCCGGCTTATTACAATATAATCCATTTTAATCATATTTATAACAATTTACCTACTTAAATCATTCACTCTCATACTCAATATCATAAATTCATACTTAATTAACATAATAATCACAAAAATATTGAAAATCCACTAAGCATATTCGGCCATAGTAAGCTATCCACTTGAATTTATTTTCTTCTATGTTTAAATTATCTAAAACATCATTTTTATCCTTTTAACCATTTCTATATCAATTAATTCAATTTCTCATGCGTTAATCTCATACATGCATAATAAACATAATAACAATTTAAACCAAATTAATTGAAATTAGGAGATATTGTATCCACTTACCTTAGATTTATTTTCTCCTCACTTAGATCTTCATTACATTACTTTACTCTATAGAAATTCCATCATCTCCATTAAGCTCCAAAAGTGGTCGAATTCCTCATGAGCATTTTTTCTTCAATTTCATTCTTTCTTAATTCAATATAACCTTATAATAATAAAATACACCCTTAAATCTGTCAATAAAACTAATTAAATCAATTAATTAAACTTAATTTCACTTGATTTCTATCCATAACCTTTATTTTCTTGATTTTTCTTCACTTTTTCCACTTTAATCACCTCAAATAAAGATTGGAGGCTGCCATAATCCACTAGAGAAGCTAAATTTTACTTAGGAGACTTGACTTTAGAAAGAGAATTGGAGAAGAGATGAATAAATTAAGTGAAATAAAAATCTTTTACTTGGTCAAGAAGAAGAAAAACGGGAGAGGAGGAGATGACTGTGGATATCTCTGGAAAATTCAGATATATAGGCTATTTATAGGTGGCTGATGGGCCGGACCTGGTCCAACCAAAGTGGTCCACCCACTTGTAGCCTAATTTCCACTTTAAGCCCATTATGCATCCAAAAAATTATTTCTCTCACTTTCAAAATTTAAATTCACTCAAAATTAATTTCATAATTCTTAAAATATATAATATAGACTCTATAAATTTTTTTTGGCTCAATTGGAGTCTATTTCTAATCCGGTTCACTAAAGCTGGTTCGATTATGCAATTTTTGGTGTTATCATAAAATTAAATTTTCACCATAAAATAATTCTAAATACTAATTAGAGTCCAACTGGAACTTTTGCAATTTTTAGAGATCGTTTGCTATTTTTAAAGCCTCGATCAAATCCACTGTCAATCAGATACTATTTAAACCAAAATCATTATTTTTCTCTTTTTTCCTGTGTTTAAACCTTCATAAAAAATACTTTCATAATCTTCAAAATATATTTTAAGCTCTATGAATATTTTTGAGTCAATTAGAGAATATTTTTCGGCCTGGTTTACTTTTACTAGTTCAATAACCTAATTTTTTAAAATCACCGAAAAATTTATTTTTCATTACCATATAATTATACATCTCATTTAATGTAGATCTGGAAGTTCTTGTGATTTTTTGAGGTCATTTACTATTTTTAAAGTTTCGGTCAAACTATAGTCAACCCAAATACTATTTGAATCGAAACAATAAAATTTTCTTATTTTTTTTTTTCAAGACTCATTTGATCTCATTTTGATTTCAAATTTGAACCATGTTGCTGACATGCTCTTTCTAATGATCAAATAAAATAATTTTTGACTTCGAAAAGTATTATTCATCCTGTTATCACTATTCACCATCGAAAAATACTATTTCTGACTAACCCGGTATTTAGGCCATTACAAGAACCACCTATTATGGGCTCGCCACCAAATAGTCCTTCCAATGCCATAACTATTTCTGATAACTATTTATGTGCTTCTTTGAGGTCCATCTTCCTCCCGAGCTTCTGAGTAGAGGTCAGCTCCTCTCTTCCCAAAATGGGGTGAAAAGGTCAACAAATGATTGAGAAAGTTCAGGGGCTGTGGATTTCTAACCCTGCCGCCTATAGCTCGACCAATCTCGAGTTCAATAGCTTTTACTCCCTGTTGACTTGTGTGCCAGATGAGGTGTCCTCCTTTATCAAATTAAAAGTGGACTGTTTTTCGTTTGTCATGAGGAGGCATCAGGTCGAGGTATAACTTTCTGAATTTGCTTTTTATCAATATATATATATATATATTAAACGTGTTTCCCCATGCAGAGTATGATCCTCTCTAACGCTGTGATTGATAAGTTGAATAGGCTTTTAGGCCTTGTAAGGGAGGAGAAGAGAATTACTTTTGATCTTACTAGGAAGCTAAAGGAGGTTGAGCAGGCGACCACTTGCTAGAAATATCAGGCAACTAATCTGGAAGGCAAGGTCAAGGAGGTGGAGGAGGAAGTCCATAAAGGAGCTGAGGAGGCCGATCATAAATTGGCTGAGGGGAAAGCTTCTATTGCCAAGGCATAGAAAGAGTGTCAAGCCTCTAAGGCTGAACTAAAGAGATACTAGGTTGAGAAGGCCGATCTGGAAAGCAAGGTCATCTCACTTGAGAAAAGGCTGTCCAAGATGGAGGATAAAATGGACGATCTTGCTGCGGACAAGGTTGTGGCTTATGGCAACAAGATCATCTAAGTTATGAAGGGCAAGTTTCCTTAGGAGGACTTTGCTTGGGTCGATGATATTGACCTTGATGAGGAGTAGGGTTTTCATTATATTTGCTTTTATTAGCCTTCGAGGCGTCCTTTTCTGTACTTAAAAAGATTTATAATGAAGTGCCTTTTCTTGTTTCATTATGAGCTCTCTTTTATTTTTCGTTTTATTTATCAAGTGCCCTTTCTTTGACAGACTCCTATTTTGATTTGAACTCAAGTGTTTCGAGTTTTGTAATCTTTCACTCTTCCTTTTTTTTACGAACTTTTTAAGTAGTCCAAACAAAATGAGGTTCGTGTAGAGAGTAAATCCAAAGAGACTTTAAGAGAGAAGCGACTAAATTCTAAAAATGCTTATGGCTTAAGCTGTCAAGCTAAGCTCTCTTTATTATTGATATGCATGCTCATGGCTTAAGCTGTCGAGCTGAGCTATTACATGAAATCATGCTTGTGGAACTTCTTAAGAAGAATACAAGGCTTTTGGCTAAAATGCCAAACTATGATAAATGCAAAATATGCTCGTGGTGAACGTGCCTGATTGAGCTTAATACAACATTTCCATGGAGAACATGCCTAATGGGATTGTATTACGATATGCTCATGGTGAACATGCTTATTTGAGCTTTAGGGGCTCTCGACGAACATCCCTATGAGCTTTATTGGATTGCTCCTCTGAGGTGTCCTTTTCTGTACTTAAAAAGATTTATAATGAAGTGCCTTTTCTTGTTTCATTATGAGCTCTTTTTTATTTTTTGTTCTATTTATCAAGTGTCCTTTCTTTGATGGACTCCTGTTTTGATCCGAACTCAAGTGTTTCGAGTTTTGTAATCTTTTACTCTTCCTTTTTTTATGAACGTTTTAAGTAGTCCGAGCATAATGAGGTTCGTATAAAGGTAAATCCAAATAGACTTTAAGAGAGAAGCGACTAAGTTTTGAAAATGCTCATGGATTAAGCTACCAAGCTGAGCTCTCTTTATTATTAATATGTGTGCTCATTGCTTAAGCTGTCGAGCTGAGCTATTACATGAAATCATGCTTGTGGAACTTCTTAAGAAGAATACAAGGCTTTTGGCTAAAATGCCAAACAATGCTATATGCAAAATATGTTTGTGGCAAACGTGCTTGATTGAGCTTAGTATAGTATTCCCATGGAGAACATACCTAATGGATTGTATTACAATGTGCTCATGGCAAACATGCCTATTGGAGCTTTAGGGGCTCCCGACAAACATGCATATGAGCTTTATTGGATTGCTCCTAGCGAACATGCCTATGAGCTTTATTGAATTACCCTTGGCGAACATGCGATTAAGCTTTAAGGCTCATGGCAAACATGCCTATGAGCTCTATCAAACTACTTTTGGCGATCCTTTCAGCTTAAGTGAGGTTAATGATGATATTTATTTAAGTTAGAAATATTCCAGGAGTGCGGTAGCACCTTTTCTGCCATATCCTTGAGTCTATACGCACTGAAGTTGATTACTTTATGTACTTTGAATAGACCAATCCAATTAGGGCTCAGTTTGCTAACCCTTACAACTGTTTACGCTTCAATGGCTTTCTTTAAGATGAGCTCGCCACTATGAAAAGTTCAAGGCTTTACCTTCCAGTTACAGTAGGACATCATTCGCTATTTGTAGGCAGCTGAACAAATCTGGGCTTGTTCCCTTTTTTCTTCAAGTGTATCCAAGCAATACAGCAATGACTCCTTATTTTCTTTATGATTGCGTTGCTTGTTTCTCAGGATCGGCATTTTTATCTCACAGGGGATGACTGCCTCCACACCGTAAGTTAGAGAGAAAGGAGTTGCTCTCGTTGCTGACTGAGGTGATATTCGATACGCCCACAGGACGCTGTTTAGCTCATCTGCCCACAGGCCCTTAACTTCATCAAGCCTTTTTTTAGCCTTGTCAATATTGTTCTATTTGTTACATCGGTCATACTATTTGATTTTGGATGGTAAACTTATGTGAATCTGAGCTGGATATGTAGCTCTTTGCAAAAATTTCTGAAAGATTGACAATTGAACTGTTTGCCATTATTAGTAATAAAAGCGTGTGGGATCCCGAACCTGGTTATTATTGATTTTCGAGCAAATTTGATTATGGTCGCCAGAGTAATGGTCGCTAGGGGTTCGACTTCAACCCATTTAGTGAAGTGATCCATCACCACTACTAAGAACTTCCTTTGTCCAGTTGCAAGTGGAAATGGTCCCATTACGCAAAGGGCCAAGGACTGTATATCGAGGTCTGGCACGCTGATTGCTGATGAATTATCTTTCCAAACCATTGACATTTATCGCACTTTTTGACCAATAGTACCCCTACATGAGAGCTTTTCGAGCTATTGTTTGAGCTCCTTCATGTGCCCCGTAGATTCTTTGCTTCTACCTGATTTTTTGGGAGGGTGCCCGTTTCTAGGAATTGGTAGATTGACAATTGCCATCCATCCATCTATTTATTCACTTCAACTGAAAAGGTTTCATAAAAGGGTTGAGTGATAATGGCCCACACTACATTTTCCGACCTTACTATACTGTTTGAGGACGCTTGTTTGGCCAACAAGTTGGCCTCCCTATTTTTTTCCTAAGGAATTTGTTCAATTATCCGTGAATTCTCGCCCTTTTCTAGTTGAGCTAGTAGGGTTGATACCAAGTCTCGGTATTTCATCATCATTTATTCTTTGGCTTCAAACTTTCCTAACAATTGACTAACAACTAACTGTGAATAAGAGATAATAAGTAAAAAGTTAAGTTTTACCTCTATAGCAAGCTCTAACCTGAAGCATAGCACATCATATTCTATCACATTGTTCGATGTTGGGAAAGATATCCTAGCCAAGCCACTTATGAATACTCTTCCTGGGCTGGATAATACTACTCTTACACCTGCCCCTTCGGATGATGCTGCTCAGTTGACATACAACTTCTATGTCGCTTTGTTCGGCTCGGTTAGGGTAGCATAGAGTTCTATAATGAAATTCACCAATATGTAAGCTTTCATTGCCGAACAAGGCTCATATCGAACATTGAATTCTCCAAGGCGAGATGCCCATTTAATTATCCTCCCCGACACCTTTGGCTTCTGCATTACCTTCTTAAGTGGAGTGTTGGTTTGGACTACTACTGTATGTGATTGGAAATAAAGGTAGAGTTTTATCGCCGAATTGACAAGGGCTAGAGCTAACTGTTTAAGGACTTGATACCTTATCTCGGCTCAGAGAACTTTACTAGTGTAGTATATGGAGAACTGTTGAGTGTTTTCTTCCCTAATCAGGACTGATCATACTACCCCTTCTGAAACTGACAAATACATAAATAAGTTCTTGTCTGGTTGCGACTGACTGAGCAGTGGGGGGGAACTTAAAAACTCTTTGAGTGCTTCAAAAGTGAGCTGACATTACAGACTCCATTAGAAATTTTTCAAATTCTTTAAGGACCTATAAAATGGGAGGCACCGCCTCGCCGAATAGGAAATAAACCTTTCGAGCACCATAATCTTTCTATTCAATATCTTCACCTCCTTGATCAATTTCGGTGGCTCCATATTTACAATGGCCTCAATTTTTTATTAGGTTAGCTTCAATTCCTTTTTTGAGATCACAAAGCTAAGTAACTTACCATACCAGACTCCAAACGCACACTTCTTCAGATTTAACTTGAGGCCGAACTTCCCAAGGGTAGAAAACGTCACCTCAAGTTCCTTGGGTAAATCACCCAAAGTTCTGCTCTTGACTACCATGTCATCTACATACACTTCTATATCCGACCTATTTGTCCGGCGAATAGCTTGTTCATCAGTCTCTGGTACATGGCTCCTGCATTCTTCAGAATGAAGGGCATCACAGTGTCGCAGTACCTTGACCTATGGGTGATGAATGATATCTTTTCCTCATTTTATGTGTAACAACCTTACTATAACAGTCTTTTAGTTACAGAATTAAACGGTAAGCCAATTTTTTTCAACATCAATTACTTAACCAAACAATTCATTGCCTGTCAATACTTATTCATTATTCAAATTCGTAAACTAACTTATCGATTATAACCTTCTAAAGATACTATTCATTTCATCAAAATTCTGATAGCATAACGGCTATATACTTATTAGCCTCCTGAAAAGCAGACAACAACCACAACCTCTTAGAGGTACAAAAGTCTATAACAGACAAATGTGCACATTCCAGACATTCATTCACATATTAAACACACTCATCCAAATCCACTCTCTGATAAACCTATATTTATTATCACATCAAACAGTAGTTCAAATACATTCCAACACATATTTACATACCTATCAATGTATTGAATAAATATAGTCGAATCTTTTATTTCCAATATCTAAATATATACATGCAAGAACACAAAAATAATTATGACGACTTCTTTTTTTTTCTTTCAAACTTGCACCACTGGGTACCATGCTCCAGCTACTCTTCAGAACCTGCACGCAGTAAACACTACGTGCTGAGCACTAAACATGCTCAGTGGTGACTATTAATTTAAGAATTTCTCCAAAAAAGCACAATTATATAACTATGCAAAATAATATTTTTTTGTCTTATCAAAAGGCACTTTTTTAATCTTTTTGACAGTATTTTTTTTTCACTTCATTAAAATAATTACGCAAACTTTTCACTTTGGTCCTAACCTTTTCAATTTATTAAAAAAATATCATTTTTGTAATTTAATTACAAAATTGGCATTACTTTTCTTATTTTTACCTCTTTACTTAACATTTGGCATGTAACCCATCAATTGGGTTTTGCTCTAACTTTTTGGGCAGATTTTCTTATTTAATTAGTCAATTGCATTTATCATTTTATTTTGCATTTTACATTATTATTTACCACTTATATGGCAAATTTTCAATTCTGTACTCAACTTTGCAATTGATCGCAAAATTACCCCTTTTATACTATAATTACGATTTTGTCATTAGTTCATTTATATTCACTTTAACCTTTTTAATTATTTATCAAAATACACTTATTAATGCTTTTAACATTTAATACAAAGTAATACAATTACTTTGGAAAACTTTGCAATTTAATCTTTGCATTTTTGTTTTATTACAAAAATGTCCTTTTTACACATTTATTACAGAATTGCCAATTTTAGACTTTTAATTACAATTTAGTACTATTTTTACAAACTTTTCACTTTCAAATTGTTAATTGGCATATAATATACCAATTGGTCTTTATTTTGACATTTTCATGTAAACTTACGTTTTAATCCCTTTTCTTTATGAAACCTTATTTTTGGGCTGTTTGATCATTAATTTACCATTTTACCCTTACGAATCATTTCCTTATAACTTTGCTCATTAAGTTCAATTTTTGAAAAAATTACATTTTTGCCCCTAAACTTTTTATTTCTTTCAATTATGTCCTTTTTCACTTTTGACTTCCACTTTTAGCTTTCTTTTTAAAATTTCTAACTTATTCTTATCAGTATGCCCCTAGTACAATCTCGATAGAAATTCTCAGATAGGATGTACGGGACATAGACCCCACAGAGCCACATATAGACTGAAAAATGGCCCCAAAAGACCATTTTTCATAGAACAGATAACAAAACGGATAGATACTATGGAGATCAGTGATCCTACCATAGCAAAGCAAGTCGCCATGACTTGCACCGCGGTACAGATATCCTTATGGCCAGCAAATTACATCCTGAACTAGATTTTGACTGCTTGACTAATACCAAGGGTAATAATTCACTTAATTTCAATTCTTTACTCCAATTTTTAACAGTTTTAATTACTTTTTCAACACATAAATTTATCAATCAAACTTTTCAATACTTTCTACACAATTTATGAATTCTTTCATCATACTTCACCATTTTATAATCGAATTATGAATTATTTTCTCAATAATTCAACGCGGTCATTTTACATACTATACTTTATATTGTCTTTTTATTTTAATACATTAGTTGGTCAGTCTTTTTCTTACCTTTGGATCGTTTATGAATTATATTAATATAATTCATTATTTCTCACTTAATTTATGAATTATAACTCAATAATTCAATACATTTATTCTGTACCTATTCAAATTGTTTCTCTAAAATATTCAAATAAATTTTATAAATTCTATAAATATTCATGGGTACATATTTTACTTGTTTCATGCATTATTTTCCAAAAATTCATTATTTTCACAAGTTACATAATTCATTAATTATTCCAAAAATATTCAAATAATTTTCATAAAAAATTTATGGACATGTTATTTCTTGTCTACTATCAAGTTAAGGCTTAAATCATTAAAAATAACTAAATTACACATGACTTTCCTTTAAGAAAGAATTCGGCCACTTTGAGAAGTCTAACATACATGTTCTTTAAAATTTATTTAAGCATTTTAATAAGCTTATTTAGGGTCCCATTACATTATTATAAAGTCAATTTCAATTATACATACAATTTCATAATTTTCCCTATTTTACCTAAAGGAAAATTATACTAAATCAAGGGAAATGGTTATATTTAATAGCCACTTACCTTTTTTTCATGCTTTAGCTTCCTTAGACTTCCTTTTTCATACCTTGAACCAAAGAAAATACCCATCACCATGAAGAACCAACGGAGGCCAAATTTTCTATCAAAGGAAACACCAAGATTTCAATGGTTTTAGCTCAAATTAACCTAAAAAATGGACTCTAGGCACCTAAAACTACTTGGAGGTATCTTTAAACAAATTTAAAATCTTAAAAATCACTTACCTCATTTTGACCCCTAAACCTTTCCCACTTGATTTCTCTTGCTTCCTTCCATCAAATAAAAGGATTGAGACTACTACGATGATCTAGAGAGGCAGTAGATCATCTCTTGTGCTTGTATCAAAAGAAAATAAGTGAAGGGTTTGAAGACATTTTGAGAGAGAGAGAGAGAGAGAAAAGGGAATTCAGTCTCTAATGGAGGAAGAAGAGCTAAAGAATAAGGGGAAAGCCACGATTTGCCACTGTTCTCATCTCTTTTTTATAGTGTCTTTGGGTGGATTGGGCTTGGTTCAACCAAAGCCCACTCACTTAAGGCCCAATAACAAAAAAATCAAGCTCATTTTTCTATTTTCCTATAATTCTCTCTCTTATCAATTCCAAATCACTTAAATTTTGATTCCATCATTCTTATCACATCAAAAATAGGTTGTATACAAAATTTTAGCTCAATCGAATTTCATTATCGGTTCAATTCAATCAAATTAGTCCGATTCAATAACTACCAGTGTCACCGAAAAATTCACTTTTCATTACCAAAATATTCTACATAAAATTTAAGGATGATATGAAAATTTTGGCAATTTTTGGAGTTCATTTGCTATTTTTAAAAATTTATGTAAATTCAAGCCAACCTTTTTACAATAAAAATTGACTCGCTAGCTTTTTCGTATTTTTGACTTTTAGAGACTTATTTGACCTCAATATCACTTCAAATTTCAACCTCGGACTCACCATGGCCAATATTTTTCGATGGTCCAATAAAATATATTTCACGTCCAGATGTAATTTTCAGTTCAAATTCACTATTCACTGTCAAAAAATATTATTCACGGCTAACCCGATGTTCAGGCCATTACAATTCTCACCTACTAAAAGAAATTTCGTCCTCGAAATTTACTTGTATCTAAGAATAGAGAATATTGTACTGTTGTCTTATTAAAATTTTTTTTACATTGTGATGGTTCCAAAACATCTTTACTAATGGAACCAGCTTATTCTTGAGTTGTCTGATCTCTATAATTGGGATCTTCACTGGTATTTCTTCATAGGTCATATCAACCTGCATTTAGATCCCTTCCGAGTCACAAATCAAATCAGATATTATCAACTTCTTTGCACTAAATTATGCTTAACATAAAGGAATTCTATATTTCCTTTCAAACGATATCTCAAAAGAGTTATCTTTTTGCGAAACTGATAGCTATTGTCGTAAGCAAACTCTATTGAGAACAAGTACTTTTCACAACTGTTATCAAAGTCAAGTACACATCATAATAACAAATCTTCTAATAACTAAATCACCTATTTCGACTGATCATCAGTTTGAGGGTGGAACACTATGCTAAAATGGAATCTATCAATAATTTCCCATATAACATTTTATTCTCTTTGAAGCATAGACACTCCAATAGCAAAATCCATGATCACCTTGTCCCATTTTCACTTCAGTGTCACTATAAGTCGAAGCAATTTCGAAGGAACCTGATGCTCCGCCTTCACTTACTGACATATTAAACACCTACTCACAAAATCTGTCACATCACACTTTCAATCTGGCTATCAATCATAAGCTTTTAAATCCTAGTACATCTTGTTACTTCCAAGATGCAAAGCATTACTGCCTTGGTGAGCTTCAGTAAGAATCTTTTAGCTTATTCATAATAGTTGTCAACTAATCATCTTCTTTTTGAACTATTTTCACCTGATGCATGAAGTCAGACTTAACTTGTATTTCAGCTAACAATGCCCTATTTGGAGCCAAATTTAAACTGACATTCATAGCTTGAAGAGCTGCAAACACTTTCATTAATCATTTACACTTATTTGTCAGTTAAACACATTCATTTGTAAATATTCATATTACCAGACATAAATTCTTATGCTGCGTATATCAGCCACTACATAGCACAAGTAAGCAATGCACCATTTTCTAATCAATCTCTTTACAATTGTAGCAGAAATCACATCAGATGAGAAGTTGATTCTCACACCTATAACTGCGATTTCTAGACCTCCATCAAATCGCAAAGTAACTCTATTTTGTTTACAGTCTATCATCACTTAGTGGGTGGATAACCAATCCTTCACATCAAAGGCAACCTCCTCTGACTATATACCTGCTAACTTAATAGCAGCCTAAACCATAACACTCAAATCAGGGTATCCCTACGTCCTAACAATCTGTCTGAACTGAATATATAGTCTCCTTTCAAACCTCTGACACTTTTTATTTTGTCCTTTAGTGGACTGGCTTTCATCCATAAAGGCACTTAGGCACTCAAACTCGCGCTCAAATTCAGTCAACAATTTATTGCCCTGTTTTAGCCTCCAAAAGGCATCAAGTAGCACTACTTATATTTTGACCCAACTACAGTCTCTGTTGTACATAATCAGTCATCAAATGGAGAAAATCTAACTGTGAGAGTCACTACAAAAAAAATTGATTTTACCGATGGACTCATATTCCGTAGGTAAAATTAAAATATTACCGACGGGTTACTAACCAAATTGATAATGCGTAGGTAAAAACAATAAATTTGATAAACGACGATATTTTTACCGATGAAATTAATAATTTGTCACTATATTTGGAGGGAAATATTGGAGCCAATTATTAGCGATCGCTTTACTGACGTACATCCGTCGGTAACTAATTTTCTCAATTTATTGATGTAGCGACGGAACTTCCGTCAATAATACAAAAATCTTTTAAGATTTACCGACAGATTTAAAATCCGTCGGTAAATAAATACAAAAAATTCTTAAGGCTGAGGAGTTATAGATTTTGCTACGGTTTCTTTTCGTCGGTAAGCCGTCAGTAGTGTTTTGATAAAATGTTTTTTATTTAATATTAATGAAATATTTTAGAGCTAAAATCCCCAATGTCTAGGTTCCCTTGTTCAAACAAGCCCTAGTCTCCATATTTTTCTCTTAGTCGTTCCAACATCCCTACATCTCCACCCCTATCGGTGTTTTACCGCCACCGCGTTGATCAACATTATTGGAATTGCATATATGCTTTTCCTCGCGATTAAGTAAAGCTTTACAGTCTACGGTAGAGATAGCTGGGGAAGAGAAGCACAATATAAGAAAGGAAGAGTGGATGATCTTCTTCTACAAGGCGTTGACGGTTCTTCTTTAAAGGCTGCCAAATGGTGCATTTCACTTTTTGACTGGTTTCCTTAACAAATTCATGTCTTTCGATTCAAAGCAAAGAATTTGGTGTTTCCTTTTGGGCTTTGGCTGGTATCTGTCTCTGGCTCTTCCCGGTTTCTTATTGGTTTCTTAGTTTTAGTTGTTTCAAAATTGGTGGCTCTATTGTTCTACTTTGGGTCCCTATTTTAAATCTCCCTTTCCCTCTTCCTCACAGCCGTTCTTATGTGCAAATCAGTCCCTGTACTCTCAAAAAATGGCGTCGCATACACTCCAAGAGCTATCCAAAATGCAGCATTCTCCTTCCTTCTCCTTTCTTCTAGAAATCGTGATTTCAAGTGTAGGTCCTTCTCCTTGCTGCCGGTTTCCACAACCATGAATGTAAGGCTCAATTTTTTAAGGATTTTAACAGAAAATTAGTGAAGAAAATGGGAAAAAAAAAACTTATGCCTGGGGATTTCGGGTTTGGAGAAAACAATTTAGGGATTTGATTTATCTTTGGGTCAATTAAAAATTAGTGTAAATAACCATCTAAAAATTACTTCAATTTCCGAAATTACTATTTTTAATTAAGATATTTTCCTTTTAAGTTTCAACTCTCTCTAATTTTTGAGGACTACAAGTGGTTTCTTCCATGGCTGGTCGCTACGATCCTAATCCTTTTGATGAAGAGGAAGTTAACCCCTTTTCTGTAAGTTCTTAACTCTGCAATTTCTTTCTGATTCTATGATTTTTGGGTTCTACTTTGCTTGATGAATAATTAAAGTTAAGTTTTATTGTGGGTAGTTTGGTTTTGGTGGGGATTTATGGGTTTTCTGATGTGAAGCTAATGCATTTTAGAATTACTTATTTTTTGGATTTTAGGGAGCTTCTTTTGTTGATTTGGCTTTTAGATGTGGAATTTATTATTTATTTTCTGAGCTCTGGTTTTTTC
This sequence comes from Excoecaria agallocha, assembly GCA_037975025.1. NCBI lineage: Eukaryota > Viridiplantae > Streptophyta > Magnoliopsida > Malpighiales > Euphorbiaceae > Excoecaria > Excoecaria agallocha. Next base: position 23,338,846 of record CM075821.1, on the reverse strand, counting down.
AGTTGCAATTTTGTTTCTGTATATAACAAGCTAATTTAGTTGAATCGTGATTTATTGCAGCGCTGCTGTAAAATTACAGTTGGAATAAAAAGATTGATTCTCTTGTGTGCTAATTTTTTCGTGAATTATTGTGTTTAGTAGTAGGGGTCAAAACTGTATTAATTTTGTGTACTCTACTTCCGTCCATGTGGAGTTGGCACAAAACCTCTACATTATGTCATTTTAATGCTATTAATTTTGTGTACTCTACTTCCGTCCATTTATACTGCTTTTATGTTTTAATTGACAAATATAACTTGTGTTTTGTGCCCTAATTTAGGAAGGACCTGCTGACAACTTAGATCGTAAGGTTTCTTCAATAATTTTAAATGCATCTATAGTCCATGATATAACACACTTAAAACTATTTTTGGTGGCCACATACTTATTCAAAGACTTCATAGTGCTGAATTTGGTGGTAATAACTCGCATGCAGGTATTTGGTTTCTTTATTATGTTTTCTTCCAGTATAATGCTCACTAATCTTGCTGTGAACTTGATCTTTTGTGTTTGCAATTAGTCTGAGTCTTCCTTTTTGCTTCTTTGCTTTTTATTCAAATGTTAAAGACAAACTTTTTTTATTTTTATGAGTTGACTAATGACTTTGAACGATATTATGTCTTTTATAGTTAGACAGCAGAAAATTGAGTTGAAATATTCATTAAATAACATAAAGTAAAAAATACGGGGATTCATTTAACAGGTTAAAAAGAAGCTGTAAATAAACCATAGGACTTTTGATGGCTATGAAAAAATTAAACATATGGCAAAACTTCATCTTAGTGAACTACGGTAGGCTTTATTAAATCCAGCAGGCAGTCTGTCTATACTAGTAGAATGGTATCAGGATACTGCTCCATGATTTTTTAGATACATAAAAATAAAGGAAGAGAGCATCCTGTTTTCATGTTGGGCACATGATTTGACACAGTGGGTAGACAAACCTGCCATATAACAAGTTAGTTGTATTAATTAATTTTCTCAGTTTTTTCTATGATACATTCTTGGTCAGCTCATGGACTGGTGGTCAATTCTTTTGGTGGAGAAGGAATCAATGTCATCATAGATGCTATGAATGAAAGATTCAATGAGTCTCAACAAGAAAAAGCTTCTGGCTCAAAAGTTTGGTGAAGAGTAAGTGGAAAAACTTTATTTCTTAATTAAGGTTCATATTGCTAACAGATATAAGCTTTGATAAATTTCTCCTAGCTTATGTTTATCCATTCAGCATGAGATTACTTATTTGGTATGATTCAGTTAAGTGACATTCAAATTTACAAATTTGGGGAATTGCTTTGCCACAGGAATAATAAAAAATCAGGTTTGGAATCAAATGGATAAGGTAATTTGTTATAATCTAATGATTTGATGACTAAATGTTAAACATGTTGCTTCTGTTGACAGGGTTTCCAAAACTATTAATGTGTAAGAAGAGATAAAAAAATATAATTTTATAAACCAAGGTGGGGTAGTTAGAGGTTAGCATCATAGGTTTTCTGAGAGCAGTCTCTCCTGATAAGGTATGTGGATATTTTATTTTCTTTCCTCTTTAAAACTTGAATCATATCTCTGTATGTGACTTTTGATTCAGTGAATGATTTGATTTACAGGAAAAGGATAGTTTCTGGAGTCCAGCCTACTGGATATATTCACTTTAGGAATTATCTTGGTGCTATAAAAACTTGGATAGCTCTTCAGGTTATCTTATGCTATTTCAGATTAAGCATTTGGACGTTGTTGAACTTATCCTCTATTAATTTAATCAATTATCAATTATTGTTCTTAGTATTATTATTTTGGCAAATGTTTTCCTCAACACAAAGTAGTATGATTAATAAACGTGTAAAAAGATAGCATTGGCCTTTTCCTTATCTAAATTGCTTTTTTCTTAGATGTTTTATTGATGTTATGCTGCTTTTTCAATTTTTGCAGAATACATATGAGACTATTTTCTTCATTTTGGACCTCCACGTGGTACCTTGTCATAGATTTTTGATACTTTCATTAGTTAAATGATTTTCATTGTTAGATTTGATGTTAATCTGAGCGTTGTCAGCTGTATATGTACATGCTCTAATTTCATTAAGTCATGTTATGAAGTTTTGACTTTATTTGTCAGCCTTGCAGTTTTTAAAGTGTGAACTTGCACTACTAAATGATTGAACAAGGTTGCCTGAGTCAAAATTGATCATTGCATATCTGTTATTCTTATGCTGGTTATACTTAAATATGCTTCCTGTTGGAATGTAAGTTCAATGGCTTTCAAGTTGATGCTATTGCCTCACTTTTTATGCATCGGTGCATATATTTCCCTGGAAGCAAGCATTCAATTTAAGATGTAAACCAATGCTAGGTTTTCAAATTTAAGAGAGAACTTTTGCTAAACAAACTTCATGAGATGTCACATTCAATATCAATCTAAATTATTTTACACTGGGAAATAATTTTATTATTGCAAAAAACTATACTAGATTTTATGAAGTATCAAGCAGTTACAAAATGTAATTTTTGTTCACAAGTACATATAACACAATATACATTCACGAAGTAGTCATGTTAAATATAAAAAATGATTCCTAAAATAAATTGCGATCAGCTTGCAACACACGTAGGCTTGAAAATAGTAATTAATAATTATTTTGTATGAGGATAATGGACTTCCTAAATATTACAATCTTTTGAGACAGTGCTAGTGGTCACTAAGCTGGTGTTCAGAGGCTGGGTTGTTTAGCTGAGTTTAGGGACTGGTTTTTTAAGCAATAACTACTAATTATTTAGTTACAACTTTTCATTGTCTACTTCTTTTTGTTAATGAATCATAATAAATTGGTAATTAGATATGCATGATCCTTATAATTTGCAGCATGCCTCTGTAGTTTGACTTTGTCCCAGTTGGTGAGGATCAAAAGCAACATCTGAAATTGGTTTTTTTTTCCCGTTATGAAAACATTACCTAGTCTGGAAAACATAAATATTTCTGAGTACAGCTTTCATTTGACCATGTTTCATCAAAAAGAAAGTTCTCTTTTATTACCAGTTTCTACAGATGCAGCTTTGATCCTATTCGTGGAGAGGAAATGTTGCAACAGGAATATGCCCGCTTCCTGAAAACAGAGAGCAGATCTAAGTAAATAGGTACATTTTTACAATAGAAAAATTTTGGGTGTATTTTTAATTCAAAGCTACAGATTTATATATTTCCCGTAAGATGATGTCTCTTTTTCAAAGCTACAGAGAAGTACTAGAATGAATTTTATAATAATCATATGAATCATACATGTCTCTTTTTCATTCTTTTGTAAAATGTCAAACCACAGATCTGTAGTTGTGGACTGTTAAATGAAATATCTTTTACTGGAAAAATATGTAAATAAAAAAGAATTTTTTGCTACATATGATATATAGCCCAGCAATCATATGTATATAGACTATTTTCCATTATTTATTTTCCTTTAACAGCAAACGTTATTGTTATTAAACTAAGAAAACAAAGCTAATTTGGCAGAATAATTGGAGCAAACCCTATTAGATATTCCACCTAGAAGTTTTAATTGGGATGGTTGTTTTAATTGGTAATCGAGTCATTTGTTGTACTCGTTGGGCCTTCTTTTGTTTTGGGTTTTGAGGGGTTGGATCATTTTTGTATGCTACTAGTTGGTTGGGTTTTTGTTCTAGCCTTTGTTTCCTATACTATTTCTTTATGAATGTTATTTGGCTTATAAAAAAAAAGGCACATTGCCTACTGGCATTTTGCAGCTCAGGAGTAGGCTTAGTTAATCAACCATACCAAAGTAAAAATTTCACAAGAGTATGTTTTGAAATTTAATTGATTTGTAAAGGCGTCAAAAAGAGAAGAAAAAAAAGATTCACATATTTAATTTAGAGCATTCAAGAGTTTTACATTGAATTCCTTGGTAAATTTGCTTTGAATTGCTTATAGATTTTACTTTGCTATCAACATTTGTTTCAATTTTTCCCTCAATTTTTTTGAAGCATTGTGTTGATTTAATTTTATTGATTCAAGTTGCTAGATGAAAAGGCGGAGAAAGAGAAAGGAGCTTTTATAACTAAAGGATGTATGGTCGATTATAACCTGAAGTGCATTTTCGTCCATCTTTCTAGTAAGTTAGAAAATTCTTTTCACACTTTACATACAAATGATGATCATTATAATGATGCATGATTGCTAGTAATTAATGCTGGTAAAGTAACCATTGATCCTATAGTCATTTATCCTGAAATTTGGTCTTTAGTACCTGAAGACTTATAGAATAGGTGGGCAGGGAGACCTGTTGATAGGTGACTGTTTCAATTAGTAGAGGCCTTTTTCCAGTTTTCCAGTTTGATGGTATGGTCATTTTGGCCATAATCTACTTCTTTTGTTGCTTAGCCAGAAGCAGATTGGTATTCTGCTAAAAAACCCGTGGGCCCTGATAGAAGATTATAATTTATGCATATGTAGATGTACAAACTGCATTGTTTTATATTGGTAGGCTAATTATTGTTATTTGTTCATATTTATGAGTTCGGGTGCTAAATGAACTCAATTTTTAAGGGATTAGGGGACTTCTTTTTTCTTGCCTGAGAACAAAATTATGATTTATTATGCTCGTATGTAATAGAATTGGAAGTTATAAACTAATTGAGCTGCACTAATATTTGCTCAAATTGGACTACCTTATGCTATAATGAATTCTGAATTTTATTTTTTTCCTCTAAATTCTTATGCCATCATTAATTTTTTATAGACTTTATTATTGATGAATTTCTAGTGCTAAATTATTCACATATTATTTGTGTTTCTTATTCCCGAATAAAACAAGCTCCCCTCGTACACTTTGAATTGGTGACTTGATTTAAATATCTTCCATTCATATTCTTTATTTTTTTCTTTTAATTTTTCAAATTATGTGCAGACCAAAAAATTAGGTCGAGAGCCTACACCAACGGAAATGCATTTGCAAAAAATTAGGTCAACTGAAAGTTGATTAACACGATGGTTACGTGCTTAGAACAAGTTTAATAATTTAAATTTTTCATTATTTTTAAGGATATTCTAAGAGTATTTAGTGTTGAGTTTTATATTTTTAGCATCGTAATTTATACAATATTTGTATAAATTTTAGTTAACTTTTTGTATAAATTGTTTTTCTTATATATTAAAATTATTAATTAATATATATCTTCAATTTAGATTTTATACTTTTATATTGACTTTATTGTGTTTAATTTGAGATTTACAAATAGGAAATATATAATTTTAACAAAAAATTATAAAAAATTAAATAGATAAATAATATGTTACCAATAAATTATCGACGGATAGATCCGTCGCTGCCATTTCAATAATTCAAATATTATATTTGTCGACAAAATTACCGACGAAAAAATCTGTCACTGCTGATACTATAATAAATTAATAATTTATTCATTAAAATATACCGACTGTTTACCGACAATATTTTTCGTCGGTAGACGGTCTATGTGACAAAACATCCGACGAATTTCAAATAAAACTACTGACGGAATAATTTTAATAAATTCGTCGGTAATAATTTCTGATGGAATTTTCTGACGGTAATTTGGTACCACGAGCATTTTACCGACAGATAGTATCCGTCGGTAAAATAATAAAAAATCGCCGGTAAGGTTATTTTCCGTTAGTAAAATGCATTTTTTTTGTAGTGAGTGGAGGCAAAACCACTGGTAAAAAGTCTACTAATATAGGACCTCATGTTGTCCAATACCAATGGATGCCTCACTTTCACCAATCGCCACCTGACAATCTCAGTCAAATCACAACTTCACTTTAAAACAAAAGGGAGCGAGTACACATTAGACTCCTAACAGTTATCCCCTTACAATTGGCACATATATACTGATAAATCAATTACTTAATCTTATCGCACTCCGATCTTAGAACTGCTTAAACCTTTGCTTTGATACCACAAAATGTAACAACTTTACTATAATAATCTTTCTGTTACAGAATTAAACAGTAAGCCAATTTTTTTTTTCAACATCAATTATTTAACCAAAAAATTCATTGACTGTTAATACTTATTCATTATTCAAATTTGTAAACTAACTTATCGATTATAACCGTCTAAAGACACTATTCATTTCATAAAAAATCCAACAGCATAACGGCTATATATTTATTAGCCTCCTGAAAAGCAAACAACAACCACATCCTCTTAGATGTACAATATTCTATAACAGACAAATGTGCACATTCCAGACATTCATTCACATATTAAACACGCTCATCTAAATTCACTCTCTGACAAACCTATATTCATTATCACATCAAACAATAGTTCAAATACAGTCTAACACATATTTACATACCCATCAATCTACAGAATAAATATAGTCCAATCTTTTATTTCCAATATCTAAATATATACATGCCATAACACAAAATAATTACAACGACTTCTTTTTTTTTCTTTCGGACTTGCTCCACTGGGTACCATGCTCCAGCTACTCTTCAGAACCTACACCCATTAAACACTATGTGCTGAGCACTAAACATGCTCAGTGGTGACTATTAATCTAAGAATTTGCTAAAAAAAACACAATTACATAACTATGCAAAATAATATTTTTTTTGTCTTATCAAAAGGCACTTTTTTAATCTTTTTAACATTATTTTTTTTCACTTCTTTATAATAATTTAGCAAACTTTTCACTATGGTCCTAACCTTTTCAATTTATTAAAAAAATATCATTTTTGTAATTTAATTATAAAATTGGCATTACTTTTCTTACTTTTACCTCTTTACTTAACCTTTGGCATGTAACCCATTAATTGGGTTTTGCTCTAACTTTTTGGGCATATTTTCTTATTTAATTGGTCAATTACATTTATCATTTTATTTTGCATTTTACATTATTATTTACCACTTATATGGCAAATTTTCAATTTCGTACTCAACTTTGCAATTGATCGCAGAATTACCCCTTTTATACTATAATTACGATTTTGCCATTAGTTCATTTATTTTCACTTTAACCTTTTTAATTATTTATCAAAATACACTTATTAATGATTTTAAAATTTAATACAAAGTAATACAATTACTTTGGAAAATTTTGCAATTTGATCTTTGCATTTTTGTTTTATTACAAAAATGTCATTTTTACACATTTATTATAGAATTGCCATTTTTAGACTTTTAATTACAATTTAGTACTATTTTACAAACTTTTCACTTTTAAATCGTTAATTGGCATATAATATACCAATTGGTCTTTATTTTGATCTTTTAATGTAAACTTACATTTTAAACCTTTTTCTTTACGAAACCTTATTTTTAGGCTATTTGATCATTAATTTACCATTTTACGCTTATAAATCATTTAGACTTTGCTCATTAGGTTCAATTTTTTAGAAAATTAAGCTTTTTCTCCTAAATTTTTTATTTCTTTCAATTATGTCCTTTTTCACTTTTGATTTCCACTTTTAGCTTTCTTTTTAAAATTTCTAACTTATTCTTATCAGTATGCCCCTAGTACAATCTCGACAGAAACTCTCAGATAGGATGTATGGGACGTGGACCCCACAGAACCACATACAAACTAAAAAATGACCCCAAATGATCATTTCTCACAGAACAAACAGATACTATGGAGATCAGTGATCCTACCATAGCAAAACAAGTCGCCATGACTTGCATCGCAGTACAGATGTCCCTATGGCCAACCAATTATATCCTGAGCTAGATTTTGACTGCTTGACTAATACCAAGGGTAATAATTCACTTAATTTCAATTCTTTACTCCAATTTTTAACAATTTTAATTACTTTTTCAATACAGAAATTTATCAATCATACTTTCTACTCAATTTATGAATTCTTTCATCATACTTCACCATTTTATAATCGAATTATGAATTACTTTCTCAATAATTCAACGCGGTCATTTTACATACTATACTTTATATTATCTTTTTATTTTAATACATTAGCCGGTCAGTCTTTTCCTTACCTTTGGACGGTTTATGAATTATATTAATATAATTCATTATTTCTCACTTAATTTATGAATTATAACTCAATAATTCAACACATTTATTTTGTACCTATTCAAATTGTTTCTCTAAAATATTCAAATAAATTTTATAAATTCTATAAAAATTCATGGGTATATATTTTACTTGTTTCATGCATTATTTCTCAAAAATTTATTATTTTTCACAAGTTACATAATTCAATAATTATTTTAAAAATATTCAAATAATTTTCATAAATTTTATAAAAATTTATGGACATGTTATTTCTTGTCTACTATCAATTTAAGGCCTAAATCATCAAAAATAACTAAATTACACATGACTTTCCTTTAAGAAAGAATTCGGCCACTTTGAGAAGTCTAACATACATGTTCTTTAAAATTTATTTAAGCATTTTAATAAGCTTACTAAATTACATTATTATAAAGTCAATTTCAATTATACATACAATTTCATAATTTTTCCTATTTTACTTAAAGGAAAATTATACTAAATCAAGGGAAATGGTTAGATTTAATAGCCACTTACCTTTTTCTCATACTTTAGCTTCCTTAGACTTCCTTTTTCATACCTTGAACCAAAGAAAATCACCCATCACCATGAAGAACCAATGGAGGCCAAATTTTCTATCAAAGGAAACACCAAGATTTCAATGGTTTTAGCTCAAATTAACCTCAAAAATGGACTCTAGGCACCTAAAACTACTTGGAGGTACCTTTAAACAAATTTAAAACCTTGAAAATTCCTTACCTCATTTTGATTTCTAAGCCTTTTTCACTTGATTTCTCTTGCTTCCTTCCATCAAATCAAAGGATTGAGACTACTAGGATGATCTAGAGAGGCAGTAGATCATCTCTTGTACTTGGATCAAAAGAAAAGAAGTGAAGGATTTGAAGAAATTTAGAGAGAGAAAGAGAAAAGGGAATTCGGTCTCTAATGGAGGAAGAGGAGCTAAAGAAGAAGGGAAAAGCCATGATTTGCCACTATTCTCATTTTCTTTCTATAGTGGCTTTGGGTGGATTGGGCTTGGTTCAACCAAAGCCCACTCACTTAATGTCCATTAACCAAAAATGAAGCCCGTTTTGCTATTTTCCTATAATTCTCTCTTTTATCGATTTCAAATCACTTCAATTTTGATTCCATCATTCTTTTCTCACCAAAAATAGGTTGTACATAAAAATTTCAGCTTAATCGGAGTCCGTTACCGATCCAATTCAATCAAATTGGTCCGATTCGATAACTATTGGTGTCACCGAAAAATTCACTTTTCATTACAAAAATATTCTACATAAAATTTAAGGAAGATCTGAAAATTTTGTCAATTTTCAGAATTCGTTTGCTATTTTTAAAAATTAAAGCCAACCTTTCTACTATAAAAATTGACTTGCTAGCTTTTTCATATTTTTTACTTTTGGAGGTCTATTTGATCTCAATATCACTTCAAATTTCAACCTCAGACTCACCATGGCCAATATTTTTCAATGGTCTAATAAAATATATTTCACCTTCGGGTGTAATGTTTAACCCGAATTTACTATTCACTTTCGAAAAATACTATTTACGGCTAACCCGACGTTCAGACCATTACATTTTGGGTTCATCGGGATCTGGTGATAGCCTGCCGAAGCATCTAGGAAGGCGTACTCCTCAAATTCAATCGTTGAATCCACTAACATATCTATGTTAACTGTCCTTGGGGTATGTCCAGTTTGGATCAGTGAAGTCTATGTACATTCTCCACTTCCCATTAGCCTTCTTTACTAGGACCACATTGGATAGCCAGTTCGGGTATAACACTTTCATTATGAACCCATTTCTTAACAGAGTGTTCATCTTTTCGTTTATCGCTATCTACCTCTCTGGTGCGTGATTACGCTTCTTCTGCTTGATCGGCTTGCAATCTGGCTGTATGCTCAGTGAGTGAGAAATGATATCTGGTGAGATACTAGTGATATTTGATGGATGCCAGGCGAACACATATGCATATGTCTCTAGTATGGCTAGTAAAGATTTTATTTTCGAACTAGGATTTCCCAAGGCTATCTTTATTGTCTTCCCTAGTAGCAACTCTATTTTGGCTTTTTAAGCAGCATCAGTTGGGACATCTAGAGTATCCACTAAGGGGGCTTATTTTGCCTCTTTTAGCATAGTGACGTAGGTCTCCCTTTGCTACATTTTGGCTTCCATGTAGTACGGTTATCCCTTCTTGTGTTGGTATCTTCATAATCAGCTTCTACATAGAAATGTAAACGTCTATTACGGCCAACAGAGGTTGGCAAAATTTTGCATTATAAGATAGGGGCATATTTACTACCATAAAATATGAAATACAGGACCTGAATGTTAAGTCGTCTCCCAAATATAAGCTTAAATTGATCGAGCTTTCGACTTTGACGGGCTGTCTCGAAATTCCAATCAATGGGATTGTGACCTCTTCCATAGGGATCGACATTCCTAGTGCCTTGTAACTTACAGGGTGATGAGGTTTACCACACTGCCCGTATCCACCAAAATTTGTTGCACTAAAAAATCTTTGATTATTGCTTCGACTACCAGTGCATCGTTTTGCGGCTATCGAACATGTCCCCCATCTTTCCCCAAAAATTGGATGATGTCTATTGGGGCAAGGGAGCTAGATCCGAGTGAGAAGACCTCTTTTGCTTTCCTCTTTTTTGAGTTGCCAAACACGTCATAATTCTTTCCTCCTGCAATCACGTGAATTACTCTTGCTGGAGCTTTCTTGCTACTACTGTCCTTCTCTTCTGCTGGTCTTTCTTGAAAGAGATCGCCTCTCTTCGGCTTTACTTCCTTTAATGAACCGCTTGAGTTTTCCCTTCTTGATTTAATATTCAATCTCCTGCTTGAGATGTCTACAGTCATTGGTTTTATGACCTTTATCTCTGTGGAAAGCGCAGTACAAAGCTTGGTCTCTACTTGAGCCCTCTATTATTGTCTTTGGCCACTGTACCTCTAGGTTTTTCTTCATCCATGATAAAATATGCACCGAGGAGGTGTTTAATTTGATAAACTACTCATTCTTTCGATTATTCAAATATGGCTTTAAAACCACATATGCCTTGTTCGCCCCTCTCATGGCCCGAGAATTGCTCTTTTGCAAACTCCTCCTCTTCCATCCTGATCTTCGGGAATTATCATTATCTTTCTCTTGCTCGCTATATTTCAACCATCTAGCCTTATCCATTAGAATGTATTTGTGAGCTTTGTTCATGAGCTCGGTGAAATTATAAGAGGGTTTCTTGCTCAAAGAGTTGCTGGAGTCCTGACATCTGGTGTTTCGATTGAGGGCATTGATTGTAACCTCCAAATTCAAATTCTGAATGTCTATTGTGACCATATTGAATCTATCTATAAAACTCCGTAAGGGTTCACCTCTTTCCTATACTACCTGGTGTAGATCGGTCGAGACCCTAATTGGTCGAATGGTAGCTACGAACTTTGCCTTGAACATCTCCGTGAACTATCAGTAGCTATTTATTGAGTGCTTGGGCAAGTTTCCGAACCAGGCTTGAGCGGACTCCGTCAGCATTTGTGAAAAAATCTTGCAAAAGGTAGTATCCTGAGTAGTATAAATTAACATGAAGTGGCGAAACTAGTCTATGTGTGCCAGAGGATCGGTGTTTCCACTGTATATGGGCAAGTTAGTTAGTCTTATGTTCGAAACGAGAGCGAAAAGTATGGCTTTGGAAAGGAGGGATCAAAAATCATCCTGGTAGTGTGCCACACTATGACTTTTCTTCTACTGCATTCTTTCTTCAATGAGCTTGTCGAGCTAATCTCTGATTAGAGTTATCCTGGACCCTTCGTCCTCCCTTTGGAGTGTAGAGTTTGGGTTTTCAGGAGTCAGGGTGGCATTGGGCCTAGTGGCTTATGGTGTTGATTAGGGCATCGGTTGGGCTGCTAGGTGTAAAAGAGTTGCTAGGAGAGCTTGAGCAAGCTAAGGGGTGAGACCAAGTATGGGGGTCTTAGGCATTTCGGAATGCAATCTTATGACGAGAAAGTTGGTGGAAGTACCTTGGGATTGAAAAACTGGTAAGTGGGGGCCTGGAGTTGTGTTACTCCTGTCGTTCGCTGCCTTGGTGTTCTCGTCGTCAAAATTCATGGCCTTATGGGGATGAAGGTCCACACTCACCACACCAAATGATGACAGCTCAAAAAATACCAAATTGCTTTCAGAATGTTGATTCTTGTTGATACTTTGAAGAACCTGCAAATAAGAATATTCTGATAGGGTCCGACGAGGGAACTCTTCGACGGTTAAGTCAGTGACTGGTAAAGGAATAAGTTTAGTGGAAGAAATGGCAAAAAAAATTCCATACCTGATGATCATGACTTTTTTTATAGGGGTGAGCATCATATTCCCAGTAGGATTCCTTGTGGCCATGGGAATCCTGTCAGAAGAGGACTCCTGCCCAAATAGAAAGTCTTCCCTAAGAAGGAATCTTGTCTTCAATCCATGTCCTTACCAGACTTGTGGGAAATGGCGTCGTTGGGCCTTAGCATGCATAAGATCCGAAGAATTAAGGCCTGGGCTCTGGACTTAGACTCAGGGCCCAATTCAGTTATCATTTTAAAAAAATAAAACAATTAATAAAATGAAAAGACATTTTATTTTAATAAATTATGACAAGCATTTTATGAAATTAATAATTAATTGTTTTTTTCTACGTAAAAAAGTAAAATCGACGTTTGAAGGATGAGTAGAGTATATGAAAAAATTTCCTCCCAACTTTGGTAGCTAGAAACGATCCAAGTCATTTTCCTTCCTATACCAAGTAGAATAAATAATCGTATAGTCAGGTCTGATTTTTGGGCTAAAGCTGCATTTTAGTCCATGTCCCAAAATATTTCTATATGCAATCTCTTAAATCATATCCAACTAGACACCTAAACTAAACAATTATCAATGTTTGGTACCAACATCTTCAAGAACACAATTATAAGCAAGTGACAAAAAAGAGAGAGGACGTATTATAATGACTTGTCAAATATCATGCCCCTCATACAGCCATTGTAGACCCCCTTGAATAAGCCATGCTAGCTAAAATTATTCTAAATACGTTATTTTTTCTAAATTATCAGTTTTTGGTAGATTATTTTATGAACTAATAGACTATTTGAATATTTTTAAATTTATTAAAAACATAAATAATACTCTTAAATTCATATTTGAAGTCAAATTGCTCTTTTACACGTGCTATATATACATAAATGTTATATACTGTATCATGTGTTCAAAGATAATATGATATTTTTAATAATTTTTGAAAAGTAATATATTATTCAATTAGTTCAAATAAAAAATATGTTAAACAGTGATGTTTATAGAGAAAATTATGTATTAATTCTAACATAATTACATTATTTTTTTAAGCTAACATAACTACGTCATTAACCTTAGCTAATCATTTGGTGATTTTCTATTATGGGAATACATAAATAATTCATTAGAACATAGAGTTGATTTGCTTTTGTATTTATTTAGAATATGGACAAAATTAATTGCCAAAAAACAAATATGAACAAAATTAAAAGAACCATTAATAAATAAATAAATAATGAAATAATAATTGCAGAGACACGTAGAAGATTGGAAGTAGTTTTTTTTTTTTCTGATGGAGTAAGTCTTATCTAAATCCAATGCATAAATTTTTTTTGAATAAATTAATAAAAAAGTAATAAATAGAATAGATTGGTTGAAACATAAATAAAATGATTTTCAATATGGTGTTTTATTTAGTTCATAAAAAATTCATGCACCACCAGAAATTTCCCAATCATCTCTCTCCATCTCCTTTATCAGGAACATTCCATTATTGAACATCTTTTCTGAACCCAGTTAGTATACGTCGTTCATATACTCCATAATGCGGTTGTTATGGTCATCAGCTTATGTCTTATTGCTAATACAATTACACCCTTCTTTGGTTCAATCATCACCACCTTTAATTAACGTAACTAAGCATCTTATCTTCCCAGATTTCAGTTTCAATCTCATACGTGAAATTATACGTTTAGGCAGTGCAAAATTTGCAGACAAAAATGGAGTCATCCAAATTCCAGATGAATCCCACTCCAGTGCTCTCAAACATCAAGCTGGTAGAGCCATCTACCAATCCCCAATTCGTCTTCTTGATCCTTTCACAAGAACTCCTGCTTCTTTCAAAACTTCCTTTTCTTTTCAATTTAGTCCTAGCTCTTCAGTTTCCAAGAAAGTTGGAGGACGAAGTGGGCTCACTTTCATTATAGCCCCAAATGAATTCACTGTGGGAAGACCTCGGCCATGGCTAGGTATGCTAAATGATGCTTGTGAGGATAATTATAAAGCAGTTGGTATTGAATTTGATACTCGTTTCAATCCAGAATTTGGGGACCCAAATGATAATCATGAGGGAATTAATCTTGGAAGCATAGTTTCTACTACTATTATTAATGTTTCTGATTTGGGCAATTTGATTAAATGATGGATCTATTCATCAAGCTTCAATCTTTTATGATGGTCATGAGAGATGGATGGTTATATATTTTGATTCCAAATCAATATTTTCGGGTTCTATTGATTTTCTCCTTTTCTTAATGAATACATGCTTGTTGGATTCTCAGCTTCTACTGGGAATTCGACTCAAATTCACTACATTTTCTCTTGGAATTTCACTTCCACTAGCCAAGCTTCTCTTCGTGTGCCATCAATGGAAGCGTGAGTCTAAGATTAGTCGGAGGACTGAGCTTCGAGCCCAAAAAAATCAGAGTATTTGATATTCGTTGGCGTCATGGTTCTGTCTCTGGCTATAATCATCAGTATTTTCTATAATGGCTGGCGTAGAAATGTTCCAACAAAAATTGTAGTTTTGCCTGACCAAAACCACCGTCCACGGCCTCCAAATAAGCCTCGCCGATTCACCTTCATCGAAGTTTCCGCTGCCACTCGGAGCTTCCATGAGCTGGAAACTCTGGGTTGTGACTCAAGAGGTGTTTATTACAGAGGGAAGCTTTCAAATGGATGTCAAGTTGCTGTTAAACGTTGTTCTGATCAATTCTTGGACTCTGTCACAAATGGGATTGGAGACGAAAAGATTGGCCAAAGAGAGAATTAAAATTAGCAGAATTCGACATCCTAATTTAGTTCCTATTAGAGGATGGTGCGATGAAAAACATGCAACGATGGTATTGTACGATTTGTATCCGAATGGAAGCTTGGACAAACGGGTTTTTGGTGTTGGCGTGCTTCCATGGACCAGGCGATTAAAGGTAGATAAAGATGTTGCAGATGGGCTGAGTTTCCTCCATCCCAAGAATCTCGCGCACAAGAACATCAAAACCAGCAGTGTCTTTCTTGATGTTAGTTTCCGAGCTGCTTTGGGCGATTTTGGTTTCGTGCTGTCTCCTTTTCCTGCAGATTCATCAGTGAGCCAAAAGGCTGATGTGTTTGAATTTGGTATCTCTGCGTTAGAAGTGGTATATGGTAGAAGAAGATTGTAGAATGAGTTGTGCAACGAAGAAAAGGATTTGGTAGATTTTGCATGGAGAATGCACCAAATAGATGAGAAAGGGAGAGTGGTAGATAAGAGGATGGGTGCTGTGGCGAATATAGAACAGGCAATAAGGGTAATGGAGATTGGATTGCTTTGCACTTTAAATGGCAATAAAGGTAGGCCTTGCATGGAGGAAGTAGTGGAATTTTTAAGCTTCAATACGCCGATTCCTCAGTTGCCTCAGCCTACACCTGTTGCTCTCTTTCCTCATAACAGTAGCAGTGCTTGCCTCTGTGTTGGCTATTCTTGCCCTCCTTTCAAGTGAAGATAAGTACCGTTCCTTCTTGACGTTTCCAAAAACCTCAAATTCAATGGCAGGAAGGTAAATCTTCACGTGCTTTTGATAGTTGTTAATTTGGATTGTATTCGGAGTAAGATCTATAAATGTAATAGCAATTTACATCGAGTTCAATTCAATTTAAAAAGAAACGTAAATATTAATATTGCAAAAAGTTTAATGTGTCAATTTTAATTCTTTCAATTTTCTCAATTATGGAATGTGGAATGAGTATTTAGAATAATGCCATCAATGCTCACCAAATCCAACCAAATTCATTCTCAAAATAGAATCCCACATCAAACACCATGCGTGTTTTAGATAGAATCTAAACAGTCAAAAAGCGAGAGATACCACCAACAAGGAAGGACAATAGGTCTCCTCGAGAATTGGCTCATTGCTGAATCACTTGTATCCTTTATTCCCAGCAAATTCAGACCATGCTTCTTTTATTTTTTGGATCCGAAAGATGAGAATTTAATATAAAGGGCATCAAAAGCCAACAAAGATCTTATGCTATCACAACCGTAAATTCAGAAAAAGTCGAGGTTCCACTTCGGAACGGTGCCGACTTGCATTCTCATTTAAAATCACTACAGGGTATTAGAATGTTGGTCTTCCAATCTTTTACAAACCCTCTAATTTCATGCTACGAATGCCATTATTGGCTTTTGATGCTTCATAAGCCCCAATTGTCCGCATAAAAGAAATGAAAAATCTAACCATACCATTCTGAGCATGCTAATTTAACTAGCACATCAAATACACGCACGCTATTTCCAATGAACCAGATGACGGAATTGTAATTAAAGGATTCAAACATAATAAGAACTTCACATTTTGAAATGGAAAAATAAACGGCGCGAACTATTCTTACCATTCACCAAAATTTCAACCAAAGCATCAACATAAACAGGGATTCTAAGAGAAAATAAAAATTTTCAACGACAAACGATTCTGGCTAAAATTCCAGTTAGATAAATTAACAAAACAATTAAAACAGAATCTATATCAACTTAACTGAACCAAGCCAAGTAGTAAATATCCATACTTGAACAATTTGAAAATTTTCAAGATGATAACATAAAAAAAAAGGGTCCCAATAAAAAGGGTAAACAAAACTAACTATAACAGAAAACAAAGTCTAGTGCCCTCAATGTTCCTCAAAAACGGTACCTTTCTCGCTGACATATATGCCATCAAGGAATTTCCTGATATCTTTGTTCTTAACATGGCATTTCTGTATATGAGAAGTGTGCAGCAGTCAGAACACAAAACCAAATAACGTATCTTAAAATACATACTATACAACGAGTTATGCATCAGAAAACAATGTTTTAGCGTAGATAAGGTATAGCCATCTATGCACCATGAAATGGTGCATGAGAAATGTGCCATTCATATATACAGAGTACTATAGTGTGGGTCCAAAGCAATTCTCCATTTCTGTATATGCAACACACAAGCCAAAAACAAAGGATGAAGGAAGCGAGGAGACCTGATTTATCAGAGCAGCTGACCGCGACACAAGTTCAATATCATTGCCATCCAATATAAGCTCATCCTTAACCTTTTCGGATCGAACAACAGTTACACCTTCAAGCATATCAACTTTTCTGACCTGAAACAATTGTACACAATCAGTAAATTAATCGGCTAACTAATGTTTTATATGCTAAGAACAACTAATCAAACAATTTCTTCCCCAACTCAGATAGCCACAGTAATCAATATCTAAATAGTTAAAATATGATCATCAATAATGCCACATTACTTGCTATAAATTATATGGCAAAGCAAATGAAATGACAACACAATCGAAAATATAAGGAAAGAAATGAAGAAATAGAAAAACCTTCTTCTCGCCAAGGAAGTTACGGATCTCAATAGCAGTATTGGAGTTAGTAATAGAAGCGTTAATAGGAAAGTGAGCATAGACAAATCGCATCTTGTAGCGATAGCCTTTGGTGACGCCGGTGATAAGATTATCGACATGGCTAAGGGCAGTGCGGATGGCGGCGCTGGTCTTTCTGGAGCCGAACCAGGCTTCGATCTTGAGCTTCCTCTTACCAGTTTCCTCTTCATTGATGAGCTGAAAATCGAGATTAAGGTGCTTGAATTTGCGAGTGAGCTTGCCTCGAGGACCTTCCACTTCAATTAGCTTAGCATTTACCTTGATTTTAACCCCGTCCGGAATGTCCATGGTTTCCGATGATAAAATGGTCTTCATTTTCCGATAAGCAAAGGGGGGCGCCAAGAGGCTGAAGAAGAAGAAGCGGCCGAGCTATTTAACTCCCAATAAACCCTAGCTCCACCCTTGATCTTATATCACGTGTATACTAGGGGTGTGCATCCGATCCGAAACCGATCAACCCAAAATCCAAATTAGTGATAATTTTTTCCTTTAATTCGATCCTATATAAAGATTGGATCCCTATCCGATTAATTCGAAAATTATCGAATCCCGACCCTTTTAATTCGACCAACCCGAATTTAGTATTTTTTTTTAAACTTAAAATTAAATTAAAATACAAATCTAACACTAATCACCACCAAAAAAGTTCAAAAATACAATAAACTAAAAATTTAAAAATTACAAAAAACATATATTACATAATAATTAGATACTAAGAACAATAATTAAAATAAACATCTACAATAAACATTAAAAATCAAATTAAATATTCAAAATTAAACATTCAATAATAATAAATATATATTAAAAATGTTAATATACCATCATCTTCACTCTTTAATTTTTTCGTGACCACCTAATTTATAAATAATGAGAGATAATTAATTATAAATTAAGAACAAAGATCAAAATAAATAAAATTTAAAATGTACTTAAATTAAATTTACCATACTCATTCATCCAACGTTATACTATCCAAATTTGATGATTTCTCCAAATTTACACTTGATGATGTATCTTGATTGGCTTGAACTTCACTTTGATTAAATTTCTCCAACTCTATAAATTGAATAAACAATTAAACAGTTATAAAATAAAAAAAAATACAATAATATAATATTAAACAAAAAAGTATAAAATACATACCATCCTCAAATTTTTCAATGACATCTAAATCTTCTTCAATCTTGATATGTTCATTACATCCTCGAAGCCAATCCTGAGTGTATATCAAAGTTTCCACAATTTTAGGAGCTAATGAACTCCTAAATGGATCGAGCACTCTCCCACCAGCGCTAAATGCAAACTCTGAAGCTACTGTAGAAATTGAAATTGCCAGGATATCTCTAGCCATATGAGAAAGGATAGGAAACCGCTCTGAATTCAACTTCCACCATTTCAACAAGTCAAAATCCCCCTTATCATCTTCATAAACGGCTTCATTCAAGTACAACTCCAATTCAGTTTTTTTATCTCTTACAACACCACTTTCAACTCTTGCACGCTTAATTCTTTGTTTTAAAATTCCTCTTTCCCCAACATCGGATCTAGAAGAAGTTGAGCTTGGCTGACTTTCAACTCCTTGAGTATTTTTAGGCTGCAACTTTTTCTTATATTCATTGAATAACCCATACATTGCAATTTTTACACCTTCAAATAAATACTTCCCCTTTTGATCACCATAAATGGTAACAAAAACATCCTTCATATATTCAAAATTTTCCCTATGATCGAGGACAGAAGCCATGTAAATGATTTTATTCACTTTGTCATAATCTCCCCAATATTTGTCAAATTTACATTGCATTTTAATTCCCGTTTGCATCAACTCAACATTAGTACTTGATTTCCAATCACATAACTTAGCATACAAGTCGCTAATTTCAGTCTAGTATGTGTTAGATGTGATATAAAGCGAACCAGAAATGCGCAGGGTAGCTAAATAAAATTGTTTCAGCATATTTGTAATTCTTTCTGCCATTCGCCAATCAACCTAACCAGGCACACCACTCAAGTTCAAATTAGCATGCATTAAACCGTCCAATTCAATTTTATAGTATGAATCAATACTTTCAAAAACATCAAATACCTTTTCAAATTTGAGTGTTGTGTTTAACATCAAAAAAGTCGAATTCCATCTAGTTACCACATCTAAACATAATGACGTTGACCACTCAACTCCCTCACCAATGCAACATTCTTTAAACTTCTTTAATCTAGCAGGGGATGATCTAACAAATTTACAAGCACTCCTAATCTTTTTAAT